>JAJEJO010001305.1:78770-102698 GCA_020662805.1 Glaucomys volans
GTTCTGTAGTTCGTCTCAGGTGTAAGCGATCCCTTGCTCGCTCCATCGCGTCGCTGACCGCTCCTCAGGCCGAGGCGCCAGGCATCTCCAAGGGCCGCTCTGCTCCTGTTTTTTTTTTTTTTTTTTTTTGATGCTTGCCCAAAACATTGTGTAACTTGCAAATCAATCTATGGATCAAAGTTCACAGACTCTATTAATACACTTTTATGTAGCAGTTTCTGGGAAAGACACATGAATTGGAAGAGAAGGTGTAGGATTCTGCTCTTGAGTCATTTTTCAATATATATCAAGTCAAAGAGCAAATAATCAGTTCAGAAGTTTATCTCAAAGCAATAATCATTTGCATACAATTTCTTCACTGTTACTTACTGCTCTTATTTTATTTTATGCACATTAAAAATGTATGTAAAACATTTTAAGTCATATTATGAATTATTTGTATAACACAGATTTGCCTATAGAAATTTGATGAGCAAATATTGATTGATGTCTGTTCTCTTAGATCCCAGGGTTGCAACTTGACTCTGGGTTGTTCTCTCAGCTGAAGAAATGACTTGTCTCATTTTATTTTAGACCTGCAGTGTGAAATTATAAGGTAGAATTAAAACTAATGGGACGCTTATTTCAATGAAGGTGTTTTCTGGTAAAAATAACAGAAAATCCACACTAATTAGTTCTATTTTTTCTGTAACTTGCTATGATACACAGCAGCTAGATCCATGGTGGGACATCTCCAGGGCTGCTCGAGTCAGTGGGCCAGTGGCCTCTCCAAGGATCCTAGACCTTTATTGCTCATCTCTTCTTCATTCACAGCAAGCCTGCTGTCCTGAGAGGGCAGAACACCCACTGCAATTTTAGGTTTCATGTTCTCTCAGAACCTCTAAAAGCAGGAAAAGGAAACTTCTTCTTCTTGGGTACTTTGTAAGGCCTAAGTCAACTTCTTCCAGAGTTCCCAGTTGACCCACTTCCTCACACATGGGAAGGACCACAGGTTTACAGTCACTGGCTCAGACAAACCGTGATTCAACTTTTGTGGAGTGGACCTGTTGCATTTGGGGAAAAAAGGAGCAAAATCCTGTCTTTGTTGAAGGAAAAAATGATGGATGGGATAAGAGAGAATGGATTTAGGGAAGGGAAATGTAGTTCCTGATGTCATCAAGCTGTTAATATTTTAAGTTGATTTCCTCATGAAGGCCCATAGATTCTTAATCATCATCTTTAATTCAAGATTTTGAGTATTTTCTATAATACTAAATATTAAATTCTACCCTTTAATTACAATAAAACAAAAAGCAAAAATACATGGGTAGTTTCAATTTGTGGACAAAATATATTAAAAACACATTCACTTCAGGAAAATGGATCTATGATGAGTAGAACTTGAAAACACAAAGTATGTATAAAATTAATAGTGCAGTTGTTATTTCTATTACTATCATCACCATTATTATAATTACATTTAAGGACAAAAAGACTTTCTAAAGCTTATACTTTGCTAGAACGTTAATGTTGCAACTACTTTGGAAAATAGTCAATTTCTTTTTTTTTTTTTTATTTAATTTTTTTTAATTTACTTATTGATTCATTGAACACAAATGGAGTACAGCTATTGTTTCACTGGTTGTACACAAAGTAGAGTCACACCATCTGTGCGAGGATGTGGGGAATAGTCAATTTCTTAAAGAGTTAAACACACATTTGTCATACAATCTAGCAACTTTATTCCTTGAAATCTACCCCAGCAAAATCAAAATGTGTCCTCACCAAGATAGGTAGGCAAATGTTCAGAGCAGCATTCACCACAATAGCCCCACAATGGAAACAATCCAAATATCCATCAAACAGTAAATGGATAAAATATACTGCACCCATACAATGCAATACCATTCCATAATAAAAAGAAACAAAACAATGATACATGCAACAAAACTGATGAACTTTAAAAGCATCGTACTAATTGAAAGAAACAACACAAGAGTATGTCATGTGATTCCATTTACATGAAATTTCTAGAAAAGGCAAATTTAATCAGTGGGTACAGGTTTAGAATGGAGGTAGGGATTATAAACAGAAAAACTTTTGCAGAGAGAGACATTCTAAAACTGAGCTGTGATATTTGCACCAATTATCAATTTACTAGAGTCATTTAATTTTACTTGTACAATGAATGGATTTTGTGATGTGTAAATTTTGCCTCACTAAATTTTTTAAGATATTTTTAAAGACAGTCTTTCTAAGCAAGACAGAAAACCCAGAAGACAAAAGGGAAATATTTTTAATAAAATTATAAATTCCTTTGCATGGAAAAAATAACAAAAGAAAGTTATAAACTCAGGAAGAACTTTGAGAAACACAATGCAGACAATAAGCTAACTATCTTATTACATAAAATTGTCAACAAGCCAATAAATTAATGGACAAAAATTCAACTATAAATTGGACAAAGGATATTGATATGTATTATATCTCAATACTAACTAAAAATAAAATATTTAAACTCACCAATAATCAGAAATAAATGCAAATTCACATAACAAAATGATATGATGAGATATTTTTCCTCCAGAATTGGCAAATATAATAGCTTGTTTTTAAATCAAGGACTTGGAAGATTTTATGGAAATGGATTATCTCATATACTATTAACAGAAGTGTGAGTGGGTGGTGGCTGGACAGTATCTATTAACATTCAAAATGCAGATGTTAAATGATTGATGACAACAAAAATCCACTGTTAGGCATCTAAAAGAATGAACCCTACATTAGCCCAGGGAGACTTAAAATTGGCTGTTTGTTCTACTAGGATTGGAAAACTAACAACATTTTGCAAATTCTGAAAGAAAGAGTGATAAATTTTTCATGCTTATAAAAATTCTATATATCAAAAATCACAAAGTATGTGAAGTGACAACATACTACAAGAGGACATTTGGATATTATGCAAGGCAATAATACGAGCACGAATCAGCATGCCCAGCCGGGTGGTTTGGATAATCTAGTACTTCCATCCTAGGAGTTTACAGCCTAGCTAAATTCTCATGTTTATAGCCCAGATGGCAGGTAAAACATGTAAGAAGAGAAAAGCATTCTGAATTTTTAGATAGATGACAGATAAATTATGGTATAATCATTTTGGGGGATAATGCACAGGGCTTTAAGTGAATGAACTAGGACTATCAACATGGCTTGAAACAAAAAAAATCCCAAACTATAGTTGCAGTTAGCACATGGAAAAAGGCAAAGGCCATCTTCATCACTATAACAACAACATGTAAACTAAACTAAATGGACCAACTGCAAAAATGTTATTTTTGAAGAGCTATAAATGCAGAGTTTTTAAAACCTAGAGATGGAAGAGTTATGTTTAAGTGGGCAGGAACAAGTGTTCACTCTGATCCCTTGGGTCATCTGCTAAATCTTAACGTGAGTGGGAAATGGGACCTATCACAGAAAGGGAGACTGATAGGGCAGAGAAACCAGAACACTTTTAAATGGCCCTGTGGTGATAGATTGAAATCTATAGAGGGTTCCAAATATAATGTATATCAACTTTTCCCTGCCAATGGAGTCTCCTTTCACAGCATTTGCTGAGTTCATGGTGGTGTGGGAACTTGGGAGGTAGACAGAAGGCAGAAAAGCATCTTTAGAGAGACAATGAGCCTAAATCATAGACACACCTACAGAACTCAAGATATGAATAATACTTTCAACCATCTTTACCTAATTGGCACTTGTAATTAATATGTATACACCCATGATATCTAATAAATACAAAATATACATTTCTTTCCATTGTACAAATAATATCTATAACAGGACCTCTGTTGTGGCCATAAAATTAGTCTCACTAACTTACAAAAACTTGAAGTGTAGACCACATTCTTCAATCACAATCTTTTCAAATCAAAAACACTGAGAAAATTGCCAGTATTTTTGGAAATGAAGCAATTTACTTCTACAATATATGATTCAACACAGAACAACTCAGGAGAGAAATTAAAAAATATTTTAAAATAGAGGTGTGTTAAAATGGATTTTCAAAATTTTTGATGTGCAAGTAAAACAGTCCAGAAACAGGTTTAAATCTTATATTATAAAATTTTAAATGTATTAAAATCAGACATCTAAATTTTTAACAAAAATCTAGGAAAACAAAAACAAATTTAACTAAAAAATACAAAAAAGGAACAAAGAGAAAATTAACAAAATTTAAAATAGATATATAATAGAGAAAATTAACAAAATCAGAAAGTTTTTTGGTTTTGTCTTGGGGTTTTTTTGGGTTTTGGGGTTTTTTTGGGTTTTTTTTGTTTTTGTTTTTTTCGGTATCAGGGATTAAACTCAGGGACACTCAACCACTGAGCCACATCCCCCCAATCCTATTTTATATTTTATGTAGAGACAGGGTCTCTCTGAGTTGCTTAGGGCTTCCCCTTTGCTTAGGGCTTCCCTTTTGCTGAGGCTGGCTTTGAACTCACGTTCCTCCTGCCTCAGCCTTGCAAGCCACTGGGATTATAGGCCTGCACCACTGCGACCAGTTTGGTTTGGTTTTGATAAACAATCTGCAAGACTAATAAGGAAGAAAAACAAAAGAATCTGAATTATGAATTGTCACCATCTGAATGAAGTAGATGACATTCCTACAGATCCTACAGATATTAAAAAGACACTAAAAGGATGTCAAAAGTATTTTTTGTGGAAATTGTGTATTATACCATCTACTTCTGTTTTGATTTTTCAAAAATACTTAGTGGTTTAAAATTACAGCCACATAATGATTTCTCATAGTTCTGGGAGTTGACTGAGCTGAGCTGGGTTGTTCTCACTGGGCTCTTTACAGCCAGAGGTCAGCTGGCTCAGGTCCTCAAGAGGCTCAACTTGGACACTGAGACACTTTCTGCTTGTGGTTCTAGGCCTCTAATGTGACCCATGTGGTCCCATCAGGAATGAAGACAGGGCTCTTAGGTTGAGGGCTCATCATTCCAAGAATATGTTTCTCAAGAGAGGAAAGTACGGGCTGTAAGATTTCTTTAGACCTAGCCTCAGAGTTGTGGGCAATCATTTTGTCCCACATTCTCTTTGTCTATAGAACCAGCCCAGATTGAAGGGGATGAGATATACAAACTGCACTTTTGAGTTGAGTGACAGATAATGTGCACCCTTCTTAAACCTACCCTGATCAATTTTTTAAAACTCACTAAATGAGAATCTGTGCAATCAGTCCTACATCCAGTAAATAAATTATAATTTTCTCAAATCGTCTTCCAAAAGCAATTAAAGGCCCACTCTGCTTCAGTATTAAATTCCAATAAATAACTTCAATTCATCTGGAATTATTATTAGTGATATGAGTAGGTGTCATCATAAATTTTATTAGGGATTCAAACAACCTAGTGGTATTTATTGAAAGTCTGTCTTCCCTTCATTGCTCTGCCATGCTACCAGAGATGCATATTTAGGAGTGGATCCATTTCTAAATATCTATTCTGTTCTGTTGTCTTGTTTGTCTACTCTTGACAAAACACTATGCTAACTAACAGAATCATATAATAGGTCTTGTTAAGTTTTTCTAGTTGCATTGTGATTTTCAAAAATTTCCTTGGCTAAGACCATAGCAAGTATATTTAGTGTTATAATGGCCAAACAGGGTAGTTTCTTAATTTGCTTATATCTGTTCATTTCTCCCAATGGTGTTTTGTAGTTTTAAGTGTAATTTTTTCCAATCTTTTGTTACCTTTATTCACAGGTATTTGATTATTTTGATACTATTATGGAAGTTATCATTTTCTTGATTTTGTTTTCTGTTTCTGGTAGAACACGATATAATTGGTTTTGTTTATCTTGACCTTACATTCAGCAACTTCATTTAATTTGCCCTGTGAATTTTTTATTACATTTATTTTCTAAGTGTCTGCTCTTGTCAAAATAATGACAATTTTACCTTCTTTGCAATCCTTACACTTTTTATTAACTTTTATTGCCAGTTTCCATTGTTTAACACCTCTAGTACTCTAGATATCAAAGGGAAATTTTTTAAAATTTCATTCCCAGTTCTGCTGTATGCAATAGGATAGCCATATTTTCTCACATTGAGGAAGTTCCTTTTTATTACAAGTTAGATAATAGGTTTTTTTAAAAAATTAAGACCAGTTTTCTAAGTTCTGCCAAATGATATTTTGTGATCCTATCAAGGTGGATATATAATTTTATCTTTTCAGTTAATGTGAATCACAATAATTAGTTCTCAAATGTGAAAACATTTCTCTTCTGATTAAACTCCATTTAGTTATGTTACTGTATTCAATTTGGTAAAGTTTTCTCAAGAATTTGGCATTTATATTCCTGTGAGTGATTCGTCTATAAATTTTGTTGTTGTGGAGTCCTTGTCAGATTTTGAAGTAAAGGTTATAGTGGTCTTGTAAAAATGTCTGCAAAAATAACCTTATTACCAAAAGTGATATACAAATTTGATGCTATCCCCATTAAAAATGCCAATGATATTCTTCACAGAACTAGAAAAAAAACAGTCCTAAAGTTTTTATGGAAAAATAAGAGACCAAGAATAGCCAAAGCGATCCTGAGCAAAAAGAGTAATGCTAAAGGCATCATAATATCAGACCTCGTATTATACTACAGAGCTATAGTAACACAAACAGCATGGTATTGGCATTAAAACAGACAGAAAGATCAATGGAATAAAATAGAAGACACAGAAGCAAACCCACATAGATACAGTTATCTGATATTTGACAAAGATGCCAAAAACATACATGAGAGAAATGATAGTCTTTTTTAAAAATGGTGCCGAGGAAACTGGATATCCATATGTAGAAAAGTGAAATTAGATCCCTGTCTCTCACTTGCACAAGTCAACTCAACATGCATTAAAGACCTAGGAATTAGACCAGAAACTTTGCAACTGCTAGAAAAAATCATAGGGTCAGCATTGCAACATATTGGCCAAGACTTCTTCAGTAAGGCCCCTAAAACAAGACCCCCTTAAGAAATAAAACCAAGAATTAATAAGTGAGGTGGTATCAAATTTAAAAACTTTTGCATGGAGAGCCTACAGCATGGAAGAAAATCTTTACTAGCTGCTCTTCCAACAGGGGATTAATATCCAGAATGTATTAATATCCAGAACTCAAAAACTAAACTCCAGAAAAACAAATAAATAAACAAAAGAGCTAAACAGACATTTCTCAAAAGAAGAAACACAAATGGCCAACAAATATTTGAAAAAATGTCCAACATCCCTAGCAATAAGAGAAATGCAAATCAAAACTACATCAAGATTCCATCTCGCTCCAGTTAGAATGGTAATCATCAAGAATACAAATAACAATAAATTCTGGCAAGGATGTGGAGAAAAGGTACACTCACATATTGTTGGTGGGACTGCAAAATAGTACAACCACTTTAGAAAGCAGTATGTAGATTCCTCAAAAACTAGCAATAAACCCCTATGTGACCAGGTATCCCACTCCTTGGTACTTATCCAAAAGAGCTAATATCAGCATGCTCTAGTGATACAGTGAAACAGGAACATCAATGTTTATAGCTACCCAATTCACAATAGCCAAGTTATAGAACCAGCCCAGGTACCTGTCAACAGATGAATGGACAAATAAATGCAGTATATATACACAATGGAGTTTTACTCAGCCATAAAGAATGAAATTATGTAATTTGCTGGTAAATGGCTAGAACTGGAGAATATTATGCTGAATGAAATAAGCCAGACTCAGAAAATCAAGACACAAATGTTTTCTCTCATGTGCAGAAGGTAGAGAGAAATAATGAATTAAAATAAGGGGGGATTCAGTGAAAATAGGGAGAACTGTAGAATAGAGTAAGGGAATTGATGGGGAGGAAGGAGGAATGGGAAAGGGGAGGAACTGCAGAATGAAATTGATCAGATTATGCAATATACATGTATGAATTTATCTGTGAATTCCACATTTATGTATATCTATAAGACATCAATTAAAAAATAAACAAATAAAAGGAAAACCAATAGAACAGAGCAAGGGGAGAGAGGGAGGAGGGAATATGGATGTACCAGAGATTGAATTAGAGCAAATTATATTATGTGCATGTATGAACAAGTCAAACTGAACCCCACTATTATGTATAACTATAATGTACTAATAAAACATTAAAAGTGTTCAAAGTGTTTTGCATTTTTTTGAAGTTTGCATAAAATTAGTATTGTTTCTTCCTTAAAGATTTTAATATAATTATTGAAGAGAATTGAACTTGGGGTTTTGTTTGGAAAACGTTTTACCGAATGGATTTGTTGTCTCTATTAGATATGGAACTCTTCATATTTTATTCATTTGTCAGCCTTTGTATATTGCATATTTTTAGTAGTTTAACCATTACTTACAAATTTATTTTTGTAAAGTTGACCATCATATTTATTATTATTGTTTCATGCTGAAGAATCTATGAAAGTGTAATCAAAGATATAAAAATTTGTGTCATGGAAGTCGGTAATGATTAATTTAAATTGTCAACTTGATAGGATTAAGAAATGCCCAAGATTCAGAGGCTTCTGGGTGTGTCAATGATGATGTGTCTAGGAATGATTGGCATGTGGGATAATGAACTGGAGTGAAGACCCTGCTTAAATGTGGGTAGCACCGTCCAATAGGTTGGAGGCTTGGATGGAATAAAAGTTGGAAGAACAAGAAAGCAGATGCAAATGCAATCTTTATTCTTCTTTGAATGATTTCTTGATTGCTGCTGCAGTTGCCTGAGGATATCAGAATCTCACTCCTTCACTCTTCCAAAGCCGACTCTGCCAGTGATTCTCCAGGGAGTTTCCAGAAACCGTCAGTCTTGTCCTGGGGTAGCGTGGTTGATCCCTCTTGTTCTGAGGCTTCAGTATCTTGGACTGCACACTTACTGGTTCCTCCACCTCTCCAGCCTGCAGGTGGCCATTGTCGACTATCCAGCTTCTGGTTGTGTAAGCCAATCTAATAAATCCCCTTTTAATAATCATATGCCCTGTTAGTTCTGCTCCTCTCAAGAACCCTGATTAATACAGAGTCCCAGAAGGAAATAAGAAATTGATGATACAGAAAAAGTTCTTAAAGGAATACTGACTGAATGTTTCCCAAATTTGGCAAAAGACTACAAGAAATTATTTTTAACAACAGTAACTATGAATAAATGGCAGAAATATCAATAGAAGGAAGGGAGCAGGGGAAGGGGAAAGAGAGGTTTTGGGATTTGTATTAGAATAAGATATATTCCATGCACACAACAAGGGTGGGGAGGAGAACAGAAGATTAGATAAAGAGAAGGAGGGGGCATGGGAATAGGAAAGACCATAGAATGAACTGGATATAACTTTCCTATGTTCATATATGAATACATGATGTGGTTCCACATCATGTACAACCACAAGACTAGGATCCTAATTAGAATAAGTTCTACCCCATGTATGCATAATATGTCAAAATACACTCTATTTTCAGGTATATCTAAAAAAAACAAATTTTTTAAAAATTTTAAATTATGTTAAAATGGATTCTAATGTTACATATAACTAAAAAGAACCAATTAACAAAACAATTTAAAAAGATTTGCAGATCTAAAAAAGGACAAAACAAGATATAAACACTTGGAAAAGTTGAGCAAAGGGTTACTATATTTGCAATTTTCTGTGAATTTGTAATTATTTCAAAATAAAGTTGTCAGGGTTTTTTTTAACTGACTCTGTGACTGAAATCCCAAACCCTCACAACACCAAATGCTAGCAAAGATGCGGAACAACAGGGACTTGCATACATTGCCGATAATAATGCAAGGTGGTGCAGCAACTTTGAAAGTTATTATGCATATGTACGAACACGTAACAACAAATTTCACCATGTATAACTATAGTGCACTAATTTTTTTTTAAAAATTCAGGGTAGGGAGAAAGACACTCGCAGTTTGTTACAAAGCTTGAGATACTCTTACGATATGATCCAGGAAATATATTCCTAAGCGTTTACACAAATTAGTGGATAACTTATAGCCACACAAAAACCTGTATGGATATTTATAGCAGCTTTATTCATAGTTGTCCCAAATGGGAAGCAACCAAGATAACCTTCAATAAGTTAGTAGATAAACCATAGTACATTCGTACAGTGGAGTATTAATTCAGCCTTCAAGCTATCAAACTCTGAAAAGACATGGAGGAAACCTAAGTTCCTCTTGCTAAGTGAAAGACGCTGGTCTGAAAAAAATGATGTACTCTGTGTTTGCAATTATATGACATTCTAGAAAAGGTAAGACTACAGTCATTAAATAGATCAGCGGTTTCCAGGGGTCCATGAGCAGGAGAGGAGAGACTGTGAGTTGGAACACAGAGCATTTGTTTAGGTCTGCAGAGCTTCGCTGTGTGATTCCGTGGTGAATATATGACAATGTATCTATCAGAACCCTTAGAACTGTGTGATACAGAGTGAAACCTAGAATAACTACGGACTTTGGATAGTAGTAAGTGTCAGTATTGGTTTATCAGTTATAACAAGAGTCCCAAATTAATGCAAGATGTTAATAATAGAAGAAACTGGATCAGGTGATGGAGGGAAGGGAAGGTGGGGGACTCTGTACTGTCTCTGCATTTTTTTTGTAAAGTCAAAACTTCTGTAAAAATCAAGTCTATTTAAAAAAAATTTTACATGGAGAATATGGATTTATTTTTGCTTTTTATTACATACTATCTGAGCTTTTGTATATTCTTTGTTGTATATCTGTATATTTTATTTTTTTTATTTATTTTGATCCATTGAACACAAATGGAGTACAGCTATTGTTTCACTGGTTGTACACAAAGTAGAGTCACACCATCTGTGCGTTCATGCATGTACACAGGGCAATGGTATCTGTCACACATTCTGTTATTATTCTTACCCCCCCACCTGCCCCCACCCCTCCCTTCTCTCTATGCTAGTTATCTTTTCTCCATTCTTGCCACCCTTCCCCCCCCCCCCCACATTATGCATCATCATTCATTTATCAGAGAGACCATTCGGCCTTTGGATTTTTGGGATTGGCTGATCTCACTTAGCGTAACAGTCTCCAACATCATCCATTTACCTACAAATGCCATAATTTTATTCTTCTTTATGGCTGAGTAATATTCCATTGTGTATATATACCACAGTTTCTTTAGCCATTCATCTACTGAAGGGCATCAAGGTTGATTCCATAATCTAGCTATTGTGAATTGAGCAGCTATGAACATTGATGTGGCTGCATCATTGTAGTAATCTGATTTTAAGTCCTTTGGGTATAGGCCAAGGAGTGGGATAGCTGGGTCAAATGGTGGATCCATTTCAAGTTTTTTGAGGAATCTCCACACTGCTTTCCAGAGTGGCTGCACTAATTTGCAATCCCACTAGCAATGTATGAGTGCACCTTTTTCCCCACATCCTCGCCAACACCTATTGTTGCTTGTATATCTGTATATTTTAGAATAAAGATTATACATATGTAAAAGAAACACCTATGCCTATTCTGTTCTCAATATTCTCAAAAGCATGCTTTAATTCTCTTGCCATAGGTAGAGAAACTTTACTAAATTTATTAGGAATTGATGGTTTGTGATTATCTTATCCCTGGCCTCCTTCTCTTGGATTTTGATCAGGCCATAGAAATTTTAGGGAAAACAGTGGAATTTTTGCAATAATTGGCATCATTAGCCATGGTTCCTAATTACTTGCCTTATATTTTTCCTTTAAGTCACATAATGACTCAAGGCAGTAAAAACTAGCATTTGTGTTTTCATGAGGACTTTGAGGCAAAGGTAGGATACCAGTGAATACATAACCAGTAAATGATAAGCCAACACGAAACCAAGTCTAGCTCACTTCCACAGAACTTACTGGCCAATTGCCACACTGTCATGAACAGTCTTCAAGATCTGAAGTAGGTTCAGACAATCATTTTAGAGATAAATATCATCACAGTTGCACAAAAGCCAGTTCACTGTTTCAAATATTCTTCTCTCTCATTTTAATGCCATGTCCAGGTCCCTCTCTCTCTCTACTCAGATTTTCCACTGAAGGGCACTTCTCCAAGAATGAGACTTTCAAGAATGAGTGAGACTGTTCTCCTGGTAATAAAGCAGGTGTCTGAGACCATGTCTAATAGAATGGGTATAGCCAACCTTCAGTGCCCTCTCTCATTCCTCATTGCGTCTGGAATGGGTGATGCTTATGTGTGTGGATCCTCTTCTCAGTCTGACCCCCACTCTACTCCCTTCTGTTCCCCTCTCTCTGTCTGTTGGACTCATTATCATATGTCAAGGATTGAGATTCACTACACTGAACATACTTGGGCCTCCAGTGACTTGGAGGCCCAAGAGCCAAAACAGATTCTGAACCTGTTGCTCAATAGAGATTTCCCCAAAAACCAACCTGCCCTTGGCTTTCCCAGAAAAAGACTAGGCCCAGCAACAGGACTAACTGCAGATGCTTGAAATGAGACCAAACCCTGGTGAGACTGGTCTTTTCTGATTAATTCTAGAGCTTATAAGATACATTCAACATTAAGATGCTTCAGGATGGAAGGATTGTCCATATTCCCCAGTCCTTCCCTCCTCCCACAATGAATTGACTCAGACACTGAAAATTCCACCACAATCATTCAAAATGGTTTGTTGTATGTTTTTTTTAAAAAAACAGTTTGAAGAAATCCTAAACAATAAGTACACAGTATGATGTCTCCTTGCAACGTTCAGAATGTTCCATTGCAGAGATGGAATCCTATGTGATTTATTCCAGAGGAAATGCATTGTTCTAGTAAAACAAGGGGAAATTGAGGAAAGGGGAGCAAACAAAGAAACTCAGCAGGCTGCTGGAGTACAGAGAGGTGGAGGGAGGCCATCACCAGTCTCGAAGTTTAGGGCTGGAAAATACCGAAGATGGTCATATTCAAAGAGATGAACATTGGTATCATCAGTTTTGGAAAGCTAGCAAAGCAGAAATGTCTTCGCTGATCTTCTAAGAAAGGTCATCACCTGGAGGGGGACACACATAGTTATTACGGAATTCAGATTCCTTCATCTTCCCTCTTTATCATATGACTTTTGAGAAGTCCTTTGATATTCTTCTGACCTCTAATAGATAAGACATTTCCAATGCCATCTGTAAACACCACTTTGAGCATGAAGTCCCAACCATGCTTCACCTTGTTTGGGATGTTCTGATAGCACTTTTAAGACAGGAGGATCAAAAAACAGGCATTGGCTTCTGAGAATTTCCATTCCACACAGTGAATCTACCCTAACCCCAAGGGAGCCAGGCTCCAGAAATGCTCTTACACTGAAGCCCTGCCTCAGGAAAAAAAATCCAGAAGGTTCCTGAATTTTGAGGCTTACTTTACTAAATCATTGGGACTCAGTATTATAATGCAAAACAATGATCTTAGATGCTGGAGATTAGTTCTAAGACTGCAGGTATTGCCTGGGAGCAAATTTATGGAAAGGGTCGACAGGTCCTGATGCTTTGGGATATTAGATGATGCCAATGTCTGGTTTGTTCTAGCAAGGAGAAATCAAGAGGCACAGCTTCCCCTACCCTCCTTCCTAAGGGTATCACACGTGCTTTTCGCCACCTGTTTTCCTCTCTCAGAAGTCTCCATAGGCATCTTTCTCTGACCATGCCTGACCTACCTCTGCTTGTCTCACAGGGGCCCTCGGCGTTCTGCTGGAGGGCTTTTGCGAGTGCCCTTGATGATGAGGATGGTCCCCACAACAATGCCCACTAGACCCACAATCAGGCCTAGGGCACACACCACATTTTCTTTAGTTTCTGGGAGTGGAGTTTGCTCTTCAAACTCTGGGGCAAAATAAAACAGGGTAGATGGTAATGAATGTGGTAGAGAACAGCATTTAGGGTTAAATGTAGTCAAGAGAATAGTTATTAATAGATTAAAGAAGGGAAAGAATGAGGTGTTGATGGAATCACAGATTAAAAGGTTGAGGAAGCTGGGTAATGGAAGGACACAAGGATATGAAGTATAGCAGATATTATGCTATGCTCTGCATTCTAAAGGTCCAGACATAGGCATCACGGGGGAAAACTTGAAGAGGACCAAAGGTCATTTCATACCCCAGTGCTTGAGAAGAGGTCTGTCCAAACCCAAGTGATCCACCTCGCAGTCATAGAAGTCTTCATTGGAAGGCAAGAAGGGGAGATAGTGGAACTTGCGGAAAAGTTGGTCTTTCCTGGGTAGGAAGACTGTCTCTGACACTCCTGTGGTGACAGGTTCTCCATTTTTAAGCCATCTGACATTGACCACTGGAGGAGAGAACTTGTCGATGAAACAAATGAGGACATTAGGCTCTCCCAGTTCCACAGGGCCACTGGAGAGCACCGTCACTTCTGGAGGCACTGAGGGGACACAGAGAAGAAATTAGCCTTTATTCCTTAGGCTTGCACCTCTCTCTCCCCAACTGGTAGATTTGTGGTATAAATCTACCTAATGACTCTAAACCTTAAAAATAATAAATGGTTGAAATTGTGCCCTGAGAAAACTGGGCCACAATCTCAGATACCTAGCTCTGATGCTCTGGAGCCAATATTCAGGCATGAGATCTTCAAGGATCTCATTCCTGGCTCCCCAAAGTGGGCAGTGCCTTCATGAGTGGCTGTGGATGACAGAGACAAGACTTGAGCACATCAAGAAAGGCACAAACTCAAAGTTCTTGGGTGTGTGGCAAGAGATTTGGGATTTGCTTATGGTAAGGGTCAGACCTCTGGGAGAGAAAGTCACAATGATAAAAGACAAATCACTTGAAGCATCTATATTAAAGCTATGGATCCCCACACCCAAGAGTGCAGCAGAGGTGGGGAGTGGTACCATTGGAGTCCGGAGTGTTGTTGGAGCGCTTTATCATGATGTCTAGGTTGGCTTTGTCCACAGCTATATTGGCCAATGCACCCTGAGCCTCAAAGCTGGCAAATTGCCCAAATTCTTTAAGCCGCCAGATGGTCTCCTTCTTATCTATATCCACATGGAAAATCTCATCGCCATCAAAGTCGAACATATACTCCCCTGATTGGTCAGGGGACAGATAGAATTCCGCCTGGATGATCGTGTGTTCCTCTGAAAGGCAGGAAAGGGAGATAACGAGGGAATCAGGATGGGGAGATGAAGAAGACATATGCATGTGAGCAGGAGGTGATGGAGACAAGCTGGGCCACATGGAATGGAGGAAGATGGAGAGGGGGGATGAGTGAAAAGGTGAGGTCCAGGTGACGGACAGCCAAACCGAACAAAGCTGGGAGGGAAGAGATGAGGAGACAGTGTTACAGAGGTGGACCCAAGGAGATGGCAGCTGAAAGTCCAGCCTCTTACGAAGCTATTAATTGACTCTACTTTACTAGCTGGGAAATGATTTTCTTTTTAGAAATTCAGCAGCCACTCCTAAGAGAGGAGCTGCTATGCTTTACCCAGGCATTAAATATACTTGGGCCAGAACTCCAGAACATCTCTTTCTCCCAACATTGTACAAGGAAATATTGTTTGAAAGGTTGGCTTCTGAACTCTGAAATCAAATAAAATCTTGAATTCTTGGGTTAGGGAATGTAGTTCAGTGGTAGGAGTTTTTGCCTAGCATGTGCAAGGCCTGTGTTCAAAACTCAGTACTGCAAAATAGCAAAAAAAAAAAAAAAAAAAAAAAAAAAAAAACCCTGAAATCTTGTTCAGTTACTTACCTAGTGATCTTCAGTAGCTCTTTCTACCAACTTATATGTAATTTTCCAATTATAGTTCTGCTGTGATTTTGATTCTACTGTGGCTTTTTTTTTAAGATTAAATAACATAAGATTAAGTAATTTCTTAGAATGTCTTCAGATCTCTAACAAGCATTCTTCACATTTTAGGGTCAGAAACTGCTTTGTATTGAAGGAGCAGATCCATGGAAAATACAACTGGGCCCTGATGCACCCAGATAATTAAGATTTAGACCTTGCACTGTTGTACAGCACTGACCTCCCTGACTCCAAACCCACACCATGGATAGCTCTGTGAGAAGGATAATGATCTGACTTGACCTTAGTAATTTGACTTTATCTTAATGCTCCTATATTGGGACAGCCATTATGGGACATTCTATTATGGTTGATACTAAGAGTAACCAACACCAAGGGAATAAGCAACATGAAAAAGAAAAGCTATAGTAGGAGAGTATGCAGCCTCCAGGGTGTGTCAAGCGGAAAGGGAAGTGTCTCTCTACTCAGGCTTCAGAGATAAGGCAGGAGATTTTAATGTTTGTCTGTATATCAATAAGCCTTGAGATTTATTCAGCACTTGCATTGTTGCACAAACAGTTATATTCTGACTGCCCTTTTCCATCCCAGGGGATGGGCTCTACCTTTCCAGGTAAGCATGCTCATTTAGGGCTGTTTCTGGGCAGCAGAAACCTACAATGCCATTATGTGTCTGGGATCTGGGATCTCCTGTGCTCACTTCCGTTCTACCTGCAGCCCTTCACAGGGCCACTCTGGGTGGAGAAGGGTACTTTTTCACAACATATATTTATAAGAGCACAAATATTTGTTCTGGATATGGCAGAAAATAATACCAGACCTTCCACGTGCTCATTTGTCTATGCTCTTGGAAATATTACGAAGTAGCAGTGACCAGAGACCGTGTAAAATCTACTGTGGCACAAAGGACGGAGATGGCTGTCACTGTCCCAAGAGATAGTAAGTTAAATGAAATTCATATCAGTACATCTGTCCCCTTCCCTTCCTTGGCTAGATGATTTTTGGTGACTTTTCTTTTTAGTGATCTTCAATACAATGCCTGTGCTCAAAATATGCTGACAGGATTCACCTGCCAAACATTACCAGGTATTCAGCTAGGACCAGAGCTAAGAGTCTCTCATTTTTCCTCATTTGATTCTAACAAAATTATTGGAAGTTTCCAATTTTTTAATTTTACCAAGGTTCCAGAAAGACAAATTAAAGCCCAGAAATGTTAAATATTAATACCTCTCAGAAAAATATCCTCCCCAAAGTTAAGTTTGACTTTTATCAAGGGTATTAATCAATATGCAAAATTCCATTTTGATCCTGAAAAGTAAATTTGACTTACTTCAGTTTATGGTGAGGGAAGAACTCATCCAAACTCTATTTTATACTTTCAGAGTTAGACCCACATACATCTGTCACACTTTTCTTTCACTCCAAAGTGAACTGCCCACAGTTCATTTCTCCAAAGCTTCATGGTCTGCTAGCCTCAGTTTTGATTTTCTTAGCACCTACCTTTGATAGCCCATGATTCCTGAGGGCTCATCAGGACAGCCATGAAGAAAAATCCTAATACCATGACTTCACTTCTGGTCATTTTCTTCTAGAGTGCTTTGATGAGGGTCGTAGAAGTCCCAAGTGAGACAGAAGAAACAAGAATAAAAGAAAAGAAGATTAAAATTCAAATCAGTTGAGCTTTAGCCAATCAGAAAAATCTTTTGAGATGACACATCTGTTGCTAGGAGAAGACTCCTGTAAAGAGTCCTGAACAAGAAATAAGTAGTTCATTTGGGGGGGTGGGGGCCGGGGGGAGACAGTTCTTAAATAAACAACAAAAAGATCCAAGTTTTTGAGAATGTTGGTCAATTGCCCACACACTCTTCCATCCTAATCCAAGTTTTAGACACAGGTTTTACCTGAAGAAAAGAATCAGTGGAAATCAGCTAAAATGAAAGTTAAATACAGATCCTGCCTCTAGGGTGAGACAGCTGGGGAGGTTTTAAGAGAAAATGAATCATCTAAAGAGAAGGTAAACTGTTAGGCCACAGAGAATGCCTGGATTTGGGCAGTGCTGGGTGACAGCTTCACTTGAGAAGCTCCTTATGGCTTCACACTTCTCTTTCAGCGTCCTAGACCACAGAATGACCAGCTCAGACCAAGTTCCTGGGGTCACTTACAGAACACTGTAAGAGCTCTGTGCTGAAACTCTTGAGTTTCAACACTCCCAAAGGTTGAGAGGGAGGGAAAGTTACACCTTGGAACGTTGGGTAGTGGTTAACAGAAACAACAGGCTGTAAAGAGGGGACCTTCTCCCAGGTTCTGCCAGACTGCAGAGCTCTGGAGAGGATCTGGCCCGGGAGACACAGGTCAGTGAACACAATGGGCAGAGCTGCTTCTATTGGGCACACTCAGGGTGACAGCCCAGAGGAGACGTTGCCATTCCTTCCCTCATGTCCTAAGATTGTGAAAGCTCTTCTTTTGTCATATGACTATTAAAGCTCTGACTCAAAGAATATATTTTGATGTTTTCCATACGGAATACTGAAAGTTAAGAGTCTCTGAATCTCCTGTTTCTGAAAATACAGTGCGAAGGAAAGAAAATGTTAAGCTACATGTAGAAAGGACTGAAATTTCAATACGCCTAAGGAAGAGCAGGCTGGCAGTGAGATACCCAATCCGGTGATGAGTCCTTCACACAATCCCAGTCGTGATATGCTTGTTAAGGGTAGATGTTCCACACTGTTGTGCTGAGGTCTCACCCTGCCATGCAGCTGCCCTCACACCTCAGGAGGGCATCACTGATTTTCTGATCACACCCAGGGGCTTTCAACATCCTGTGTTATTAACTCCTAGAAGACACTAAATGGTTATTAACTCCTAGATCACTAAGAGGAGACCCATAACACAGTCCTGCCCTAAAATGGTTCAGGTATCCATCTCTTGGAGGCAGAAGAATGACCAGATGAGGGTTCTGAAGTGTCAGTCTGCACTGAGAGTCTGGTGCTATGATTTAGGTTCATCGTCTCCTCTTTCAGAGGCAAAACTAAGTTTTATAATTTTGCTGTGTACCCTTTGTTGGCTGCCATAATGCCTTGTCCTAAAAGGTGCTTAATACATCCATGGTAGATTCAGACATTTTACATGTCATTAAGCACCTTCAATTCCAACATGTTGCTCAGCAACTTATGATTTTGTTTAATCCTAAACCACTGATTGGTTCTGCTCAGGAGATTACTAAATTTGGGAGACTTCAAAAACAACTTTCAGTTCCCCTCCTCTGTAATATGAGAGAAGTTCCTATTTGGACGCTACTCATGGTTTCCTGTTCTCCCAAACTGTAATTTCCTGTGTGTTTGAGGGGATTTCTGAGAGCACCTGAGTGATCTCTTCGTGATGACGTTAAATGGTGAGGAACACTGTACCAGTCATTCAGGATCGTACCACTGTACCCATAGACACTTTAAACAGAACAGAATCTGCTATGAGGAAGTATACCTTAAACTGTTACAGAGTCTGGACAAGCAACAGTGAGTGCACTGTTAATTTTAGAAGAGGTCAGGAACTTGTAGGAAGCCCCACAGCCACCTCAGTTCCTCTAGAGCCCCAAGGGAGTAGAATGTCTTCTGTGGTTGTCACTCATGCCTGCTGCTGCCAAAACTCATGTCCTTGAAACACTTGTGTCCTCTTGTGAGATGGCATCAGCCTCACTTCTACCTCCCAAATTTCATAATGCTGAGTCTCACTAGAAAAATGTATGTTCAGAAACTTGGGGGTGAACAAAAGTGGGGAGATGTAACATTCTTACTTTTATTCCCCAAGATGCAAACATAACCATAGACATAAATGGACATTTTATTTAAAAAATTACTAAATGTAAATGTACATAATATCTACTTGTCATCTATCCATCTATCATCTCTCCACTATATCTCACTCTGATTCTTCCCATAGTACCAAGTTTAAGACCAGAGGAAATATTCATGTGGAGTTATTGGTTAGAATTTGGGAATGAAGAAGCCATCCATATTGAACCCAGATCAAGTCTGGGACCTCAGTACTTCATATACTTCTGGAGTCTAAATTCTGAGGCTCTACAGCCCCCTTTCTATTTTTAATTTTTGATTTTTATTTTTGGTACCAGAGATTGAACCCAGGGGTACTTAACCACTGAGCCATGTCCCCAGCCCATTTTATATATATTTTATTAAATACAGGGTCTCAGTGAGTTGCTCAGTGCCTCACTAAGTTGCTGCAGCTGGGTTTGAACTCACAATCCTCCTGCCTCAGCCTCCTGAGTTACTGGGATTATAGGCATGAGCCACTGCACCCAGCTTCCAGCCCCCCTTTAAACTTCCCTTTCCTTCCCCTTTTCCCTCAGCACTCAGGTTCTTCATGGTGCTCTTCCTTACCGAGGGCTCCCCTACAGAGGTGCTGAGGATATGTTATATAGGCATTTCATTCCCAATTCACCACACAAGAAACTTAATTCTGTGTCACTTCTCCAAATCCAAAGAGGTGGCAGAAGCTAGTCTGCTGAAATAAATTCTCCATCAGAATGAAAACTGGGAAGTGCTGGTCTCAGCAAATGTGCTAGGGTGGTGGGTTAATGGGCCTTCCTAGCATGTCCTGTGAGAACAAGGGGCTCCAGAGTAACTTGGCTCATCTGGAACCTGGGAGGATGACAGGTTAAGAAACTGATTCATTCTCTGTTCACCTCCACCTGAAAGGATGTGTTAAAGATCCAAGTTCTTTTTACACAGACCCGGGAGGTATGAAGTGACACTTCTTTACTTGAATAGTCTTTGTAAATAAGGAAATGCAAGAGCGTGTGTGTGTGTGTGTGTGTGTGTGTGTGTGTGTGTGTGTATACACTTTGAGCCCACATCTCAGAATGTTTCCCTACTGGAAAAACAAGGTTCCATTGCTATAACTTGAGCATCTGTAGGAAGATGGTTCAGAAATACCCAATGTTCTTGTCTGTTCTAAAAGGCACAAGCTGAACGTTATAACTGAGAGACTGTGAAGGAAAAGATTCACTTGAAAATTTGCCAAAGAAGCCTAGAAGTGATTGATTCCAGCGGCTGCCCCCCCACCCCGCCCCCGTGTGTGCAGTCAACATCTCTATCCCCTCACCCAGCACCTCCTCCTATTCCTTAGACCTTCAGCAACTTGTCTTCAGTTGCTTCCCACTGTCTGTCATCTTTCCACTCCAAAGTCAGCAGAGACTCTTAGGACGCAGAAATTTCCAATGCAAAACTGTTTTCATTTTCTAAAAAAAGTGCCTTCACCTTGAATCCTCTTATGGTCACTCTCCCAGAAATAGGGAATGATTTTATGCAGCCATCCAAATGAGACAGAGTCCAGAAACTGCGTCCTTAAGTATCATGTTCTGCTGTGCAAGTTCTAAATGGTGTAACCTGAATGATTTTGTGGAGTTCAGATGTGTTTGGTGCATATACCTCTGTGTGCGTGCGTGTGTGTATGTGTGTGTGTGTGTGTGAAGGAAGAAGAGCTTAGCAGTCTCCTTTTCTAATCAATCTAATTTATATAATTTTAAATTTACTCATTAAACCTTTAATACTGCTTGATCATATTTTATGTCTAATTTTTGTGTTCTGAGAATATCTGAAGCAAACTGATATAACTGCTATGTTGGATAAGCACTTAATAAAGTTTTTAATCAAACTGGTATTGTGCCTGCTATCAACCCTTTACAGATTCTTGTTAAAAGAACTATTCCCCTTGCCAGTAGATAGCAGCATACTACATGAGTTATTTGTTCAATTTTAAATAAAATACTATCGTATTACTTTCTTAAGTTGTACAAATAAACCTCAATTCAGCAATTAGATTGTTCACGACTATGTAAGAATCAGAAGTTCCAACTTGATTTAATATAAATCTTTTTTTCATTATTTACAGTTCTATTACGTAGGATATTACAAAGGAAACATGTGTAGGGTGATTTATGGGGTGGGGGAGAGTGCAGTTTCCAGCCCTCTCTGGGTGTGCTATCTTCTGCTCTCTGGGGAACTGCCATATTCACATACGCTGGAAGCTCTGAACATAAGTCTTTTTTACTTTTTTTAAGTACATGGGATTGAACCCTGGGGTACTCTACCACTAAGTTACCTCACTACCCCTTTTTAGTTTTTTATCTTGAGATGGAGTCTTGCTAAATTGCCTAGGCTGGCCTCAGTATTGCAATCCTCCTCGCTCAGCCATCGTGAGCTGGGATTACAGGGTGCAGCACTGCACCTGGCTATTTTGGGTGGTACTGGGGACTGAACCTATGCCAGGCAAACACTCCACACTGAACTATATCCCCAGCCCTTTATAAGCAATTTTTGAAATAGGGTCTCAATAAGTTGCCCAGGATGGTTTCAAACTCACGTATCGTCCTGCCTTAGGCTCCTGAGAATTAAGGGGCTTCCACACCAAGGCCCCTGTGGGTCTTTATGGAGACTTCATTGCATAAACATGATTACTAACAGACTGGGTGGAGAAACCCAGCAAAGCTGGTCTGTTCAGCTTTTTCTTGGCTTCTCTGTGCAGTTTTCCTCCCTTGAGGTTATGGGTCAGGATTCCTCTGAAATGAGAGTCTTAAGACCTACTATTCCAACAGGTAGGGCAGAGAATTTCTTTGTGATGCTGGGAATTGATTCCAAGAACTCAAGCATGCTAGTGCTAGACACGCGCTTTACCACCGAGTAGATCTTCCTCTGTAAAGTGTCTGTTCATTTCCTTGGCCCATTTATTGATTGGGTTATTAGTGTTCTTGGTGTAAAGATTTTTGAGTACTTGGTAGATTCTGGAGATTAGTGCTCTATTTGAAGTGTGTGTGGCAAAGATTTTCTCCCACTCTGAAGGCTCTCTCTTCACATTGCTGATTGTTTCCTTTGCTGAGAAAAAGCTTTTTAGTTTGACTCTATCCCAATCATTGATTTGTGCTTTTATTTCTTGCGCTTTGGGAGTCATGTTAAGGAAATCTGATCCTAGGCCAACGTGATGAAGATTTGGACCTATTTTCTCTTCTATTAGGTGCAGAGTCTCTGGTCTGATTTCTAGGTCCTTGATCCACTTTGAGTTGAGTTTTGTACAGGGTGAGAGATATGGGTTTAGTTTCATTTTGCTGCATATGGATTTCCAGTTTTCCCAGCACCATTTGTTGAAGAGGCTGTCTTTTCTCCACTGTATGTTTTTGGCTCCTCCCAAAGGCCTTTTTTTCTAAGTCTCTTGCTGTCTACAGGGTGACACCTACAGGCCAAGTTTTTTTCTTTATGTAACAGTTAGTTCCCATCACCCACACCTACCTTCATTAACAGCAAAAATAAATAACTGCTCCCTCCAGAGGGACAGTAGCAATTCTGCAAGGTCTAATGGAGACCCAGGATGTGCTAGAAGGCATTCAGTCCCAAGTCCCTGAGTCAGTCATCCTCATTGTCCTATGATTCTCCTGAGGACTCAGATGCGCTTTCTGGTAAATCATCTCCCATCTGTTGGAACCTTCCGACTGTGCATCCCACGTGTATTTGATGGTCACCTCGAATTCAGCCATCTTATATTCAGCTTCAAGATACAGGCCTGATCCAGGGTCAGCACATTACCCTCCTTGCACACTTTGTGGTTGGACAACAGGGTCACCACACTTCTCTTGAGGGTAGTGGGCAGGCCCAGCGGCCTCAACTGTGGCTCCTTGGAGTGGGGGAACTGCTCCAGGGGCCCTGGATCCAGGCTCCTGTGCAAGTTGCTTTGTTGCCAGCTCAGGCAAAGTCCATTTCTGTGTATTTTGTGAACCACTCATTTACCCGCTCCTTTGTGCGGTTGGTAAAAAGGAGACCAACTTCACCCCTCCACTTCTTGCTGACGTGGTGCAAGTTGTCTTTGTCCTCATCAGACAGGTTTCAACCCAAGGTCACCAGCATCACCTTGTTTTTGCCAAAGAACATCCGACTGTGTTTCCAGGCATTCCTAATGTCCTTCAGCTTGCTGTTCCTCATGTTGGCCACAGAGACAATGAAGAGGTGTCCACACATTCCCAAAGCTTTGATGAGACTCAATTGATGGAGTTCGAGGGGCAATGTGGGTAGGGCAACTGTGGCCTCAGATGGGAAGGAACCTGCTCTAGGCTCTAGTCTTTTTTTTTTTTTTTTTTTTTTTTTGG
>JAJEJO010001305.1:103098-132569 GCA_020662805.1 Glaucomys volans
CACTCACTCTCTCTCTCTCTCTCTCTCTCTCTCTCTCTCTCAGTATGGGGATGAACCACCCAGGGGCACTTAACCACTGAGTCACATCTCCAGCCCTTTTTATATTTTATTTTGGGATAGGGTCTCACTAAGTTGCTTTTGGCCTGACTAAATTGTTGAGGCTGCCTTTGAACTCACAATCCTCCTGCCTCAACCTCCTGAGCTGCTAGGATTACAGGTGTGTGCCACCACGCCTGGCATAGAGCACAGTTTTCCATTCTTCAGGAATGAAATTTCTGTCCAACAGACGTCTGACTGCTCTCTACCTGCTCAACCCAGGGCCAGCAGGTCAGAAGCAGGGCAGATAGGTGGGTGCAATCACCTGCACCTGCACCTGGTAACTAGTTAGTCTTTTGACTTTGGGCAGGCAAGAAAACCTGACTAAGCTTCAGTTACCCAAACAACAAAACAACAATACCATAATAGTACCCACGTCACAGGAATGCTGGGAGGTTGTGGGAAAATAAACGAGACACTTAGCATAGTGCTGGGCACAAAGGACAGGCTCAGTCGAAGCTGGAAATCCTCATGTTGGGAGTTTTTATTGGTACTACTGATGCCAATGGAAAGGGGGCTCAATCAGCAGCCTGTTTTTCCTTTTCCATCAGGTTCTGTTTTAGTTCTAAGCCATTCTTGGTGATTTTGGTTAAGGAAACTTTCTTGTCGCGCTTGGATTTCGGCATCTCACTGAAGCCAGGTGTGGCAGACAGCAGTGTGGCCAGATCTGATTTAATAGAAATATTTTTTCTGTCCCCTGATGAAAGGTTTTTTTCAGGCAAAAATGAGTTTGGTTCTCCTTCCTCTTCACAATATAACTGCTTTTTGAGGCCCTAGCCTATCTGGGGTATGTTCAGGGAGAAAGAGGAAGAGAAAGAAAAACAGGAAATGTCTTACTGGAAGTTGAATGTTTGTGTTCTCTGGACCTAGATGATGACCAGAGCAAAGCATTTTTGCAGGTCTTGCAACCTTCTCAGATTCCTCACAGCCCTTGTCTCAGGGTGTAGGAAACTCTGAAATATATTTTGTGTCCACAGACTCTGGGAGTGCAAACCATTACCAGTGCAGTCACCTTTTCCAGGATCCACCAATCCGGCCATGTACCCTGCCTTCTGGATTTCCTGGGCAAGATAAGAAACTTGAGTCCGTTGCCCAAAACCATCCAGCTTCATGTCAGGTATAAGAAACTCCTGATTCCCTTAGGAAATAGTTGCGTTAAATTCCAGGTAAGTCAAAATAATCCCCACATACTTTGTGGGTGAAGTATAACATTCATAGAAAGAGCAAATCTATTCAAGGATATCCTAAATATTATCCATTCAATTCTCTCTGACCACTTTTGGTCAGTGGAGTCATAACAACAGAAACTTGTTTTCCCCATTATTTCATGAATTCTGCAAAAAGAAGTAAAGAACGGTTTCACAAATCCATAAAAAGATACCTGTGCTAAGATACCCTTTAGTCAGGATAAACTTTGGGGTGTGGAGTTCTAAGAAGAACTATCCAGACAACTGTGCCACCAAATACAGTCACTCCTGACAATATTTTCTGGACTTGAGCAGCATTATTTGGAAATGTTTACATATTAAGCATGATCCATGTTAATTTCTAGGCTTGTAAGAATGTCTGTGCACCAGTCCTTTTCTACTTTACCCTTAGGGTGCAATTGAGGATGAGAAGCTAAAATCTTGAGGATATCTTATTTAACATGTTTGGTCAGCAATCGTCATCCAGAGGCTGGGTTCTAAACATGCAAAACACTTATTATAGAGATTTTGAGAAGACAAGAGGGATGAGGATAAGAAGTTAGGAAATGGAGAATGAATCACTAGAACCTGCTGACTACTTAGATTAGGATGAGAAGGGGGTGGAAATGATCCAAAAAGTACTTAAGTAGTTAAGATTTCAAGTGTGAATGTCATGAAGGAAGGAAGGAAGGAAGGAAATTTTTACATATAAACACAAACACAAGTGGTGAAGAGAAGGTGGCTCTTGTTCACTTTGAATCAAACAAAGTATAAGGGAAATTTGTTAAGTGATCGCAACAGAAGAGAGGAAACACAGGCGATAAATGGCATCTAAAGACTAGAACATTTCAAGACTTTGAATAATTACACACCGAGGAGAGGTCAGTGCTGTGAAATATTCAACCTCCCTGGAGATGGAGCTACGGAACCCAGATGATGGAGACAAGAAATCCACATCTAGGGGCAAAGTCGGGGAAAAGAGAATGTGCTTGAGATCTGGAAGACAGCATCAGATTTCCCAGCCTCACACAGCAGAGGAGGAAGTGGGGGATAAAAGCTTGGCAATCCCCACGAGGAACCAGGAAGAGAAAAGAGCAACCACAAGTTCAGATTTCAGTTGTCTGAGGTCCAGAAAGCTGGGCACGCAGCCTAGACTGGAGAGTGAATCTGAGCAGAAAGTCACTGGAGGTACTAAGTGATGTGCAGAAAATCTAAAGAAGGATAAGGACCCAGCATGCACCGAGAAAATAAGAAGCAGAAGTCGTTGGGACAATGAAAATATTTAGCAAAGAAATTTAAGAGGAAAAAATATAAAGTTAGTTTAGTGACAAATTTTCAGTCTTATTTTTTATACCAGTATAAAAGCGAATTCTGTAAATAACGATATGGGTGTGTTTATGGGAAGATAGCTCAGAATTTTCAGGCTCTGGTTTGTCTTTAGAACCCTGCATGGGGTCCACAAGGGGCATTGCTGACCAGTACCTGAGTCACAATGATTTATGTCTGTGGCAGATGGGCAAAGCATGTTTCCTCCAAGTTGCAGAAGAAAGCCCTGCTTCCTGATGTCAAGAAATAAATAAGAAACAATAAAAATAAATAAAAAACAAGAATGACAATAGAAAATATCTTATTCTGGATTTCTGAGGTGACTTCTGAACTTTGAAATTTTCAGGTGGAAAGAAAGATGAGAACTAGTCCAGAGGATTATTACTGGATTCATTGAAATTCTTCTTTTTGGTACATTTTTTCTCCTCACTAATTAGAAATATTATTAATAGTAAAGATTATAATACCTCTTACCATTATATGCACTAAATGAAAATCGTATTTCCACTTATTCTGAGAAAACCAGATTTCAAAGAAGCCTAGACTTTTGGTAAAGGCCTCACCTAGAAAGCAGCAACTAGAATTCTAAACCAGCGCCCTACCTCTGCAACCAGGAGTGTGCCGAGTCTAAGAGTGAATCTGATACCGTCGCATATCGGTGACGAGTTCTGCTTCCTCAGGTGTTGAAGAATAACGCCGTAGAAGCAAACCGAGGCAAGTGTAGAGTGGAAAATAAAGTTTTATTAAAGAAAAGTAAAAGGTCTTATTTAGAAGTAGTAATACAAACTTCTCCCAAGTGGGAGAAGGGGGGCCATGGCTGGCTGATGTTCTGGAATCCCCAAGAAGTGAGCACACCCTCCATCTTTTATAGGGTTAGGGTCTTTTGTTCTGCCCCTTCCTCTGACCTTTATCTCTCCTTCCTGCCCATGTGGCGGTGGTGACACAGCAAAAAGGTGAGGTGGGAATGGCAGGGGGAAGGGCCACATGGAGATTCAGGTGGGACCTGGAGGCCTTAATTAGCAATTCACTGCCTGCAGCTTTTGGGGAGGGGCAGTTGAGCAGGTAACCTTGGTGATCAGAGGGCTCTGGAGGCAATGACATTCCAGTCTCCCAGGGGCGTCTCCAACTTCCCAGACTTCATTCCTCAATTTGACCAGATTCCTTGATTTCTACACTAACTGCCTGTTAAATCTGGCTTCAAGTCCATTAAAAACATGAAAACCACTCCAACTGTTGCAGAGTGAGACCTGCCCATGGAGCCAAAGTAACTGCAGGAGTTCTCAGCCACCTGTTCTTTGTGACTCCCAGGAAGGATTTCGAGCAAGTTGCATCGAGTAACAAATAAAGGGTTATGGAAAATAATATCCCTGCAACATAGCCCCCGAAGAAAAATGGAGAGAGGTGCAGCTCGGGAGGAGGGAAGGGAAACTAGCCAAGGCAAAACAGGTCCTGGAGGAAAAGGGCAGATACTGAATGCTGGGCCCTAAACCATGACCTTCCCCCATGGCTAAATTAGACCTAAATGGAAGCACAGCAAGCACCAATGGGCAAGATTTGAGTATTTGGCCCCATGCCTGGGGCCTGGACTCTTATCTCCCCAGACAACTACCCTCCTAAATTAGAGTTGTAACCTGTACAACTAGCCCCTGATGGTGCACCCGGGAAATCTCACTCTCTTTGACATGATAAGGAAGGCTTCCAGGATTTAGGAATCAAAACCTGTTTGAAAACCATAAAATTGTGTCTTTCATCCTAATGCATCTCCTGCCCCTTCTAAATTCTCTCTTCCTTTCAGAGCTTTTGGAGATGAAACTTTTGAAACAATAATTTTTTTTCCATCTTTCCCCAAAGTTGACTTTGAACAAAACCCATTTTCTTGCCAATTTGACTTGACTATCCCTGGTTGTAGAGAGGTTATGTCTTATCTTCTTCCTCTCTGGGCCAGTGTTTGAGCTGCCTGATAAAAGGTCCTTTGTTCTTGCCTGCTCTGATAAAGTTTCCTATTGTCTCAGTTCTGTGACCATGGACCCTCTGCAAGTCATGCCCTTCATGGTCCTCCCCCTGCCCACCAGCTCATGGCTAACGACCACCTAACAGCACAAACACGACCCCGCGGGAGGGTCACAGTTGCTCTTTTTGAGCACTATGTTTACAGGTTATTTCAAATGTTCTCAGGAAAACATCTCCTTGCCCCAGTGTTCTAACATATAGTATAAACAGGATTAGGCTTCCAACAGTATTTAATTTTTTAAGTATTTTTGACATTGTATATTCATATAACATAAAAAAATCAAGGATTTCTTAGTTCAGAATTCTTTGACTATTTTTTCCCTCCTGTACATACTTCAAAAATACCCAGGAATATGTTAGGTCCTTAGGCCAAAGTAACTCCATTTTGAAAATCAGAACATACCCACCCAGGCATGACCTTTCCAAATAACAATAACAGGGCCAGACGGGTTATTTTTTAACTACTCCATTGTACATGACTATATGGTTAAGAAGTGTTTCCTGCAGGCTGCTGTCTTGCAGAGGGGCAGCCTGGCAGACTCTCCGTCAACAAACCTTTGCTTGAACTCAGAGCTGTGTCTCTCATGAACATTTGCGCCAGCTACCCTCACGGTATGCTTGATCCAGTTAGGATGTTTAAAATGAAAGCAAACATAACTGAAAGGGGGACAGACCTTGAAGAATCTGTGATGCTTTTTATTGGGCAAAAGAGTGGCACATTTTCAGGAGAGAAAATGGCAGCGGACTGAAACAAGAGTCTGACTTTGTAGGGTTTAGCAGAGCCAGGTCATCAGAGGTTGGGGACAGGAGGGCAGGAAGGGAAGTTCCCTGGGGCCTGTTGTACTGGGGTCAGCTGGTTCAGTCAGGTCGAGGTCCTGTGCGAGTTCCTTTTGTGTTCCCCCCATTTTCCCTTCCTGCCTTCCCTCCAGCTGAGGCCTCGGGCTTCTCAATGACAAAAGCCCCAATTTACCACAGACATCTCCCTGCACACAGGTGGCAGGGAGGCAGGTGGGAAGATAGGGGAAGAGCCTGTGCCCTGGGGCCCATTCTCCACGTCCTTCATAAAATGTTTGCAAATTGAAGTCATGTGAAGTCTATACTGAGAATCACCACGTCTTTTTTGCATAAGCACGCAAATAAAATAGAGAATGTGCTTCTTTTAAATAATTCAAAAATTGAAATGATCTCTTAAAAATGGAAAAGGTTATCACTTTCACTCAGGTGGTTAAATACTTAATAATGCCCTTTCTGAAAAATATTAAAATAGTTAGTAAAGTGGTCAGGCAGTCAGGGCAATAGGCCCCAATTGAGGTCTTTTTCAAATGCAAAAACACCAGCAAGACACTAACCAGTAGATTAGGTTAATGGGCAAAAACACCAGTAGGACACTAACCAGTAGATTAGGTTAAAGGGCTTCATCAAGGCCCTTTTCAAATGTAAAGAGCACACCAAGGGGTTAACCTGTGAAGACATTCTGGTCAATTCTGTTGTCCCACAGTGGGAAAATGGAAAGTGGAAGTGAACTCAATAGGAGTTACAGGAAGGATGAAAATTCAAAGGCTAAAGGACATGACCAATAGCTGTAATACTTTTTCAATGCCTGTTTAACATAGATTTTGGCCAATGCTCAGACCCAAAACCATATAAGCCCTCAGGCTAGCACACCAAAAGGGGTTTTCCTGCTATCAGTTCCCCTCCCAATTCATGGGAGTTCTCTCTTTTCTCTTTTTACTTAAATAAGTCCAATTCAATTTACTCTTGCCTTCTATTAACATCCATGGATCTTATTCCTCAAATTTGCAAGATAAGAACCCAGAAAGAGGTGAAGGAGAGAATCTAAATCCATCTCAAAACTCTGGTTTCATTTCTACTCTTCAAAATTTAGTTGTAGCCTAATTACCTGACTCTTCATTGAAAATCTAGAGGAACGTCAGCTGAAGTTCTAGACAAGATTGCTTATGATAACATGTTAATCAATTAGCAATTTGTATCTTACCAGAAAGAATATTTGATAGGCTGTAACATACATTAGTCTGAGCCTCTCTAAGTGCAGCAATCCTTCTAACTGAACATGTCTATACAAGGACTCTGGAAGATACAGCTGTGGATTTATTACCAATAATGGGATGAGGATTCTAGGCCAGAGTGCACCCCACTTCCACTGGTATGAATCCAAGTCCTTGTACCTAGGTTGTCACTTGGGGGTAGGGCAGGAAGAAACCTGTGAGACAGGAACCAGAGTGGGGACAAACTGGCAGTTAAACTCTTGAGCCCTCATTCATAACCTGTTGCTAAGTCTTCTACTCCCCCAGTCTCACATTGTATGGAATGTGCTTTTTTAAAAAATCTTCCCATGTTCTTAACTAAATCAACCATAAACGCCAAATGTAGAGTTGTGCCAGGAGACAGAAGTCTCTTCCTGAGGAAAGAAACTCTTTGAAGAAATTATCATAAAAAAATACCAGACATAGAAAACGAAAAAGAATAAGTAAAAAAAAAAAATTTTAAATACCTTTCCTGCCCCATCCACTCAATGGCCCATTCACAGCAATATTGACTACACTCTTAGTGCTGTCCTCTTCATGTGGAAGTGAAGACCCTCCCTTAATTCCCCCCAATAAAGCTCTGCCTGTATATTCATGCATATTTATCTGCGAGTTGGTTTTCATGCTTCTGTCTGCTGTAGCACCTGGACTACATTATGAGCCTTTCCCACTGAAGAGGAATGCCAGAGCGGGGAGTGGGACCGGGAGGCGAGGCCTAAATGTTTGCTTCTCTGAAAATATTCAGAATTCAGTTTCTAGGGAAAAAAAATTTATTGAAAGTCAGCTTCTAAGGAAGATAGAAGAAACTTAGTCATTTCAAAAGTACCATCTTTGAAATCCCTGAAGGTGAGCAGAACTTTAACAGGAGAGGAGGCGGGAGCAGCAAGTGAGAAGAAAGGCAGGGAATTCACCTCCACAGACTTCATTAGCCTGAGCTCGACAGGCGCGTAAGCAGGGGCATCTCCACTCCCAGCTTCTCCCGGGCCTGTCAGAAACGGGGTTGCAGCCCCTTCAGTCTCCGCTGGAGAAAGTTGGTCCCAATTCAGAGGAAGGCCTCCAAATTCAATCTGTTTTATTACCAGATTAATTTAATAAAATTAAAATAAGCATTCTTATCTAAGGATAGGTGCACTGAATTGCAATATATGTCAGATGTTAAGCATCGTGTTGAGAGACTTCTAGTTCCAGGACGAGGTGGGGCAGATGCGATTCTTCCGGTTCCTCCTACTAAGAACAATTGGAGACAAACATAAGGAGACTGAATGGTGGAGAAAAGAGGCAAATTAGCCACAGGCCTTGTGATGAGGAATGGCATAATGGTGAGTTCTCTGGGCTCTCTTTTTTACTTAATATATCCAGGAATGTGTGCTAAAACTGGAACACAGAAACACCACCAGGCACAGACAAAGATGTCCTAGGGAAAGTATGCTTTCTATCCAAAGGAAAAAGAAAGGGCAGCTTACAAATCAGAGGACTTAGTAACCATGTTACTCCAGTCAAACACCACAGAAAGAGCTGTGGCTCCCCCCCAACCACCTCCACCTCCGACAGGGGCTCAAGGGCAGCTCCACTCCGATCTCCCTCCACTGGCCTCCACCATCAGAGTTTGGACTTGGTACAAATCCAGTCAAGTAAGCTGACTCTTACAGAACTTTTTGTATACATATGCATCCTATTGCTTCTTTTTCTCTGGAGCTCCTAATGCAGATCCCAAGCACATTATATTGAGTACAAAAAAAAAAAAAATCTAACAGGTCACAGACAGTAAGATTCTATTTATGCAAAAATTTTTAAATGAAAAAATTATACAGATAAAAACAGATCATTGGTTGGCACAGGATAGGGATGATGGGGCTGGGAACTTTTTGACTGTAAAAGGATATAAGGAGGAGATCTTTGTAGTGATGGAGTGCAGTCTGTTTATTGAGCACAGTGGCAGTGGCATGAATCTACTTATGTAATAAAATAGAAAGCTAAAAAATATGTGCATCAGTGTCAATTTCCCAGTTTCATGCCATTGTACTATATTTATATGCCCTGCGGGGAAACTCCGTGAGGGTACAAGAAACCTCTCTCTACTGTTTTCATGATTTCCTCCAAATGTATAATTATGTCAAAATTAAATTTTTTAGTTATTGTGCAGATCATCTGATTGCTTCCCTCAAACTTTGAACAAATTACTGTTTAGAGTAACAATAAATGGGTCCCTACATTCCCAACAATACTGAACATTCTTTATTGCTAGATTTTTTTTCAACTATTACATTTTAAAATTCAGGTAATTTAAAAATGTTTGCATATTCTTGTGTATCTACAAGACCATTCCGTCTGGTCTAGATTTAAAAGAAAAAAATAAAACCAAAGTATTTCAAATCCAGAGAGCTGAAAAACAGGAAAGTAGATCCCAAAAGTTCTGCAATGACAGGGAAGAGCACTTGGTGTCAGGCGTTGCAGGAACCTGCTGCTGGCTGCAGGAGCAAACAGACCCTCAGTCTTGGGCTGCTGCCACTCACTGTCAGAGCAAAGTGGCAGTGAGTTTATCTGCCTTTTAACCCCATATGAATGCCTCTGACAACAAGGTACTCTGGGAACAGAGTCAGGCTCCAGCCCCAACTGATACAGAAAAGAGTACCAAAAAGGGGAAGATGAAGTTCATACCAAAGATAATATCTGCAACCCCAAATTTCTTGAATATGTATTCATAAATACAGCACTCTTTTCTAATACCTCCTTTGCACATTGTCTTTATTTGTACTCATACATATATCTGATGAGTTTATTTCACTTCTACAAGTATAGAGAAACATATTGAAAGTAGTAAAGGATAAATTTAAAAGGCAAATTATTTTTTCAAAAAGCAAATCAGAATATTCAAAATGCAACATGTTTCTCTGAATATTTTCAGAAGGAATGTGTATGACCATAAGGGAATGTGTATGAACTAGTATATTTTCATTTGGAATAATTATATCATTCAGCTAAAGATATGTATACTACTAATGGTTCTAGCCAATTTTTTTTTCATTGACACATATTAACTGTATATATTAGTGGGGATCAGTATACTTTCAGACCGACTCTTTTTAGTTTCCACAAGGGAGAGAGAGCATGTGGTACTTGTCATTCTGTGCCTGGCCAATTTCACTTAACATATAACAATGTTTTATATTTTCAATCATTTTGCTATAAATGATAGTATTTTATTCCTCTTGAAGGCTAAAGAAATGCTCCACTGTGTGCATACACCACATTTTCTTTATCCATTCATCTGTTGATGGGCACCTAGGCTGATTCCATATCTTAGCTGCTATGTATAATGCCCCAATAAACATGGGCATGCAGGTAACCCTTTTGAATGCTGATTTCATTTCCTTTCGAAATAAACCCAGGAGTAGGATAGCTGGATTGTATAGTAAGTCTACTTTTAGTTTTTTGAGAAACCTCCCTATGGTTCCCCATAGTGACTATTCCAGTTTGTATCCCACCAACAGTGGTGTTCCACATCCTTGTCAGCATGGTTTTGTTTTGCTTTATTTTGCTTTTTATAGTAGCTATTCCAACCAGGGTGAGATAGTATCCATTGTAGTTTCACTTTCCATTTCCCTGATGGCTAATTTTTCCAGGTCCATTGGAGCTGTTTTTCCAGGTCCATTGGAGCTGTTTTTCCAGGTCCATTGGCTACTTGTACTTCTTCTTTTGAGAAGTGTTTATTTAGATTATTTGCTCATTTTTATGAGATTTTTTATGTTAAGATTTTTTAGTTCTTTCTATATTCTGGATAGCAACACTCTTTCAAATGAATAGTTAGCAAACATTTTCTTCCATCCTGCAAGGTGCCTGTCGATTGTTTCCATTGCTGTACAGAAGCATTTTAGTTTGGTAAATTAATCCTTTTTTAAATCAATTTTTGCTTTTGTTTCTTGTGCTTTGGAGACCTATCCAAAAAACCATTGCCTATTCCAATGTCTTGAAGTGTTTCCCCTAGATTTACTTCTCATAGGTTCAGAGTTTCAGGTCATGCACTTAGGGCTTTGATCAGTCGGAGTTGATTTTTGTACAGGATGAGGTCATCTTTCAGTATTCTGCATATGGATACCCAGTTTTCTCAGCACCTTTTATTGAAGAAGCTGGTTCTTTTTTGACACCTATGTCAATAATCAGATGACTATAGGTGCATGGGTTTATTACTGAAATTTCTATTCTGTTCCACTGGTCTATGTTCCTTTTTAATGCCAATATCATACTGTTTCAGTTCATATGTTTCCATAGTATGTCTTAAAATCACACATTGTGATACCTCCCACTTTGTGCTCAAGATTGATTTGGCTGTTCAAGGTCTTCGTGCTCCCATATGAATTTTTAGGATTATTTTTATAGTTCTGTGAAAAATGGCATTTCCATGAGATTTCATTGAACCTGTAGATCATTTTGGGTAGTGTAGACATTTTAAAAATATTCTTCTAATCCATGAACTTAGGAGGTCTTTCCAACCTTTTAGTATTTTCTTCAATTTCTTTGAACTCTTTTGTAATATTTATTGTAGAGGTCTAATATTTCCTTAGTTAAATTTATTCCTAGATATTTATTTATTTCAGGGTGATTGTGAATGTGATTGCTTTCAGGATTTCTTTTTCAGCAAATTCACTATTGCTATAGATTTTTGTATGTTAGTTTTGTATTCTGGTACTTTATTCAATCCATCTCTCAGTTCTAATAGTCTTTTGGTGAAATCTTGAGATTTCTTTATTCATAGAATCAAATCATCTGCAAACAGGAATAATTTGACTTCCTTCTTTTCCTTTTGTGTGCTTTTTATTCCTTTCTCTCGGCAAACTGCTATTACTAAAGTTTCTAGTTCTACATTGAATTAAAGTGATGAGAGTAGATACTCTTGTCTTTTTCCTGATCTTAGAGGAAATGTTTTCAGCTTTTACCGATTCATCAAGGTGTTGCCTGTGGGTTTGTCATATATTTTGAGGTGCTGAAATCTTTCCATACCTAATTTGTTCAGGGTTTTTTATGATGAAGGGTTGCTGAATCTAATCAAGTGCTTGCTCTGCATCTATCTAGATGATAAAGAGATTTTTACTCTTCATTCTGTTTATATATTGCACTTACTGATTTGCATGTGTTGAGCCACCCTGCCATTCCTGCAATGAAACCAAGGCTGTTGAATATGATTTTCAAGGATTTCTGTTGAGGAGTTTTGCATTTATGTTTATCAGAGATACTGGTTTATCATTTGTTTTTGTTATTACTGTTGTGTCCTTGTCAGGTTTTGTTAACAGGGTAACAATGACCTCCTTGAATGAATTTGGAAGGATTTCCTCCAGTCCAATTCTTTGCAATCGTTTGAGAAGCACAGATATTAGTTCTTTAAAAGTTTGGTAAAATTCAGCAATGAAGCCATCTGATCCTGGACTTTTCTTTGTGGGGAGGCTTTTTACTACTGATTCAATCTCATTTGTTATTGGTGTATTCAGGCTTTTTTATATCTCCGTGGTTCAATTTTGGCAGGTCATGTGTACAAGGGCCCCTCTCCCCTCTGACCTCCCTTCTTCCCCTCCCCCTTCCTGTCCCTCTCCAGTAGTTTTAGTCCCTGAATTATTCTGGTAAGCACATTCTATGGCACCAGATCCTGACTTAACTCTACAGGCTTTGAACTCAGTTTTCCATGAAATGTAAAAACACAAATTGAGAAAGGAAGAGTAAGATTTCGGACGTTTTGAAACACTATTCTCAGTCCTTCCCCCTCACTCTGCTCTCTGCCTTCTCAAAACCCTGTGAGCGTCCTTGAACAAATGTGCCATCTGCTGGTCACATGCAGAACTGCAACCTCCACTTAGAAATGCGCCTTGCAGGTAGAACCACATAGTGGCATAGGAGGCAGCTAATAGAGCCTGTGTTTTTATTTTTAACCCATTTTCCCTCAAAACTTGGAAGGTCTTATTTCCAGTGTGAGACATGCCTGAATATCTGAATTGCTGAAAACAATATTTCTTTGATTTGTTTCTCTTGCAAATGTATTTTTCTGACCTAGGATAGCAGTTGGTCATCTTGGGTAGAGGAGAATGATTCTTTTCCTTAGATAATACTTCAGTCTGAAATGCTGGGTCGAAGCTGGCATTACAGGGTCAGTAAGTAATGGAAGCAGATCCTAGAGGGGGTTCAGGTTAAACTGGTATTTCAACAACATCAAATCTTCCAAAACCAAAACTAAACACATCATAAATTGCTCAAGTCCTATAGAGATAGAAATGAGCTGCTCAGTCTGTAAGTACAAATTATCTGGGGTCCTGGGGGGAGTTTGAAAATATTAACACACAGTGGTCCTCCTGAATCCCCAGTGAGGCACCTGCATTGGTTTGCCAGACACTGGTCTGTGTTTCACCTGTTTGTATTTCTTCCTAGGAACTTCAATCATGCAAGCCGGAACATGCAGTAAAATCAGTTTGTAATTTATCATTTTCAAAAATAATGGATGATAATCAGTGATTGTTTTATTTTCTTGTAACTTTCTCATAAAAGTAAATTTTAAAATAAAGTTTAAAATTTGCAGGTTTAAGTTAGAAGAATTAAACCACTCTTTTGTTAGCCATTTTTTTTTTAATTCTAAAATAGGTATGGCTCCAACAGTGCAAAGAGCTGGAGGTTCTCCAGAACTGAGATTTCCAACATCTCTTGAATTGTTTTCTTATTCTCATTTCTTACCTCCTATCTTGCTTGTCTTCCTTCTTTTCAAGAAGACCTTCAACTACCAATATGGACACCTAGTATCTAAATGGAGACCTTTGTTTCACAGCTATAGTCTCACCATATCCTTTAAGAATACTTCAATATGAGCAGGGTGTATATTATTCCAGTGTTAAAAGTAAGGAAATTGAGACCCCAGGTTTATCCAAAGTAAATCTTACCCAAATTCATGGCAAATTTAGAATTAAATTCCAAGGCATCCTAAGCTCAAGGTTCCTTTTGTCATCTACTGGCTGAGGGAATCATGAAAGTAGGTCACGCGTAACCGCAGCTTTTAAAAGAAACAACTCAGTCCAGTCATGAAGAGAAGCCCTTGAAGGCCAGGAGGGTGAGCGTGTCTCTGCTGCCCTCTGGTGTACACATGGGTGCACGACTCCTGATCGCCCTTTGCTCTCTGGGAACCTCGTCACAGTGCTGTGGGCGTTTGTTTTGCCTCTCCCAGATGTGGACTATAATCAGAATGACAAGGGTATTGTCTTTTTTTTCTTCTCTCTCTCTCTCTCTTCCACATACTATCAATGTCCCTATTCAGAATATCCACCCATAATAACTAGCATAAGACACAGTTCTTATTTCAACACTGGTAGATCTCTGAGTAGCATGTAAATGGTTTGTGAGGAAAAATGCGCAGAAGTTTAAATGGAGCTATATTAAATTAAGCATCCAGTTGGTGCCAATGTGACTGACCATAAACAAAAATTCAAAGATGAATATTATACTAAGACTTCTGGAATAATCTCAACACTGTATCATCAAGATAACCCGGGTGTTTATGAGTACTCTACTTCCATGCCACAAACTCAGGCATGAAAAAAAGTAATAATGTTTGTATTATCCTATTACTGATTCTGATTTTTATATCAAGCACTACGCTCTTTTAGATGTGGAGTTAATCCAGTAATTTCCATATAAACTCAATGGTTTTCACAACACTAAATTAAAAACAATCCCCCATTTCTGCCCAGAGTTACTCCTAAGTTCTGGGGTAGGAGGTGGTGCAGGTTTGGTGTGCAAGACCCTCCTCATAATGCCAGCACTGACCCCCACTGCACGTCATGGTCACCTTGTGCTCCCTGGTTGTCACTGTCATCACCAAATATGGTGGAAATGACTGCTGTGTCCATGGTGCCACGTTCTTCTTGCTCTGACATTCCATGCCGGCATTTCAGGCAGAAAACTTTCATTCGTATTTGAGTCCTCCAGGCCCTCCTCTTCCTGCCTCAGGGAATGTTCCCTTTGCTGCTCCTCAGGGTCTTTGCCTGAAGGAAACCTGCAGGGCTGCTGCTATCTGGGAACCAGAGGCCAAGTGGGGAGCAAGCCCCTCTACTCAGATTGAATGTTCAAACGGAAGACCCCTATGTTCTCATTGATGCTTATTTATTTTTCTGTTCTCAAAACACTTTATCCTCCACATGAGAAATTTCCTTGTCTAGACTGAATGACGGAGGAGGACAGTGAGAAGAGAGTAGCCCCATGTGGCTTGACCCAAATATGGGCTGATCATAACAAGGGAAGGAAAGGAGCTTCAGGAAAAATAAGCTCTAAATCTTATCATAATGCTGTGTATGCTATAACATTGAAATGAAAATCTCAAATTAAACATCATTCTAGAGGATTCTTGAATGTGTCTAACATACCCCTAAAGAGTGAATAAAATAGACCCAAGGGGAATGTTGAAGAAAATCTGGCTGAAACATGAGCACAAAACAAAAGTGCCTAGAAGCTCTATTATCACACTCTCTGTGCCCAAAAATTATGTTGAGAAGCTTATCAGATTTCTGTGGTAAATATTTATTATTCAGCAAATGGAGACAAAGAATTGAAGCAAAAATAGCAATAAATAACCCACAGGGGAACTTCGGCAGGTGCTCTGTTGAGATGAAGGCCCTTCCCATCTCTGAGACTGTTCTTCCTCAGTAGAATGGCAGGTAGAATGTTGGCTAGGCGGTCTTGCTTCCAGCTGGGCAGGGTCATGGGCGCCATGTTCTGGTGGAAATTTGGCCTCAGGTGGGGAATCTTTGACAACATGACAGGAGGAGGGCAGGATGAGGAGACCCGTCATGAGGACCTTATAAGACACTGGCCATGCAGTCTGCATGAGGACCTTATTAGAGATGGCACATGCAGGTATGGAACTGGGACCCATCATGAATCCCTGGCTTCCAGGGAGGGTGAGGAGGGCCAATGTCTGCAGGTCTAAAGAATTCACAACAGAACCCAGGCAAAGTCCACTTGTCCTCTGAGTTTCACTTTTGAGAGTATTGCAGCTAGTGGGAGGTGGACATGCTATTCTGATTGGAGTCTCATTTTCAGAGTGAGCCTCAGGGATTTGGCTTTGCCTCCAGCTTGGCAGAAGTAAGCCTTCCTTCACCCAAAGCCTCAGGGAACCAGGGGCCGCCTCCACCCCCTGTGCCTGTCCCATAGTTCTGTCTACAATCAGCACACCCCAGGGCTCTGATCTGTCTTTGGACACCTGCTATGTGGATGAAGGACACGCCTGAGAGCAAGTGAGGAGAAGACCCAGCAGCCCCCGATTTCACCCCCAAGGAGAGAGACACGTGAGTGACTTGGAGTCCCTGGTGAGGGACAACCATGGGAATTTGTGGCAGTCAACCAGGCGGAGGAGGTGGAGAATTCACACAGTCAGGGTCCTGTTGGGAAACTGCCCTGGCTGTAATCCCTCTCACTATATATATATATTTTTTTTGAATTATCATTTAAATTTTTATTTTACAATTTTGACCACAAATGATAATATGTGTATCATATAAATTTATTTTTAAAGCTTCCTCAGTATATGTTTTTTCATAAATGAAACAGGTGCATGAGAGCAGGTCTATGTGATTTTTATTTATAAAGATGTCAGAGAATAACAGGGCTGTGTGCCCGTGATCATTGTGACCCATAAAACAAGAAACAGGTGTGCCTTTCTGTAAAATCTTTCTGCTGTCCTTCCCAGTTTGTCACTGGAAGAAACCCAAAAGTACTGAATGAGGGAAAAGATAAAATTGTCATTTTGCCTGATCACCACATTTTGGAAAAGATGAACTTTTTTCTAATGGTGTATAGAACTTTCTTTTTAGACAAATCCTGCATGTTCTCACTCATACGTGGAAGCTAAAAACGCTGACCATATAGTAGCGCAGCTCAGCTGAGGCTGGGAGGGGGCAGTGGGAGGAGCAGTGAGGGGGGTGGGGCTGCCTGTGCACAGTTGCAGGGCGGGGTAGGCAGTTCTCATGTTCTATAGCTCAATATGGTCACTAGAGTCCCATCAAGTAATTACCTATAATCAAATAAATAAGGGAGAAGAGTTTGGGGACTCCTTGCACTTAGAAATGATGAAATTTGCCTCTCAGTGCATTGATCTCCCACTGTTCATTTTCAAAGCACCATCTCAGTCCACCTGACCCTCAGTGTTCCTGTGAAGCAGCTCAGGGTGGAGGGCACTAGGTTAAAATCAGAAAACCAGGATCATTCTGTGCCTTCATCACGTATGATATTGGGTTTGTGTCTCTAAGCCAAGATTTCCTCATCTGTCACAGGGTGATGATATAGCTGGGAAAAATATTAGGAACACTTGTCTCCATCAAAGAGGAGAGAAAGTAGAAGTTCAAGAAAGTAAACTGAAATGCACAGGATCACAAAAGTAGAAGCAAAGTCACCTTGTCCTCTAGAACATTTCTATTTTTCCTTCTCTATAAAATTATGTTGTTTCAACATCCGACAAACTACTGTTGTTTTCAAGGTTTATGTAGACATATAAGCATCAAACTTTATGAACTAATTACTCTTACCAGTTAATTTAAAAATTTAAACAGATCAAATACTGTGCCTACTTTGGGATATTAAACATTTGAGACATTTTACTGGAAAAAGTCTAAAGACCCACAATATGTAGTAATTTTAAATTTACTTAGGCATGAATAGTGTAGGTATAGATCTTGGAATTCAGAATTGTTTTTCACCTACTGCCTAAACACAAGCCATTACTTATCGTTGCTTCTTAACACTTGTATTTCGTGCAGAAAATTAAATAAAATATGTTTTTAAAGAATTTGATGATACCCAAGTTTTTCATATTTATCATCAATAGCAGTTTCAGAAGATCCTTCGTCTACATTCAGTAGTAGAGATGTCAAAAGCTGATAATCAAAACATTTTCATTTAAAGATTACTATTTAAATCTAGTTTTTTATCTTCCAAAGAATGTGTCAAAGACTTTTAGCATGCTGACAGCACACAGTCCATGTCAAGGTTTTTCCCTGGCATTACCGACATTCTGGCATGGATCATTCTTTTCTGTAGGGCCTGTCCTATGCATTATAGGATGCTCAGCAGCATCTGGCTTCTCTTCATTTTGTGTCCCCTCCCCCCAGTTATGACTCCTCAAAATGTCCCCAGACATTTGCCTTCTAAAGGCAAAGCTGCCCTTTTCCCTATTGAAACCTGGTACAAAGCAGTTATTCTCTCTTTTATTCCTTCTCACAAAATCCATCCTTGAGCACCAGGGAAGGTTAAAATGCATTTTCACAACATTCTTGTCCCATCCTTCCCTGATTGGGACAAGCGGTTCCTCTACTGTGCATTTATAGGCTTTCCCTCCCACTTTAACATACAGATATAAAGACACACAAACCTATAAAGAGAGGTGTAATAAGCGTGGGCTCTTCTTAGTTCACAGGACTGAGCAATGGTGCTTGGCACGGGCTTAGTGGGCCTTTCTTTGCTCTTGTTTGATGGGAACACGTTTCTACTTTTTGTAAGAGGATTTGAGGAAGCAGCAGGGAGATCCTTCAACCCCAGGAGAAGTGAGCTGTGCTTCCTGTGGCAAGCCACTGTTCACCTGTGCTGTCTTGCAATACCTAATCTCATTTTTATACAAATACACTAGTGCTCTTTTAGATGTATTGTGACTGGGTACAAATTAGTTTGCTTAATGATATCTTAGATGGAAGTACACAGTTTTAAAAGCAAATAGGGTAATATTAACTTGATAATAATCTCCTGAATCTCAATTTGTAATCTCCTTTGCAGACTGTTGATTTTTTTCATCCTGCCCCATAAAATTCTACTAGCAATAGTTTCTGGGGAAAAGGAAGCAGTGAGTGACTCAACGTTGCTCCAGAGCTGGTTCTTCTACCTCGTGTGAGGCAAGTTTTTCTTTCAATAAAATACTTGACACATCAGCTATAATGCCTCAGATGTCTTTCACTCTGAATTTTTCATTTTTTCACACTCGCACCTTCTTCGTCCTGGTAAGTTTTAACTTGTTCAGCTATGTAGAAGTGTTTTTATTATGCTAGCACAACGGGCTTGCTGGGTTTGCTGATCTCTGCCAGTTAGGCTACTTCTTTCACTCACTTTATTCATTCCTACATGCCTTCAAGACTATTCTAAATGGCCACTAAGGTCATTTTCTTGACCATCTTCTCTGGTAGCACCATTTCCACAAACATTCCTTCACTTTCCAAGGTCCCTGTGCTCCTGGGTTCTGTGAACGGTGGTGCTGAATGGTGGCTTCCTGGTGGCAGCAGGAGACACAGCGTCTTCCAGCTCTTTCCTCTGCATCTAGGAAACTAGTAATGAAGGATTTTGTGGGAGGGGTCAGGAAGAGGACCAGAAAAAAAATTTGAATCCTGCTCTATAATTTCTGCATGCTCAAAGATAGACTGAGGAATTTTGGGGTGATTGTTTTTGTTGTTTTTTTGTAATATTATTGTCTCTTTAGCTCAGGACTGCCTTTCATTTCCATCAGAAACCTTCTTCCTTCAGGCCTAAGAAATAGCTTAAAATGCAATACATTAGGGAAGGGGGTTAGTTGTGATCAATCCAAATGGAGCAAAGCCACTTCTCTTTTCCATTGTGAAGGGGTTGATGTTGAATCTTAGCTAAGATGGCAGAGCCACTGGAAGCCAGGAGCCTGCCAGATGCATCACAGTTTGCTTACTAAGTCATACCTCCCCTGTGTCTGCTCCAGGGAGAATGGTGGATCTTCCAGGGCACAGTCTGTCTGGTGTGATTGCCTCCTTCTTATTCATCCTGCTGACCATGAAGCAATCAGGTAGGATCCCCTTCTTCCCCTTGATGTATCTTCCCAGTGATTCAGTCCAGGTGCAGAGTCTGCAATTCAAAAGGACTAGTACAGTGTTCAACAGTGCAGATCCACCCCAGCAGCTTGGGAAGCTGAGGCAGGAGGATCTCGAGTTCAAGTCAGCCTCAGCAACTTGGCAAAGCTCTGAGCAACTCAGCATGACCCTGACTCTAAATAAGACATAAAAAAAAGGGCTGGGGATGTGGCTTGATGGTTAAGCAACCCTGTGTTCAATTCCCCATACCAAAAAAAGTTCAGATCCCATACCAAAAAAAGTTCAGATCCAGAATGTAAGCACTGTGTTCCAAAAAGGGCTTTGCATTCCCAGTTGTGTCATTTCTGGACAGTGACTTGAGCACCATAAGCCTTTGTTCTTCATCTGTAGCATGAGAATAACAACAGTACCTACGCTTCCTGGGGCAGCACAAGTTTTGGGAGTCCCTGAAGCTATACAGAGAAAGCACTTGTATGGTGACTGGAAAATGCTGTCATCCATCCATTTTCTTACTTCCGTGTGTAACAGAGCTTTGGGAGCAAGAAAAGCAGCTGCTCTTGCCATACATTAAGTGGCATAAAAACTTATAAATAAGAAACTTATAAATAAGAAGCCAAGAAATTGACTTGGAAATCTCAGTAGCAGAATTTTATCAGTCAACCTGTACCTTGAAAAGAATTATGAAAATTCAATATGGGAGGGAAATATCACAACTCTAAGGAAAAATGCAGCCAGATGAAGTAGAGAAAAACACTGGAAGGGGCAGCACAGGCTCCAGATTGAGTGCTGAGGAAGTCGTGCGATGTAATGAGGCTGCTGTCCCCTCTGCAGTTTCCTGACCTATAAAAGAAGTTAGAGTGCTGACTTCATATCTATTCCATCAATGAAGGATGCAAACAGATATCAATTTAAGTTCTATAGTGACTTTTTTATTTGTTCTTTTTATATATGATGGTAGAGTCTATTTTGACATATTTATAAAAACATGGAGTATGTCTTATTCTAATTAGGATCTCAGTCTTGTGGATGTACATGATGTTGAGATTCACTCTACTGTATTCATTTATGTGCACAGGGAAGTTATGTCAGATTCATTCCACTGTCTTCACTATTCTTATCCCCCCTACCTCCCCTTCATTACCCTTTGTCTAATCCACTGAACTTCTCTTCCCTTTCTCTCTCCTTATTCTATGTTAGTGTCACATATCAAAGAGACAATTCAACCTTTTTTTGGGTGGGGGGGATTGGCTTATTTCACTTAGCATGATCGTCTCCAGATCCTTCAATTTACCAGGAAATGCCATAATTTTATTCTTCTTTATGCTGAATAATATTCTATGATGTACATACCACACAATTTCTTTATCAATTCATCTGTTGAAGGGTACCTAGGTTGGTTCCATAGCTTAGTTATTGTTAATTGAGCTGCTATAAACATTGATGTGGCTGCATTGACTGAAATATGCTGATTTTAGCTCTTTTGGATAGATACTGAGGAATTTGGGTATAAGTGGGTCAAATGGTGATTCCAATTGTAGTTTTTAGAGGAATCTCCGTACTGGTTTCCAGAGTAGTTGCACCAATTTGCAGTCCCATTAGCAATGTATGAGTATACCATTTTCCCCACATCTTCACCAACATTTATTGTTACTTGTATTCTTGATAATTGCCACACTGACTGGAGTGAGGTGAAATCTCAGTGCAGTTTTAATTTGCATTTCTCTAATTGCTAGAGAGGTTGAACTTTTAATATATTTGTTGACTGTATTTCTTCTATTAAAAAGTGTTCAGTTCCTTTGCCTATTTATTGGTTGAGTTATTTGTGGTTTTTTGGTGTTAAGGTTTCTGAGTTCTTTGTATTCTCTGGAAATTAACACCTTATCTGAAGTGCAGGTAGCAAAAATTTCCTCCCATTCTGTAGGCTTGCTCTACATGCTCTTGATTGTTTCCTTTGCTATGAAGCTTTTCAGTTTGAATCCATCCCATTTATGGATTCTTGATTTCATTACTTGTGCTTCAGAAGTCTTGTTGAGGAAGTCAGTTCCTAAAGCACCATGTTTGAGAATTGGGCCTATATTTTCTTTTAGTAGGTGCAGGGTTTCTGGTCTGCTATCTAGATTTTTTAAAATATCTTTATTTTATTTATTTATGTGGTGCTGAGGATTGAACCCAGTGCCACATGCATGTGAGGCAAGCACTCTACCACTGAGCCACAACCCCAGCCCAATACCTAGGTTGTTGATTCACATTGAGTTGAGTATTCTGCAGGGTGAGAGATAGGGGTTAAATTTCATTCGATCACATATATATTTCCAGTTTTCACAGCACCATTTGTTGACGAGGCTGTTTTTTCTCCAATGTATGATTTTGGTGTCCTTGTCTAAGAGATAACCATATTTGTGTGGGCTTTTCTCTGTGTCTTCTACTCTGTACCATTGTCTTTGTGTCTGTTTTGGTGCCAATACCATGGTGTTTTTGTTACCATAGGTCTGTAGAATAATTTAAAATCTGGTATTGTGATGTCTCTTGCTTCACTTTTCTCAATAAGGATTGCTTTGGCTATTCTGGGCCTCTTGTTTTTCCAAATGAATTTCATGACTGCATTTTCTATTTCTATGAAGAATGTCATCAAAACCTTAATAGAAATTGCATCAATATAGTGCTTTTGGTAGTATGGCTATTTCGACAATGTTAATTCTGCCTATCCAAGAGCATGGGAGATCTTTCTATCTTCTAAGTTCTTCAATTTCTCTCTGTAGTGTCCTATAGTTTTCATTGTAGAGGTCTTTCATCTCTCTTGTTAAGATTGATTCCCAAGTTTGTTTTTTGTTTGTTTGTTTGTTTGTTTTGGTTTGGTTTTTTTTGTTTTGGAGGTTTTTTTTAGGCCATTGGAATAGTTTTCCTGATATCTCTGAAAGAGATATTGATTTATGGATGTTAATTTTGTTTGTATAGTGCTACTTTGCTGAATTCATTTATGAGTTCTTGAATTTTTCTGGAGGAGTGTTTTGGGTCTTCTAAATATAGAATCATTTCATCCACAAATAGGGATAACATTCAATGTTATTGTTGAAATATGATTTTTATTCCCTGTCTTTTTTTATTTCTTATTTTTAATTTGAATTAATTTCTCTTTTGATTGAGTATTCTTCTAGTGTAGTTCCTCCCTCTGCTGGTTTTCACTTTTATTTTTAATTTCTTCTTCATGATATATTTTATTGAGTATGTTTTATAGTACAGACTTTCTAGTTGCAAATTATTTTACCTTTTGTTTATTGTGGAAGGTTTTCATTTCATCTTCAAATGTAAATCTTAATTTTGTTGGGTGTACTATTCTTGGTTGGCATCCATTTTCTTTCAGAGCCTGGTATATATTATTCCAAGACCTCCTAGCTTCCAGGGTCTTGGCTCAGAAATCAGCTGAAATCTGGACTGAATACCTCTAAATGTGACCTGTTGTTTTTCTCTAACATCCTTAAAAATTCTATCCTTATTCTGTATGTCAGGCATACTTACAGAATAATGTGCTTTGGTGTGGACCTGTTGTAATTTCATATGTTTTGATCCTATCCACCTCCTATATATGATTTTCCATTTCATTCTTAAGGTTTGGGAAATTTTCTGATATTATTTCATTGAAAAGATTGTGCATTCCTTTGGTTTGTATTTAGACCCCTTCATTTATCCTGATAAATCTTAAATTTGACCTTTTCATGTTATCCCATATTTCTTGAAATTTCTGTTCATGGTTTCTTAATATCTTTTCTCCATGGTCTACTTTATTTTCAAGATTACATATTTCATCTTCATTGCTTGAGACTCTATCTTCCAACTGGTCAGGTCTGCTGGTGATGCTTTCCATTGGCTTTTTAATTTGGTTTATTGATTCCTCCATTTTGAGAATTTCCATTTGGTTCTTTTTCAAAATATCTATCTCTTTATTGAAGTCATCTTTCACTTCCTATATTTTCTCTCTGATTTCACTCCTTACATCATCTTTTATATTGCAGATTAGTTTAACTATGAACTTTCTAAATTCCTTCTCTGACATTTCCTTCATTGTGGTATCCATGGACTGTTACTGAGGTATTTTGGTTCGATTTAAATGATTTGTTCCCTTGCTTTTTCCTGTTGTTTGTGTGTCTACCTATTTATCAGTATGAATCTGACATGGCAGAGCTTCTATTCTCTGAACTTATAGTGTCCCTGAAGGTTTCTAGTACTTCATGGTTTAGGGGGAGACAAAGAATAATAACAACCAATGCAAAAAATATACAGCATTAAACTGAATACTTATTTCCTATTATGACATCTACAAGGTTAATTGACACAATAAATAGAAGTTGTATTGTAAGCCAACAGTAAAAACAGTAAGTTTTCAAAAGGGTCTGCTATTTCAAATGGTGAACAAGGAGAATGCAGAAAAGATGTAGAATATAATGATTTTGGGGGAGGAGAGAAAGTAGAAGTAAAAAAATAAAGAAAGACCAAAAAGCAAACAATAGAATTTGACTGTTAGTAAAAGAAAAGAAAGAGAATCAAGAGAAATAGGTGAAGAATAATACAAAATGAAACCAAAATATACTAATCAAAAGCCCTAATCCTTAAAAGACAGTCATGAAAAATAACTACCTTCAAAAAATTATAGAAAAGAGAAAAGTGAGACATATGTACAAATGTCCATGAAACTTTCAGCACACAATCCAGAGAGAGAGAGAGAAAGAGAAAGAAGAGAGAAAGAAAAAAAAGATTCTTGATAAAAAGTTAAGGAATTGTTTCCATTGCAGTGATCAAAATTGTCAATGATAATATATCTTGGTTGTCTATTCCCAAGTGTCTTTCTTTCCATTTTTTTTCTTGAGGTATGTATTGTGCACAAGGGTAGTAGCCACATACTGTCAAGACCTTCCTCTTTGTGTGTTGTTCCTCAAGTTGCCAGTTGGAGTTCAAAAATTCTCAGCTTCCCTTCTGGGCAGTATGAGGTGAGGCAGGTTTGAGAGTGTTGTCTGCTCCACTCTCAGGGTGGTCACAATAGAGTTCTCTGAGAGGAATTCCCAGAGGCGGAGCTCCTGAAGGCAGAGTTTAGGTCTAGTTAGTACCCTGGTGCTTTTTTGAATGTTGATTGGTCTGAAGATTTTAAATCAGCATACATCCAGAGCCAGGCAGCTGCCAATCTACACTGGGAGTCTCCCCAGGTTCTGCAGTACAAGTAGAGGAACCAATCCTTTGCCCCCTCCACCATCTGTGGATTCCATCCTTTCCAATCTCAATCTCCAAGCACCCACTCACTCCCGTCCCCATTTGGATATCTTTCCCACACATGGATATAGTGTAGCTCACCTACTGGATCAGTCCAACGGTATACTTTATCTCTGATGACTCCATGGTGCATGTCTCAAGACATGCCATGGTACTGTCGGGAATGTGGGTCCTCCTAGTCCTCCTCCTGATTTGTCCCAGGTGGATCTGCTCCAGCTGGCCAATGAATTTCCTTCTTTTATTTTATTATATCCATACTTCTGAGTGAGTTCCTAAGCTATTCTGAGAGTCTAATATTTAAATCCTGGTGAAGTCCCTCTTATCACACACCTCACTGAGAAGCTATTTATCTGCTTTCCTGGTCTCACACAACAGAATAACTTGGAAAGCAACCACCTCTACCCCACCATCTTCCACTGTGTCCCAAATACTATAGTGACTTTTTGAGCATCATCTGTTTTATATTGAGCAACAACTGAACAAGGTGTGTTTTTATTCTTAGGAGAATAAAATCTGCACAGAAAAGGGCAAGTGGCCCTGCATCATTTGAGACGAGAAAGAATTTAACATATGCAATTATTAAACATAATCACATGGAATTATCAAACATCTCTTTGATTTGCAGATAACAAAGAAGAAGTCAAAACATGACAAAATTTTATTAGAAGACTCAAACTCAGATCAATGCCCTTAATCCACCACAAAATATTTAGGACACAAGTGATCCTGAAAAGCTAAAAAATCTAATGAATCAATGTATTACTTTAACTGGGAAAAAGACTAAAATGTTAATTACTATCAATTACAAAGTTCCCAGAATAAAATTTTTACGTTTATTTTTAAGAATAAAACCCAGCTTGTTTTAGTACCTTAAAGATGACGAAATTAAGATTCCAAATGTCAAAGGCTCACTAAGAATAATAGATTTGCCTCCAAGGCACAAAGCTGTTAAGTGATAGGTTCAGCATTTTTGCTCAAATTTGACCACTTTTATTTGGAGAATATAATTCTTTTTAATAAGCAAACATGCAGATTATCCTGCTGGATTTCTTTAGAACAGATCCCTCTATTCTAATAGGTTGGACACACAAAAAAGCAGCATACTGTTCCTCTGGTTGGCATTTCTGGTTCCTCTTTTTCATTCTTTTGCAGATGACTTCAGAGTGATCGGTCCTGCATATCCTATCCTGGCCAGGGTTGGGGAAGATGCCCTGCTAACCTGTCAGCTCTTCCCCAAGAGGACTGCAATGCATATGGAGGTAAAGTGGTACCACTCGGAGCCTGACACACCTGCGATTGCATACTGGGATGGAGTTGAGATGACCAAGATGCAGGCGGAGGAGTACAGAGACCGGATAGAGTGGATAGGTGACAGCATTGCAGAGGGAAATGTGACTCTGAAGATACACAACATCCAACCATCTGACAATGGGCAATACTGGTGCCATTTCCAGGAGGGAAACTATCATGGAGAGACAAGCTTGCTGCTCAAAGTGGCAAGTGAGTATCTGGGCAAAGACAGGGTCTCAGAGGGAGAAATACATTAATTTATGATAAGTTTATTGTCAATTGAAGAATTCCCTTTGAATCATCACAGTAATTCCTAATGCCCAGCCCTCCCCTCTGAGCCATCTGAAAGCAGGTGGGTCTGGAATCTCCAAAGCAAGCTCACAAAAAGTTTTCTCCAAAATTTAATATGCATGATTTTTGACTCTCCTTGAGGATTATTTGAAAGCCTTGACATGTAATCATTAGCAATTTTGCTAGGGCACAAACTTGTGCCAATAAGGCTGGTGTCACAAGAGCAAGTTGATTGCTGAGTCCAGCTGACTGTCCAGCATCTGCATCTCAGTGCAATGGGTTGTCCTCTGCCAACCTCATCTATGCAGTAATGAAATGTGACACTTTGTGGGGGCTTTTTTGTCTAATTCCCCTTATTAGAAATCTATTGATGAGACAAAAGAAGTTAGGGACTTTGTGCTCTTATGGAGATTATTATATAGAGCATTCAATGAATCAGGGGCTCACAAGTGCCTTTGGAAGCACCCACCATGAATGTCAAGATTCCTCAGAATGCTATTGTATCAGCAAAGCAGGAAGGAAATAGGTGAATAACAGGTCTATCTCATGGGGAAATATCCAAAAAGTAAACCTGACAGGAATAACTCCTCCATGTACTAAAGACAAAATCAAGCAAATCCATTTACCTCAGTAGGAGAGCAGTTCTCTGAGAATTTTAATATCTCTGACTGATATTGATTCCTTCTTTACTCCTAACACCTTTGTAATACCCATGATTATGAATCATGTTACTATGTCCAAGATCATTTAAAACAAGGAATCCATAGATTCAGAGATATGAGTGGAGTGGGTACACACTTCATTACCAGGGACATTCAATATTAAGCCAAAACTTTTCTATTACTCCAGGTAAGGTAGTGGATCTCTTTCCATCCACAATTGATAAAGATAGAATTCCCATCTATGGAAAATATAGTCTCCTTTGAGTTTGAGAGGTGTAGTGTTGAATACAGAATTTCATGACTATATAAATTGCTCTAGGATTTCTTAAAAATGTTTTTCCCATTAGAACATCCCCAATGGAATATTAAATACAAGAATCCTCATGTTACAAGAATCCTCAGTTTATTTACTGTGTCCCAAGATTGCAACCACCAATGAAAGAAATGGAAAGAATAGCCCCCATGATTTCTAAATTTATGCTAAACATTTTGTTTAAATTGGATTCCAGACACCATTCATAATGTCAGACACAGTACCTGATACAGACAATATTAAGAGGAAAAGGGTTCACAGTATACAAGAGCTGATGAATAGAGTACAACACATCTTTCTTTGCAGTACTAGAGTCTCAAACAAATGTTATCATGCCTCCATTCCTTCTTACTTTCCTGTCTGGATTGAAGAAAAATATGCTCAAATGCTAAAATTTAAAAATACAGACAGGAGAACAAGCATAATGTATCAGAACTCCAATTTAAATTGGGAAGAAAACTTTGGAACACTTTCTGCTCCCCGACCCCTGAGCTCCCACCGTCTTCATATAAGCAACATTATTGAGATCTGTCCCCAGGGTCTGGAGCTCAGAGCTGTGGCTTCCCTCCACAGATCTGGGATCTGCCCCTAACATCCATATGGAAGGACCCAGGGAAGGTGAGGTGGAGCTTGTGTGCACTGCAAAGGACTGGTTCCCAGAGCCCCAGGTCTATTGGGAAGACATCACAGGACAGAGGTTGCTGACTGTCTCTGAGCATCACATCCAAGATGAAGAGGGCCTGTTCTATGTGGAAGACACCCTTGTGATCAGGAATGCGTCTGTAGAAACTGTGTCCTGCTTCATCCACAACCCTGTCCTCACAGAGGGGAAGGGGGCAGTCATTGCCCTCCCAGGTCAGTGCTCTGCCTCTGGGACCAGATGCCTAGGTCAGCAGCAGAGGTTCCAGGGACCATGCAACAGCAGCTCATATATTTTATCAGGAAAAAATTTTTAACATTTAATAATATGTATTAAAAAGTGTAAAGCATTTATCACTAGAAATATATATACTGCATTTTGAATGAATAGCCATTAATGGTACTTCAGTAATTTCCAAGTTCTACCTTTTCTTCTTTCTGCATTGATTTTTTTTTACTTACAAGAATTTATTACATTATAAATATAATAAAATACATTATTTCAACTAAAATGTTTTCCTATGCTGTGTTGTGCTGATTCCGCAACTTCTGGGAATCTGTCATATGATAGTAATCAGAGATAGACAGAATTCTTTACACAACAGCATCTAAATTATCACTTCATTTACAAATAGCAAAAAAACAAAAACAAAAACAAAAAAGCTCAAAAAGATCAAATGTATTAGTGAAGTGTGTGCAGCACTGGATTCAATCCTCAGCACCACATAAAAAATAATTAAATAAAGGTATTGTGTCCATCTATAACTAAAAAATATTTTTTAAAAAACCTATAGTAAGCCGGGCGTGGTGGCGCACACCTGTAATCCAAGCAACTTGGGAGGCTGAGTCAGGAGGATGGTGAGTTCAGAGCCAACCTCAGCAACTTAGCGAGGCCCTAAGCAACTCAGTGAGACTCTGTCTCTAAATAAAATACAAAATAGGGCTGGGGATGTGGCTCAGTGGCCGAGTGTCCCTGAGTTCAATCCCTGGTTCCAAAAAAAAAAAAAAAAAAAAAAACCTGTAGTATTGACCAAAAGCATTTTTTGAAGAATTTTAGAGGCTTAAAACATCTCATGATGTACTATTCAATGATAAGTATTACATCTATTTCTCCATTTATCAATAGACATTTCTAATCATGTAAAAATAATTGACTTTAAACAACTTATACGTTATACTAGGACTTTTGGCACACTGTATATTTGGATTTATTATTAGTATTAATATAAATTGATAGGTTAAAATCAAAAGTAAAATATTATATATCAATGCTAAAAGAAACCAATATTGTATATTCTTAGTTTGGAGTTGTAAGCAATACTTGTTAATGTCCATACAGTTTTATAGTTTCCATGCATTTATTTTTTAAAAGTATGTTATTTTTTAACAGATAAATATCAGCAGAAACGAACAATTATTGGGTGATAGACCTGACAGTACTTTTGTTATGCAGATAAAAGGGACAACAAACAGGATCACCACATGATCTGTAGAAAAAAAAAATGTTTTCCCCA
>JAJEJO010001305.1:132669-152188 GCA_020662805.1 Glaucomys volans
AAAAAAAAATGTTTTCCCCATTTCACAGAGGTGGTTTTTTATTTCTTGAAAATTGTTTCTCTCCTTAATGATGTGTATCACTCTCACTCACTCCCTCCTTTTTTTTTTTTTTTTTTTTTTTCCTCCCTAGAGAAACTCCAGACTGAGCTGGGTGAGTAGGACCCACCTTCCCGCACAGGTGTGGCGCACTTCCCCGCCCCCGCTCCCGAGAGGAGGGTGAAGCATATGGAGCTGCTTGAGAACCTCGGTATCTTGATGAGAGGCAGAGACAGGGCTTTCCAAGTGCGGTGTTAAGTCATATGCGTCTTCCACAGTCCCCTTCAGGGAATTTTCTGCTGTATAACCTGCTACTTTGGGAGATCATGGAGATTCAACCAAGCCCCAGATGACACCTTTGGGAACCTGTGCATCTTCTCTGCTCAGTGCCTTTGCAGTGTGAGGGGGATGGTATGGGCCCTCTGGCCACCTGGCCAGCTCTGGAGGCCCTTTTAACACATTCCTAGTGCCAGTGAGGGCAGTGTCATTGTAATAACTGGAGGTCACCTCCCACAACTCCCACCCTCTAGCCATTGTGGGTCCTGCACCTGCTCCTCACCCGAAGGGCCTTAACCTCATCACTATTGCGAGGAAGCGGTTACTTTTCTGAGTGCACCTGGGGTCCTGCCACTGGGATGATGATTTTCCTTTTGTGTGGTTTTTATTTTTTAATTTTACCTTGTAGTTGAACTACAGATATTATTTTACCATGCCTAAAATGTGATTTTTAAAATAACCAAATGATGTTTGAGCCCCTGTCCATTTCTTTTACCTCCTTCCAACTGCGGGTTTCTCCCAGCCCATGACAACCCTACTGCTTTCTATTTACATACACATGAACCTGGATCACTCCTTTCTTCCTTCATCTGTACCCTGTTGTCCATCAAGTCACCCTGTGGGACTGTGTGTGTGTGTGTGTGTGTGTGTGTGTGTGTATGCGCACACATTAGGAGAACCCAGGCCTTTTAGCCCATGTAGGAGTTTTTGAGGGAAATTAAATGGCAAATACCTTAACCAGTCTCTGCCAGAATCTAATGTGACACCTTTGACCCCCTGGGGCCACAAATATAAAGGGATGGACCTCAGGAAGGTCAAAAGTGGCTCCACAACCTGAGGAGAAACAGTCCTGTGAGCCTAACCTTTTCAGCAGGATCCCCCTCTGCCTGGAGCAGCGAAGTCGCCTGATCAGACAGAAACTTTAACTGGCAAAACTTGTTAGTAACAGATCAGGAAGGCAAGCCAGTGTTTGGGGCAGGTTGACACAAGTCTCTGTCCCTCAGGAAGGTTTTAGGCAGCCACTCTTATGAGTTCTCTGAGCCAACTCAACATGCCCATTGGAGATCCAGCACACAAAATACAACCCTAAGTTGTGTTGTTCCTAAATTGTAATGACCTTCTAGGACCACAATTAAATAGGGTAGAAGCACAGAACTTCCCTTTGCTCCTCGTCAGCTGGGGAGGGCTGTGCCCCAGGAGGTGGGAGGGTGTGATGTGGTAACTGAAGAACACAGGAGCTCTGTAGCTGCTGCCTCTGTGGTATCCTCATAATTAGGGGCTCAGAGGAAGCACCCATGCAAAGGGCCACAGGCAAACCCAGTTCTCAACCCAATTATTTCCCAGATTTCTTACTCTGGCAAATAATTTTATTGACTTTCAAAAAAAATCACTGGTTTTGAAATCTTAATTACACTCCAGACATATAAGTGCTTTGGAGTAATCATTTCATGTTTTCCTACAGTTTTTTAAAAGGTTATTTTCATTTGCAGTTAAACTATCTTAGAGACATATATGTTCTGCTGAAATAGTGATATTTGCCTTGTAATCTATCTAATTTGGGTGCAAGGTCTTCATCACTTATGCATAATTTTGTCAACTCAGTAGTCTCTGTTAGTCTCATCTTTAAAATAAACAGGTTGATTCCATAATCTAGCTATTGTGAATTGAGCAGCTATGAACATTGATGTGGCTACATCACTGTAGTAATCTGATTTTAAGTCCTTTGGGTATAGGCCAAGGAGTGGGATAGCAGGGTCAAATGGTGGATCCATTCCAAGTTTTCTAAGGAATCTCCACACTGCTTTCCAGAGTGGCTGCACCAACTTGCACTCCCACCAGCAATGTATGAGTGTACCCTTTTCCCCACATCCTCGCCAACACTTGTTGTTGCCTGTGTTCTTAATAAAAGACATTCTAATTGGGGTAAGATGAAATCTTAAGGTGGTTTTGATTTGCATTTCTCTTATAACAAGGGATGTTGAACATTTTTTCATAAATCTGTTGATTGCTTGTAGATCTTCCTCTGTAAAGTGTCTGTTCATTTCCTTGGCCCATTTATTGATTGGGTTATTGGTGTTCTTGGTATAAAGATTTTTGAGTACTTGGTAGATTCTGGAGATTAGTGCTCTGTCTGAAGTGAGTGTGGCGAAGATTTTCTCCCACTCTGAAGGCTCTCTCTTCACATTGCTGATTGTTTCCTTTGCTGAGAAGAAGCTTTTTAGTTTCACTCTATCCCAATCATTGATTCGTGCTTTTATTTCTTGCGCTTTGGGAGTCATGTTAAGGAAATCTGGTCCTAGGCCAACATGATGAAGATTTGGACCTATTTTCTCTTCTATTAGGTGCAGAGTCTCTGGTCTAATTTCTAGGTCGTTGATCCACTTTGAGTTGAGTTTTGTACAGGGTGAGAGATATGGGTTTAGTTTCATTTTGCTGCAAATGGATTTCCAGTTTTCCCAGCACCATTTGTTGAAGAGGCTGTCTTTTCTCCATTGCATGTTTTTGCCTCCTTTGTCAAGTATGAGATACCTGTATTTATTTGGGTTTGTCTCTGTGTCCTCTATTCTGTGCCATTGATCTACCTGTCTATTTTGGTACCAATACCATGCTGTTTTTGTTACTATTGCTCTGTAGTATAGTTGGAGGTCTGGTATTGTGAAAGCCCCTGCTTCGCTCTTCTTGCTAAGGATTGCTTTAGCAATTCTGGGTCTCTTATTCCTCCAAATGAATTTCATGATTGCTTGCTCTCTTTCTATGAGGTCCGTCATTGGGATTTTAATTGGAATTGCATTGAATTTGTATAGCATTTTTGGAAGTATGGCCATTTTGACAATATTAATTCTGCCTATCCAAGAACATGGGAGATCTTTCCATCTTCTCAGATGCTCTTTAACTTCTTTCTTTAGTGTTCTGTAGTTCTCAGTGTAGAGGTCTTTCACAACTTTTGTTAGATTAATTCCCAAGTATTTTTTTTTTGAGGTTAATGTGAATGGGGTAGTTTTCCTAATTTCTCTCTCAGAGGATGCATCACTTACGAATAAAAATGCATTAGATTTATGAGCATTAATTTTATATCCTGCTACTTTACTGAATTCATTAATGAGTTCCAGAAGTTTTCTGGTGGAATTCTTAGGATCTTCTAAATAGAGAATCATGTCATCAGCAAATAGGGATAGTTTGAGCTCTTCTTTTCCTATTCATATTCCTCTAATTTCTTTGGTCTGTCTAATTGCTCTGGCTAGAGTTTCAAGAACAATGTTGAATAGTAGTGGCGAAAGAGGGTATCCCTGCCTTGTTCCAGTTCTCAGGGGGAATGCTTTCAATTTTTCTCCATTTAGAATGATGTTAGCTGTGGGCTTAGCATAGATAGCCTTTACAATGTTAAGGAATGTCCCCACTATCCCTATTTTTTCTAGTGTTTTGAGCATGAAGGAGTGCTGTATTTTATCAAATGCTTTCTCTAGATGCCCTTCAGTAGATGAATGGATAAAGAAACTGTGGTATATATACACAATGGAATATTACTCGGCCATAAAGAAGAATAAAATTATGGCATTTGTAGGTAAATGGATGATGTTGGAGACTGTTATGCTAAGTGAGATCAGCCAATCCCAAAAATCCAAAAGCTGAATGGTCTCTCTGATAAATGAATGATGATGCATAATGCAGGGGGGAAGGGTGGCAAAAATGGAGGAAGGATAGATAGCATAAAGGGAAGGGGGGGGTGGGGGTGGGTGGGGGGTAAAAATAATAACAGAATGTGTGACAGATACCATTGCCCTGTGTACATGCATGAACGCACAGATGGTGTGACTCTACTTTGTGTACAGCCAATGAAACAATAGCTGTACTCCATTTGTGTTCAATGAATCAATAAGTAAATTTTAAAAATTAATTAATTAATTAAAAAAATAAAATAAAATAAAATAAACAGGTTGAATTTGATCTCTGATATAGTGTCCTCTAAGAGACTAGATGTAATAGTATTGAGCCTGAGGTGTGAGATAGCCCACTAAGTTGAACATGTTGATGGAAAGAGTACTGTATAATATGATGACAAGATCATTGGCTTTCAAGGACTAATGTATAATCAGTATACTCCACACTCCAGAAGGGAATTAATTTTTCAGAGGCTATGCCTAATTCAGGAACACATATCCAGTTCTCAAAAGCAAAACAAAAATGATAAATTTGAGAAGGAATTGTGTGGAAAGCTGTGTACTAAAAGGCAGTGTACTAAAAGGCTGTGTACTAAAAAGCTGTGTAGAAAAAGGCAATGATGCAGAGCTGCTCTTGGGGAGCTCATTTTCTAGTAGAAAAGCATTGAACAAATAGGGATGCAAGGTTTATCTAACCCTTTAAACTGCAATTTTACTTGGCTTCTGGAAAAACAGGAGCTTTACAGATCTTTAACATCTAAATATTAATTGGATCTCCATACTTGTAGTTTGCTTCCTTTAGTCCCTTTAAAGTAAATTTTAACTCTCAGTGACCTACGCCTAGCAGGTTAAACCAGTTAGACATTTGATATGTGCCACAAGTCATGGACAGGGGAGAATCCTCATTTGAGTAATGAGATGAGGAAACTATGTATTTTGTTAAGTAATGTACATTAGGACATGTGGATGGAGAAATGGCAGCAAACTTATCCCGAGTTCACTTTCTTCTGATTCCTACCCTTGTCTTCAGATTTTATCAAATGTGGGATGGAGATAATATTAAGTAAAACTGAAGGACAAAACAAACAACATCCAGGAAATAACTTGGAGTAAAATTTTTGCTAGAAGGAATAATGCGAACATTAGAATTGTATTAACAGTGAATTTCTTCTCTAGAGAGGTACCTATCAGATTTTGGCTAATGGGGATATCATGACTTTGATTCACACCCAAAGAATCTACAATTTTACTTTGGTTATAAACAATCACAACATCCATGAAGTCGTTCTTACCATTTGATAGAAAAGTGTGCTTTTCAAATTAGAATAAAGTACAACTGGCTTGCCAGGGGATGAAAACAGAAGGTGTTGTATAACTTGGATCCTGAGAAGTCCCTAGAGAAAATCTCCACTCTCCACATTTGGAGAATTAGACCCCTTCTGTACATTCATCACTGTTTTCCATTTTGTATTTTGCCAGGCCCTCAATTCTCAACCTTAAAAGTTTCTCAAGATTATCTGAGGACATTAAACTTGGTGTCTGCCTATGGAAACTTGAGGGAACAAAATGTAGTGGCTGGACCTGATTTAGGCTGCCTGAGGAAGGCTTCCTCAATTTTAAAGTAATTAAAATTTTTAGCAAAAAATTTTTAGTAAATTTTTTAGTAAAAAAATCCACCTGACACTTATTTTCACTCCCTCCCCAGGATCAAATCAGAGAGGGGTTTAGCTCCAATGCCCCCAAGATTCACAGGCCTATATGCTTCTGTTCATGCTGCCTGGTCATCTAAGTGCTTTATACAGATTATTTTATTTAACCTCCTAACAACCCTATGATTTAGGCAGTAATATGCCAAATTTATAGTTTAAGAAATCAAAGCATTGACAGATTAGGAAGTAGTCATCCAGCTTGGAAGTGATATTTATTTTATTCTGGGAGTGCTAACTTTAAATTCATTCCATTATTTGTTTTTAAACTGCATAAAATTTCATGAAGGAGTCGGTAGTGACTTTCTTTTTTCAAATTGGCATGCATTCTGGGAAGGTTCTTCCTAGAACAAGGACAACCTGTATCCTGAGATCACAAGATCCCCATATTTCCAAGAGATGACCTTGTACCTCCTATCTCCCCCAGGATGCCTTTGGGTGTTTTCTTTTTTTTTAGGTTTTTGGGTTTTTTTGCATAGTTTCTTAAAATTTATTTGTTCTTTTTAGATATACATGATAGCAGAGTATATTTTGACATATTATACTATACATACATGGAGTATAACTTATTCTAATTAGGATTCCATTCTATTATTATTATTATTTGCCCTTTTAGATATACATAACAGTTCAAAGTAGATCAAGGATCCCATTCTTGTGTTTGTGCATGGTGTGGAGTTCCTCTGGTCATGTACTCATATATGAACATAGGAAAGTTATGGGTTTTAAACCCCACTAGAAATTTTCTTCCTGGTGACATTTATTTGCTCCATTTTCATTTGTTCATTGTTTTTTGTCTTCTATATTTAACAGCATCCTTAAAAGTGATTGGACCTTCCCAGCCCATCCTGGTCAGAGTGGGAGAAGACATACAATTAACCTGTTCCCTGTTCCCTAAGGCTAATGCACAGAGCATGGAGGTGAGGTGGGTCCAAGCCCACCATTATCCTGCAGTTTATGTGTATATGAATGGGGACCATGTGGCTAAAGAGCAGATGGTAGACTACAGAGGGAGGACCGCACTGGTGAGTGATGCCATCCATGAGGGGAGACTGACCCTGCAGATACACAATGCCAGAACTTCAGATGATGGGCAGTACCAGTGCCTTTTTGAAAAAGATGGTGTCTACCAGAAGGCCAGTTTGGATCTGAAGGTGGTAGGTAAGGATTCTAGATAGATGTTTTGATTTTGCCACCTGTTCCTACTGCTTTAACATGTTTGTTCCTAGATAATTTTTGCAGCACCAAATGCTTAATGCTCATTTATTATCAGATTTATATTGAACACCCAGTGCATAGGAACCATCATAGATACTACTTAAAACTCATAAACTCCACTGAACCAAATTTAATTATTTGGGTATAGAGCTTTTTTTATTTGTTCTAATTTGCTGTACATGACAATAGAATGCATTTATACATTTTGATAGATCATACATAGAGTGTACTCTCATTTTTCTGATTATACGTATTGTAGGATCACATTGGTAATACAGTCATATAGGTACATGAGATAATAATGCCTCTTTCACTGTACTATCATTCCTACAGGTATAGAACTTTTATACTTTTGAGTATGTCCAAGAAATGACCATATGTTTAAGGAAATCTGAGAATTTTATTCTATTTTACACAGGATTCATTATTTCACAGTATGTTATTAAAATTCTGGGAAATGTATAGTTACCAGAAAGTGTAATAATTTTAAGACTGAACTAGATCCACCACAGAAATCATGTGGATTGACAATCTTGATATGGATGGAGAAAGAAAGATAAAATCACTCTCTAGAATTTATTTTCCAAGTTTAGCAAATGTCATTGAGGACATGGGTAAAAATCTTGAATATCCTACATATTTCTCCCATGTATTTTCAATCTAAGTTAATAAACACATTTAGGAAATATCCACAGAAACATATGTTGAGAAGTTAAATGGGCCCCATCATTTTCTGCCATTGGGCATGAATATTTATGATTTTAATCTTTGAAAATATTCTCTTACCCAGGTTCTTTTATCCTTTCCATATTCTGGTCAAAGTTATTTTGTTCTCAGGTACAGAAAAAAAGTTTGGATTTGAAATCTTATTTTGCCTTCTTATATGTCCCTGGATAATTCAGGAATATAAAAAATAAATAAAACAAGATAACACTCCAGCCAGTCTCATCTCTAGGTGGAGTGTCATTTCCCCTTAAGATTTGCTGCCCAGGCCTTCTGAATCCTCCTGTCCCGTCTCAGTGCAGTTACCAATAACACAACCACTAGCACAGGCTCCATGCTTTGCTTCCTTGGTCTCTGTTCCCCAGCTGTGGGTTCTTCCCCGAGGATCACCATGGAAGTGCTGACAGATGGAGAGATACAGCTGATGTGCACTTCAAATGGGTGGTTCCCACAGCCCCACATGCAGTGGAGGGACATGGAAGGAAAGGCAATACCATCAATTTCTGAGATCCTGCATTCAGACAGCCATGGGCTGTTCCATGTGGAGACATTGCTATTGATCACCAACAGCTCCGTGGCAAATGTGACTTGTTCCATCAGCAACCTCCCTCTGGGTGAGGAGAAAACAGCAACTTTTACTCTCTCAGGTTGGTGATTCTATACATACCTCTCAGGTTTGAAATTGAATACTAAGACCAAATTGGACTTACTCATTCTATTGCTTTCTTTATACATATATAAAGACATATATGTATGTATATAATTCTGATGAGATATCCTGCTATCTCTGACAAAGCTGATCTTCAGGACACCTAGAGATCCTACTCCCCTGAGTTTCTTGCTTATATGCCCAGATAGAGCCCTAAAGTTATTATTGTTGGCTACACACCTACTTCTAATTATTGTCTCTAATTCTCTGTATCTACAAACACTCTTCTTCTGACATGAGAATAATTATAGCACTTTGGTTTTTTTCCCCTCATGGTGAATTTTATTCTGGATTAGAAAATAGTTTTCCTTAACACAATCTTCATGGTTGCAACCTGTGTAATTTTATTCTTTTGCCATTATTCCAGTGACTGTGATATATTTGGAAAAAGAGGGAGAGTAATTTTTTGTATATGCACATTTCTGAAAGGAGCAAACAAAAAGCTAACCAGACATAAACTTACAGTCTTCCCTCCCTCAGCTTCTACAAAGCAGGGAAAAGGAGACCAACCGCTTCCTTGAGAGATTCACTTCTCTCACTCTTCTCCAGCACAGGAACTTCTAAGATGAAAAGGATAATCTGGGTATTATCCTAGTTTCATGATTTACTGGGATTCTGGGGTTTCTATTTCAGACTCCAGGATGGCATTTTCATGGATGATACTACCTGTTTTGGGATTGCTTCTTGCCGTGGCCATAGGCCTGATCAGAAGGAAGAACTGTAAGAAAGGTAAGTTAGGTAAACAGAACCAGTGTGGAGTGCACTTGGTGAAACTTACCACGTATTTTCCCTGGGCTCTCTTCTCAGCAATCACATACGGGAGGCATTCAGTGAATATGTGGTAATTAATGAAGCATGGGAGTCCCTGGTCTACATTCATGTAATTGAGGCTTAGTGATGAATGAGCTTGGGGTTACAGTGACAATAGAAGCAACAGGATTAAAAAACAGTAATTTGATTCTCTGGGCCCATTCCTCAGATAGCCAGTTAAGGAAAAGGTAGAAAAGAAGTTGGTGGCATAGTCATCCTATTGTCAAGGTTGAGAGCTCAGATTTCACTGAGATTCTCTGGGCATGAACATTTCACTAAGACCTTTAATGATGGGCCTACTTATTGGTGATTCCTACTTTGCTGATGAAGGTCATCTCACATATTGACAAGTTATTTTGTGTGCCCCAGGAAGTTTGTCCACTTTAAAATTTCTTTTGTCACCAAAGCTTGTTTGCCTGCTTATAGGTTAATAGCAGGAAATTAATACTTTAAGACATTGATGAATTATCATAATGAATTTTTTTTCTTTACAGTGAATATGGCCCTTGATCCTAATACAGCTCACTCAAAACTGATTCTCTCTGAGGAACATGAGGGTGTGACCCATGATCATTCATGCAGCCAGACATCCCACAGAAATCTGACTCTGTGCTCTACCTGCTGGGCCAGAAGAGGCTCACATCCGGGGGGTGGTACTGAGAGGTGAAGGTCAGGCATGGAGCAGGATGAGTCTCTGGTGTCAAGGACAATGTCTTAAGGAAAAGTCATCATTGTGTCACCTCATATCCCACTACCCAGAAATTCTTATCTGGATTTTCTATAAGCCACCCCTTTCTCCTTACTGCATCTGAATAAACACCCAGAGCCCACCTCATTGCAGGTCCATCTTTTGTCCCTATTTTTACCTCCCAATAAAGCAATTCTGACCCATCATGTGTTTTAGGCAATAATTGCTATGGAAATGTGTACCGGACCATCATCTCTCCCCTTCCAAACCTTCCCCTGAGGTGGCCCCTGGATGGTCAGAGTCTCCCTGACTGTGCCTCTGGACATCTTTCTTCTGTAACATGATCAAAAGTTCCCTTTCTACACCTTTCCCCAAACTTTCTTCTCTGGAATTCTACGCCCACTCTTCATCATGTGGTCCCCTGATGTAGTTCTCCATACATCTGTACCCAGAAGGACCCCTTCAGCATCTTCAAGGGAAACCACAATCTTGAATTCTGGAAACCAGGATGATAATGAGAGTCCTGGAACTGTCCTCCTTTCACCAACTGCTGGAAGGAGGCTCTAATCACCATCGATCCCTTCAGAGGCCTGTCCTACTCCAGGTTCTATGATATTCTAACTCCTAATTACAATCTGATATCATAAGACCAAACCCTTACAAAATCCAATGAGAAATGCAATTTAGCACATAGGAGGAAATGAAAGCACTCATCAAGTATTTAATCAGTTGCTTTAAGATGGTGGCAATTAAACTGTCCATGTAAGTGGAGCTGAGAAAACAAAAAATACAGTTAAAGAACAGTGAGAGAAAACAGATGCACATAAAGAGAAAAAAATCTTGAAATTATATAGTGTTGTGTCATAAAATCCCTATTCCAGACTTTTTCAAAAGTTAAGAAAGAATGCAGTGAGAAAAATTTTTAGAAATTCCAGTCCAAGAGAAAAATTATGTATCATGCATATGACAACACCATTCTAATTTTCAAGGCAAAATAAAGTACACAATTTAAAAATAATAACTATAAAATAATATAAGCAATAAGTCTAACAAATAGTAAACAATAAAGCATAGTTAAGGAAGAGAAACTATATGTGAAAGAAGAAAGAATTTTTTTAAAAACCTTTAAGAAAGAAAACTGACAACAATGAAGGTGATGGGTTAGAGTTACCTATGTTCCTTCAAAGTACTATATGGGATTCAATATTATACTATGTAAAATATTATTATAAATTGTTTTGTTACATCTTAAAACAAAAGAAAAAGTCTTAAATTATTATGAAGTGAGAATGAGGAATATCTGCCAATGACACTGCTGCTTTCCAGGGTGGCAAACATCACAGAGTTGTCCCTGTCCTTTGAGGATCATTCATCTACAGCATTCTGGAGTCTCTCTTCTGGATCATATTTTCTTTCTATTTCTAAACTCATAAATTTATGTTTAAAATTGTTATTCTCTCAAGTATTTGCAAATTTATTTTACTTTTTCAACTGTGGTAAAATATATACTGAATAAAACTCATCATTTTAAAGTGTATAATTCAGCAGCACTCTGTACATTCACAATGTTGCACAACCATCTTTGCTATCTAGTTCCAGAACATTTTCATTGCCAAGAAAGAAATGTCATACTTACTAAGTAGTTACTACTCATTTTTTCCCTGCCCCAAATCCCTGGCTACTACTATTCTACTTTCTCTCTCTATTAATTATACTGTCTCCATTCTCTAGATTTTTCATATAAATGGAATCATAAAATGTGAAGCAGGTTTGCTAATTACCAATCCCATGAGAGTATTCCCATCACCTAGAGAATAGGAAGATTATCACTATGCCAGAAGTAGGAGTCCATACTACATCAAGACACTGTTTAGCTCCACCATGCACTGATTACCTGTTTATCTGTCCTGTGAAATTATTCACACTTTAAGATAGTGAGAGATTTATGTGAAAGTATGTGGAGCAGGTTTATTGCCTACAGATAGGCAACAAGGGACAGAAAAAGTCTCAGATCCATTGTAAGTCAGTGCCCCAATGCTTGAGAAAGCTGCTCAAGTGGATGGAGTCTTGACTGCTTGAGTCTCACTTGCACCACATCTACGGGACCTGGAAAGGCAGCATACATGTGACTCAGAGCCCTGTGACTCACTAGGCAAAGGTTTAAAGGGCATCCTTCTAGGGAAGAAAGGAGTAACCCTTTGTCCCAGGCAGTTTCCCCTAACCTATGTTATAACCCCAGGAGGAATAGGAACAAGGCCCAGCCTGTTTCATGTACTTCCTTATCAGGATTTTGCACTTCCAGCATATTCTACAGTCATTCTTGAAAACTTCAAACAAGCAAGGGTAAGAACTGAGTCAGTTCAAGGCCACCTAGAAAACTCTCTTGCAAAAATTTACACGTGTGTGTGTGTGTGTGTGTGTGTGTGTATCTTCTTTCACTTAGCATATCTTCAAAATTCATCCAAGTTTGAATGAGTACTTACTGCCTTTTTTAAACCAACAGACTACTTCTAAGAAGAATTTTAGTTTTATTGCAAAATTGAATAGAAAATCCAGATTTCCTATACCCCTCCACCTCCTCCTCTGTGCCTCCCTTATTATTAACATATTCTCCTAATGTGTTACAACTGATGAACCAATGTGTTGATACATTATTTCAATTTAAATCCACAGTGTACATACATTAGGGCACACCTTTTTTCTATTTTTTTTTTCTTTTCTTTCTTTCTTTTTTTTTTTTTTTTTTTTTTTTATAACAGGAATTGAACTCCAGGGCATTCAACCACTGAGCCACAGCCCCAACCCTATTTTGTACTTTATTTAGAGACAAGGTCTCACTGAGTTTCTTAGTACCTCGCTTTTGCTGAGGCTGGCTTTGAACTCAAAATCCTGCTGCCTCAGCCTCCCGAGCTGCTGGGATTACTGGTGTGCACAACTGTAGCCAGCTAGGGCATACTTTTTGAGCCATACATTCTAAAGGAGTTTGACAAATTATTTATACATTTTTAATACACTGATACACCCTTTATGGTTTTGAAGACATATATATTAGTAACATGCTATATTTGAAAATATTTCAGCATGTTACTTTGTTTTGACAATGTAATTTAAAATGTTTTATTAATAATGTCTGAAGGTTAACTGTTACTTTTGGTGGGAGGCACGGAGTCTTTCATCCTAATAAATCCAGCTTTTTGCTATCCTATGCTTTTGAAGGCCCTATGTATAAATGTGTAGGCTCAGCTAGAGGAAAGACTCGTGAAAATGTATGTGTGTGCATGTGTGTGTGATTGTGTGTGTGTGTATTATCACACCAATTCTCTTGCTATATATTAAAGAACATACTTTTAGCTTCCCAAATTTATGACTAATTTACTTTACCAATCTCAATTACAATTATAAAAGCTATAGGAAAGTTAGATTGCAGCTTGAGTATGACAATTCCAACCACTGGCTATTGAATAAGCAATTGGATTGGTCCTTCAAGGATCTGGTTCCCTCCCACTCCTGATGGTAGATAGCTGGATGTAGTCATATAGAGCAGGGTGACTCTCAGAATAGATGTATAAATTGAGTGGATCTTGGATTCAGGGAGGAAACTAAAAGATTAAGTTAATTAACCCCTCTGCTTTTTTTCCTCATTTATCAGTAGAACATAAATATTCATCAGGGCAGTGATTTTTTCTTCCTTTCTGTGTGTCCTTACATCCTCAACAGTGGCTATATTAATTGACCAATAAACATTTATGAAATTATTTATGAATTTCATAATTTAAATAATTTAAATAATTTCATAAATAGATATTCATTGAGCATTGAGAACTCACTGTTGTAGGTACCTGGAGATATTACCCTTAATAAGACATACTCCCTGCCCTCAGGTGCTTCTTTATTCTAGTAGAGTCATTATCATACTTTTATAAACTTTACTCAGGGTGGGATTTCCAAGGTAGTCTACCAATAAAGAATTAATTGATGAGACCAGATGGTGGATTCAAAGTCATTTCTTTGCCACAATCCATGGAGACCCTTCACTGCATATTAATTTGTTGACAGGTACAAATAAGGATAAGATAAACATTATTAGCCCTGACATTTCTACAACTCTGATTCTCACAGACCACCAACCTTCACATTTTCATTTGTTGTTCCACGTCCCACCATTGCTCCCCAATCCCTAAGTTTAGAAGGACAAAAACTCATTTAAAAAAAGTGGAGAAGTGACAGAAGACTCTTGGAGAACAAAATACAAAATTAGGTACCATAGGAGAGATACTTAGAACTCATTTTGGAGCCTCACTCTTACAAATGTCCTGAGTGTACAACAGAAGTAACACATCTAAACCCAGATCCACTGTCCTCCTGTTCTGCATCACAGTTCCATTCCCATTTGTTCTTATTTTGTTGTTATCCCCACGTGTAGAGTTTTCATGTCCAGAAATCCCTTTCCACCCACCATGTCCATCTGATTATACTTACCAATATTTCCCCACCATTCGTTTACCCATTTTCTGCCTTCCCTATTTTTTTGCTTGAATTATTCAGGCCCTCTTTTACTGTCCATAAACTCAAGATCTGCGACTCTGGATTTATTCTTCCTGGGTTCAAGCACTAATTTTGCCACTATCTATGTGCCTGGAAATTTCACCAAATAGGTATATCTTCTAAGAGAAGTTGAGAGATGGTTTAAACATCTGTTGGTAGTATCAGAAAAACCTAAGTGGATCTTTTCCATATCAGAAAGAGAGAAGAAACTCCTATTTTATATCCTCAAATACATAAACTTGGTGATAAGCAACTGGAGAAAACTAGATGCAAGTAAAAACCCTCACCAGTGGGAAGAATGTGGTTAGAAAGGAAAAAAAATGCTAATGTTAACAATGACTTTCTCCATGAAGACTACAAATGTTTCACCTTTCCTACATAACATTTTGTTTTTGCAAACTCAAACTACAATACCAATTCCTTTTTCATTTACATTCTCACACAGGACACAAACTGGATTTGCTGACCAGTGAGAACTTTTTAAAGAAAGGGCTCTTTACTGCCCAGAAATCTTGAGCTTCTCAAATGATTTACAGTTACATAACAAACTGCTCCATCCCTTGGAAAATTCCAACATTAAATGTTAACATCCAATATTAGATGTTAATGGCATACCAGAGGCTGAATAATTGGCAAGCTGAACTTTTTCAAAGCATTTGAAGAGATTTCTGTGCATTTCCAACAGAGAGAACATATATGGATAATTCATTCCACTGTGATCCTTTCTTTCAAACACCATCCTTCCCACATGGTTTGATAACAAAAAAAAAAAAAAAAAAAAAAAAAAAAAAAAAAGAGGGAGAGATTTTCTCTTTAAATGTAATCAAAAGTATTTATTTCAACACATAGCACCAAAACAGGAGAGACCCCAAGTTCAGAGTTTTCTTGTAATGAATTGTTGCTGCCCATAAGGAGACTTCATTTTCCCAATGGTAACACTAGAGGAGATCTCTGTGGACTTTTTTCCAGTTCTCCTATTGCTCTTTCTGCCTCTCGCTCTCTGAAAAAGACTGAAATCATACTAAGTGAAACTGACCTACTTACTACCCAAGGACAACCTTCTTGGAGAACAGACTGTAAGGAGCTTGAGTGGTAGCAACATTTCACTTCTTATGGGGATAACAGGGAGTTAGTTTCCTGGGGAACTTCTGTATCACCACTTGTTAAGAGAGTCACAGAGGCCTTTGGAGAAGAATTAGCAACACTTTCTGTGTGATTTAAAGTTAGTCAAGATAGTCATAGATCTGGATGTTCATAAATCTTCTGGGTGCTAGCACCCTGAAGGCGAAAATAAGGGCAGAGGGTCCCACAGAAGATAATCCAGCAAAGAAAGATGTGGGGTCCATCAACCATGTTGTAAAGAACCAGGAAAATTCCTGGCCTATGAGAGTGTTGCTTTAGTGAGAGGCTCTGGATGAGTGGTGAAAGACATGACATTCTCTTCCTCACATCCCACTACACAGAAATTCTTATCTGGACTTTCTACAAGCCACCCATTTCTCCTCACTGTATCTGAGAAAACACTCAGAGTCCACCTAGTTGCAGGTTCAACTTATGTCCCTTTATTTACTTTTACATCCCAATAATGTTTCTCTGGGGTAAAGCAATTCTAACCCAGAACACTAAAGGTATTTTCGGATTCCCCTTACCGTTGGTATGTCAGAGCATCACAGTTCTGAGCAACGCTCTTTATTGAAGAAACGTATCTTTTATTCTTATAAAACATATCTTTTATTCTTGAAATGAGCGAAGTTTGAATTCTAACAAACAGAAATGCAAGTGTGGCAAGAGAGGGAGTTCAGTGCATTATGGAGCCTGGTTGGCTTCAAGAAAGATGTAATGCCAAGTGAGGACACTAGAGGAAGAGAAAAGGAAGAGTAGGTGAAATAATTTCTGTTCTATCCTAGAAGACACATTGAGCATAAATCATGAAGGCTAGGATTATATAGAACCTTGGTAACTATCTGTTCCAGACAGACTGAAAAACTTCTAGCCAGGATGGCTGTTGCATCTGAAAACTCTCAGGGTCAGGCATTTCAGAACTGGGTCTCTCCATCCTCCTTAAAATACTTATAATTTTACAGCTTGTCTTAACTTCATAATATTTCTAATCCTGGTGTGCCTACTTTCATTTAAGACACTTCATGATCATTTTTGCTATAGGCTTATGTAACTAAGTTATGCACTTCTTATATACCACCCTTATTCCGTTTCTAATCATTGAAATATGAAGGTCTGTAAGTCAGAAATTTCTGAATTTTGGTAATCATTCTGACCTTAGAGGCAGTGACCTTGGTGAAGTTGCTTTGCTTCTCTCAATCTCATTTAACCTTCATGATGCTGTACATTACTATGTTACCTCAGCAGAGGAATATAAAGAGAATAAATGAGAGTGTATACAGAACTTAATACTATATCTTGTCCATAACAAACATTTGGTAAATTTTAGCTTCCAACAGTTACAAGTAGCACTAATACCAGTATAATAGTATTAATAACTAGTAGTAACCACTCTGCTTCTTTACAAACCAAATATCATCAATAAAGATTTTCACAAAGGATATGAATATGGGGGTCATAATATGTTTGAGTTTTTGTATGTTAAATTAATTCAGAAATGTGGAGACCATGATATGTTGAAGTAGGACAGAAGAGGCTGGACACCAGAAGAATTAGCATGAAACAGGTTTATTGGATGCAGCTGGTCCAGAGGGGACTACTCCTAAAACATTCTCTGGACCATGAGTCTAGAAATTCTTTGAACTTCACCTCCCAATGCAGGGGGGAAGGGCTTGGAGGTGTATATTTTTCCAGGGGTCTACATAAAAGTAATTTTTTTCTTTGAGTTCTCATAAGGTGCAAATTGTCCTATTGTTTAGAACACTCAGGTGGAATTTTACAGGGTATACCACAAAAGTAGAGTACATCCATCAAGTCTGTGGTTAAATTTAGTTTTTGCTTTGGGTTGCTATTGACTGAAAGCAAACTGGAAAGGCCTGGGCTGGCTGAGGAAGCGCATTCAGCAGCTGGCCATGTGGAGCTTCCCTGGGAAAAGGAGACCAATCAGCCCATCCAACAGTAGCAGTAGAGTTTGAGTGAAGAGGAAGGAAGGGTAATCAAGATACTTTGGAATTAGAATTGATCCCTATATGTCACTGAGTCCACCATGATTTACAAAAGAAGATCGATTTAGTCTGGAAGCTCTTCAAACAATACATAAACAAATGGATGATGACAAAGATGGTGGAATTGAAGTAGATGAAAGTGATGAATTTATCAGAGAAGATATGAAATATAAAGATGCTACTAATAGATTTTGCGGCTTCCCTGGCAGAGAGCGACCATCTGGGACTTCCTGAGCCTGCAGAGTCGAGCTCCGGTCTTCCCCGCCACTGGGCGGCATCTCCTGGGGGTTCTGGCCTGGAGGGGCTGGAGTCTCTGGCTCCAGCGGTGAGTTTGGACCCTTTGGCACCATTTTGTGGCTTCCCTGGCATAGAGCGACCATCTGGGACTGCCTGAGTCAGCAGAGCTGGGCTCTGGTCTTCCCCGCCACTGCGCGGTGTCTCCTGAGAGGTCTGGCCTGGAAGGGCTGGAGTCTCTGGCTCCAGGGGCTGCCTCTGACAGAAGCATTGATCATTCCCAAATTGGAGGAAGTGGAACAGCAGCTTTCTTGGGTCACCGCTTGATCAAGCACCTCTCAAACATCAGAGGGGAAGATACATGAGCAACATAAGAAAACACGGGAAGAAAGTGTCCCAAACAAATCTAGATGATAAATCAAGAGAACCCAAAGACAGCATGGTAGAAGGAATGACAGAAAGGGAGTTCAGAATGTTCATAATTAAAATGATCCAAGAAGAGAATGATGTGACGAGAGAGCAGATTCAGGCTATGAATAATCAGCTAATAGAGCAACTGCAGGAAGCAAAAAATCATTTCAATAAAGAGAAAGAAATTCTGAGAAAAAAACAAACAGAAATCCTTGAAGGAAACAAGGAAATGAAGGAAACAATCAACTAAGTTAAAAACTCAATAGAAAGCATAATTAACAGAATAGATCACTTGGAAGACAGAACCTCAGACAATGAAGACAAAATATTTAATCTTGAAAACAAAGTCGAACAAACAGAGAAGATGGTTAGGAATCATGAACGAACCCTCCAAGAAATATGGGACATCATGAAAAGACCAAATTTAAGAGTTATTGGGATTGAGGAAGGCACAGAGATACAAACCAAGGGTATGAATAATCTGTTCAATGAAATAATATCAGAAAATTTCCCAAATATGATGAATGAGATGGAAAATCAATTACAAGAGGCTTACAGGACACCAAACACACAGAATTACAAAAGATCCACACCAAGGCACATTATAATGAAAATACCTAACATACAAAACAAAGATAGAATTTTAAAGGCAGCGAGAGAAAAACATCAGATTACCTACAGGGGGAAACCGATAGGAATATCAGCAGATTTCTCAGCCCAGACCCTAAAAGCAAGAAGGGCCTGGAACAACATATTTCAAGCTCTGAAAGAAAACGGATGCCAACCAAGAATCTTATACCCAGCAAAACTTACCTTCAGATTTGATGATGAAATAAAATCCTTCCATGATAAACAAAAACTTAAAGAATTCACAAAGAGAAAGCCTGCCCTACAGAACATCCTCAACAAAATATTCGAAGAGGAAGAAATGAAAAGCAACAATCGCAGCCAACATGGGGAGGAATTACCCTAAAGAAAGAATCAAACAAAGGAGAAATAAAGTTAAGCTAAAAACCCCAAAAAAGCTAAAATGGCAGGAAATACAAGTCATATCTCAATAATAACCCTAAATGTAAATGGCCTAAACTCATAAATCAAAAGACATAGACAGGCAGATTGGATTAAAAAGAAAGACCCAACAATATGCTGCCTTCAAGAGACTCATCTCATAGAAAAACATGCCCACAGACTAAAGGTGAAAGGTTAGGAAAAAACATACCATGCATATGGACTGAGTAAAACAGCACGAGTTTTCATGCTCATTTCAGATAAAGCAGACTTCAAGCCAAAGTAAGACAGAAGGGATAAAGAAGGACATTTCATACTGCTTAAAGGAAGCATAAATCAGCAAGACATAACAATCATAAATATTTATGCAC
>JAJEJO010001305.1:158214-171491 GCA_020662805.1 Glaucomys volans
TCGGGGGTTGGGGGGGTAAGAATATTAACAGAATGTGTGACAGACATCATTGCCCTGTGTACATGTATGAATGCACAGATGGTGTGATTCTACTTTGTGTACAACCAGAGAAACAATAGCTGTACTCCATTTGTGCTCAATGAATCAATAAGCAAATAAAAAAAAATAAAAAAATTTTTAAAAAAAGATGCTACTAATAAACACAGTCATCTGCACAGAGAAGATAAACATATAACTGTTGAGGATTTATGGAAACAATGGAAAACATCAGAAGACTCAAGGGATACCTCAAGTTTGGAGTACAGTAACAGAACCTTCTCCAGAAGTTCATAATTGAACCCTTGAGGACACCCTTCAGTGGTTGATAGAATTTGGTGAACGACCTCAATATGAGAAGAATTTTAGAGACAATAATGTCAAAGGAACTACGCTTCCCAGGATAGCAGTTCATGATCCTTCATTTATGATTTCCCAATTGAAAATCAGCGATCGGAGTCATAGACAAAAACTTAAGCTCAAGGCCCTGGATGTGGTTCTGTTTGGACCTCTGACACACCCACCTCATAACTGGATGAAGGACTTCATCCTCATAGTTTCTATAGTCATTGGCGTTGGAGGATGCTGGTTTGCTTATACACAGAATAAGAGCTCCAAAGAGCATGTTGCAAAAATGATGAAAGACTTTGAGAGTCTCCAGACTGCAGAGCAGAGTTTAATGGATTTGCAGGAGAGGCTTGAAAAGGCCCAGGAAGAAAACAGAAACGTTGCGGTAGAAAAGCACAATCTAGAGCACAAAATGATGGATGAAATCAATTATACAAAGGAGGAGGCTTGTCGGCTGAGAGAGCTCAGGGAGGGAGCTGAATGTGAATTGAGCAGACGTCAATGTGCAGAGCAGGAATTGGAGCAGGTTTCCATGGCTCTAAAAAAGGCTGAAAAAGAATTTGAACTGAGAAGCAGCTGGTCTGTTCCATATGCACTTCAAAAGTGGCTTCAATTAACACATGAAGTAGAAGTACAGCACTACAATATTAAAAGACAGAACACGGAAATGCAGTTAGCTATTGCTAAGGATGAGGCAGGAAAAAATAAAAAAGAAGAGAAGCACAGTCTTTGGGACTCTGCATGTTGCACATAGCTCCTCCCTAGATGAGGTAGATCACAAAATTCTGGAAGCAAAGAAAGTTCTCTCTGAGTTGACAACTTGTTTACGAGAACGACTCTTTCGCTGGCAACAGATTGAGAAGATCTGTGGTTTTCAGATAGCCTCTAACTCTGGACTCCCCAGCCTGACATCTTCCCTGTATTCTGATCACAACTGGGTAGTAATGCCCAGAGTCTCCATTCCTCCCTATCCAATTGCTGGAGGAGTTGATGACTTAGATGAAGATACACCCCCAAGAGTGTCACAATTTCCTGGGACCATGGCTAAACCTGCTGGGTCATTAGCCAGAAGCAGTAGTTTGGGTCGCTCTCGACGCAGCATTGTGCCCTCCTCACCACAGTCTCAGCAGGCTCAGCTTCCTCCACATGCAGCCCTCACCTCTCACCCTCGGCATTCCCACCAGCCCCAGCACACCCAGCGCTCATCGTCTTCCTCTGATCCAGACATCCTCTCAGTGTCAAGTTGCCCTGTGCTCTATCGCTCTATCGGAATGAAGAGGAAGAGGAGGCCATTTACTTCACCGCTGAAAAACAATGGGAAGTGCCAGACACAGTTTCAGAGTGTGACTCCTTAAACTCTTCCATTGGAAGGAAACAGTCTCCTCCTTCAAGACTTGAGATATACCAAACATTGTCTCCTCGAAAGATATCAAGAGATGAGCTCTCCCCTAGAGGATTCCTCCAGAGGAGATGGACCCATAACTGCAGATCTTTCTCGAGGCTCTCCCGACTGTGTAGGTCTGACAGAAACCAGGAGTATGATCTTCAGTCCTGCAAGCAAAGTATACAATGGCATCTTGGAGAAATCCTGCAGCATGAACCAGCTTTCTAGTGGCATCCCAGTGCCAAAACCTTGCCACACATCATGTTCTTCAGCTGGCAATGACAGTAAACCAGTGCAGGAAGCCCCAAATGTTACCAGGATAAGCAGCATCCCCCATGACCTATGTCATAACGGAGAGAAAAGCAAAAAGCCATCAAAAATCAAAAGACTTTTTAAGAAGAAATCCAAGTGACCTGGCTGACTTGATGGAATTCTATCCAGTGGCATCTGTAAACATCTCCTACCTGCACTCCCTGCTTTTTGTTTTAATTTTAGGAATGTAACTCCATTGGGGCTTTCCAGACAGGATGCCATAGTGGCATCTTTAAGGGCAACTGTCTACTGTCTGCTTATTTAAGTGACTATATAATCAATTTGTCAAGCCAGTTATTACTGAAAAATCTTAAGAGATGAGACAGTTTACAGTCATTTCTGCCTATTTATTTCTGCTTTGTTTTAGTGGTGTGTATACAACATTTTGTTGAAAGCCACTATGGACTTACAAGCTTTAATGGACTAGTAAGCCAGCATGGGCTTGCAAAAATTTCTTGTTTACCAGAGCATCTTCTTATCTTTCCACAGAGCTATTTACATCATGGACTAAATAATTTATAAGACATAAAACTAATTGCACTACTCTTTTCCAGACTGGAAAAAAGTCTCTGCAAGTGAAACTGTATAGTGTTTATAAAATGACTTTGGATAGGGGACTGTTTTCACTTTTAGATCAAAATGGGTTTTTAAGTAGAAACTAGAGTTTCTAATTGACTTGATTTCTGGAAATGAAAACCCATTCTTTTATTATGGGACGCTTCTTTAAATGCATTTATTATAAAGTTTAAAGTCCTGCTATAAAGATCATATTGTTTTGTTTTCCCCAGGGCTTTCACTGTGATTTACTGCATTGCAGGCTGTATGATAAATATAAATAATGTAAAGAGAGAAGGTTCTTGATTCCTTATGCAAGTAAAAGAGTTGAAACTTGATTGAAGGACTTAAAACATTCACAAGTTTAAACCGAGGTGGGGGGTATGGGGTTCAGGCACTTGTTTACAGACTTTGAATAATGACAAAGGATTTATAGCTTGTGAAAAATTTATACTGTGGAAAAGATAATAAATCGGAGACATTATTGTGTGGGATTGTGCTGATTTTTGTTGATGACACTCCTCTAAAAACATTATCTGTTTTCTGGAGAGCTTTGTAAGCTGTCTTGTTGCTTAATTGCAATATAAGAAATAGTAACGTTTGGAAGTAAGTTGTCAACAAATGTCTATTTTATATTGTTTGTCATATTTTTATGTAGTTAGAAATGTTTAAATGTTCTAATATCAAGATTAACAAATAAAAATTTATAGTGCATTTAGATCGTGTTGTATTAATTTGTAAAGTTCGGTGTTCATTAAATTAGTAGGTTGTTGTAGGCTAGTTCTTTTATTGTGAGAAATCATATACAGCAACAAAGAACATTAATATCTGGGTTTTGCTTGTTACATCTTAAAAAAGCTAGTTATAAATGGTCTGGTTAATGCAATGAGAATGTTTGGGTGAGCAATTCCTAAGTATTAGCTAGAGTGGTTCTTCAGAATTATGACTAAAATCTATAATGTTTAACCCAGTGCTGTTTAAGTGAAAATGCTGATTGATAACCTGGAAGTTTCTTTGAGAATTGCTCCAAAGAAATGCTTTAATTACTAAGAATATGAAGAATTTCAGGAAATCTCCTATAAACTGGGTTTTCCTTGATCCTGTTGTCAAAAACTATTAATTAAGTTCTTAAATGATGTTTACATAGGCTGATACTTACATGTTTAACAGATCAAGTACTGTCAAGGGCAGAAATTGATTGAAATGAATTTATGGTTTGTACTAATAATAAGGTTAGATAATCTGAAAGATAGCATTTAGGAACTCAGATGTAAAGTTATTTAGAAAGGGGAAAAATTGTGCATAAACAATTGAAAAGTGTCCTGGAAAGTTTATTTAGAATGAAGAAATACCTTTTTTCTTTTTTTAGAAAACAGAAGCAGTTCTTCCCTTTGAAACTTGCAGAAGGGATGGGAGCTTTGTAATTTGATGGATAGGGAAGGTAAAAGTCACTGGAGCCCTTGAAGCTGGGAGAAGAGCTGCCAGCAAGGGCATTACCTTTCCAGGCTGGAACAGTGCTCTGGACCAGGCTGCACTTCTGCTTATGTCTGAGGGAGCATTGGCTACCAAATTCAGGGAGTCCTTGTTTGTGCTGCTTTTCACACACTTGTTTATAAACAGATTCAGCCAAGGGGTATTTACTGCTTTGTGGTGTTTGTAATATTTATTTTGCATTAATACAATACTTTATATTTGTAAGCTTAACAGAAAATAATTGAGTTTTGGAAAGCCACAGTAATTTCTGTATTATATTATTTATATTTGAAAAGTCGGGCATTTCTATAAATTTTTTTTATTTACTTATTGATTCATTGAACACAAATGGAGTACAGCTATTGTTTCACTGGTTGTACACAAAGTAGAGTCACACCATCTGTGCATTCATACATGTACACAGGGCAATGGTATCTGTCACACATTCTGCTATTATTTTTACCCCACACCCCGACCCCACCCCTCCCTTCCATCTATGCTATCCTTCCTCCATTCTTGCCACCCTTCCCCCACCCCCCACATTATGCATCATCATTCATTTATCAGAGAGACCATTCGGCCTTTGGATTTTTGGGATTGGCTGATCTCACTTAGCATAACAGTCTCCAACATCATCCATTTACCTACAAATGCCATAATTTTATTCTTCTTTATGGCTAATATTCCATTGTGTATATATACCACAGTTTCTTTAGCCATTCATCTACTGAAGGGCATCTAGGCTGATTCCATAATCTAGCTATTGTGAATTGAGCAGCTATGAACATTGATGTGGCTGCATCACTGTAGTAATCTGATTTTAAGTCCTTTGGGTATAGGCCAAGGAGTGGGATAGCTGGGTCAAATGGTGGATCCATTCCAAGTTTTCTAAGGAATCTCCACACTGCTTTCCAGAGTGGCTGCACCATCTTGCACTCCCACCAGCAATGTATGAGTGTACCCTTTTCCCCACATCCTCGCCAACACCTGTTGTTGCCTGTGTTCTTAATAAAAGACATTCGAATTGGGGTAAGATGAAATCTTAAGGTGGTTTTGATTTGCATTTCTCTTATAACAAGGGATGTTGAACATTTTTTCATAAATCTATTGACTGCTTGTAGATCTTCCTCTGTAAAGTGTTCATTTCCTTGGCCCATTTATTGATTGGGTTATTAGTGTTCTTGGTGTAAAGATTTTTGAGTACTTGGTAGATTCTGGAGATTAGTGCTCTATCTGAAGTGTTTGTGGCAAAGATTTTCTCCCATTCTGAAGGTTCTCTCTTCACATTGCTGATTGTTTCCTTTGCTGAGAAAAAACTTTTTAGTTTGACTCTATCCCAATCATTGATTCGTGCTTTTATTTCTTGCACTTTGGGAGTCATGTTAAGGAAATATTGTCCTAGGTCAACGTGATGAAGAAATCCCAATGACGGACCTCATACAAATAGAGCAAGCAATCATGAAATTCATTTGGAGGAATAAGAGACCCAGAATTGCTAAAGCAATCTTTAGCAAGAAGAACAAAGCAGGGGGTTTCACATTACCAGACCTCCAACTATACTACAGAGCAACAGTAACAAAAACAGCATGGGATTGGTACCAAAATAGACAGGTCGATCAATGGTACAGAATAGAGGACACAGAGACAAACCCACATAAATACAGGTATCTCATACTTGACAAAGGAGGCAAAAACATGCAATGGAGAAAAGACAGCCTCTTCAACAAATGGTGCTGGGAAAACTGGAAATCCATATGCAGCAAAATGAAACTAAACCCATATCTCTCACCCTGTACAAAACTAAACTCAAAGTGGATCAAGGACCTAGAAATCAGACAGAGACTCTGCACCTAATAGAAGAGAAAATAGGTCCAAATCTATAAATTTTTTAAATTTAAAAAAAATTAGTTTTTGCAACATAGGGCACAGCAAAAGGAAATAGGGTGTCTAACCACACTGAGCCCTTCTGCAGAGATCTTGATTGATATTTTGTTAACAAGAACAATTATGGTGAGGGTATCTGGAGAAGCTTAATTAAGATGCTTTGGTGGAAGAGGGGGTGCTGCTGTAATGCAGAATAAAGTAGCATGGACTCAAAACTGATAATCAACCCACAAACCTGGAAAGACTAAGATGATCAGGAGCCATTCTGACTAAGGTGGCTCTCCTCTGCCTCGGGGCAGTTACACAATAGATTTCCTCCTGACCAGTTGTCAATGTTGTTCACATGAATGAGTCCATCACATCACTCCAATTTCAGCTTAAATAACAATCGCTTGGGAGGATTCCTTTAATCTTTTCTTTTCCCTCATGGAAATCTCTTATTCCTTCACCACATTCATCACAAGTTGTATGTGTACTTTCCCATGACACCAGAAATCATATCTGATTTATTTATTTGGCAATGAATAAAACAGTTGTATACAGGGGCTTCTCAACTTACGATGGGGTTACATTCCAAAAAACTTATCATAAGCTGAATATACCACAACTCAAAAATGTCTTTAATACACCTAACCTACAGAAAGTCACAGCTTAGTTCAGCCTACCTTAAACACTTACATTAACCTATACTTGGGCAAAGTCATCAGATGCAAAGCCTATTTTATAATTAAGGGTTGAATATCTCATGCAATTTGATGGGACATGATGAGAACTAAAAATACAAAACTGCCAACACAATACACTACAGAGCATCTGTTATTTACTCTGTCTTGATCTCATGGTTGATCTGAGACCTGTCGCTCACTGCTGCTGCCCAGCATCATGAAAGCATTCCACACTGCATACTGCTATCCCAGGAAGAGATCAAAACTTAAAATTTAAAATTCAGTTTCCACTGAATCCTTACTGCTTTTACACTGTTATGAAGTGGAAAAAAATCATAAGTCAAACCATTGTAAGTAGGGAAATGTCTGCACATGTATGCTGAATGGATGATTAAATGGTCACTGAATGTAAGAAATCTGTCAACATTTCAGTATGATAATGAGAACAACAGTGAAAGCCACAGGATGGACAACAATACAAATGTAAGAGTTTCTCATTTATATAGAAGAGGTCATGTGGGACAAAATAATAAGGTCACTTGTCTGCTTCAAACTGTTCCTTTCTCCAGTCTAAAATGAAAAAAGTCACACGGGAAACTATGCCAAAAACATGTCTTATGAACTTGTAGAATGCTCAATCTCCCTCTTACCTGTATCTTTCTGGATTCCAGCCTCAAAATAAAATTTCTAGGAGATGGCATCTCTGGAAAATGCCCTAAAAATGCCTCAAATACCTGGGAAAACTGAAGTCACAAGACCATGTCAGAATTACCATCATATAACTTTGGCTTTCTCCAGTGTGAAATAAAAGGAAATAGATTCTCTCATTTATAGGACCTCTACTGTGACTACAAGACATGTGAAGGTTTATGGGAATGCTACATTTCTGTGTTCATCGTTTCTTAATGACAGTGCCAGGTATTTATCTTCTTTTGTTTTCTACTTCTCACATTTTTCATATTCCACCAATCTGAGGGTCTAGTTACTTCTTTAGGGAGAAGAGGATAGGATAAATCATGTGTGGAGAGGGTGTTGCCTAAAATTTCATGTGCTACCTTGTCTTTAAATTTCACATGGTTTTGTCAGGTTAGGATCTGACAGTAAGATCATGAATCAATAATGGGATGGATTCAAACTAAAAAGCTTCTCTCAGCACAGGAAACAATAACATGAAGAGAGAGCCTACAGAGTGGGAGAAAATCTTTACCACATGCACTTCAGATAGAGTATTCATCACCATGACATATAAAGAACTCAAAAACTAAACACCAAAAAACAATTAACTCAATAAATAAATGGGCTAAGGAACCGAACAGACACTTCAGAGAAGAAGAAATACAATCAATCAACAAATATAAGAAAAAATGTTCAACATCTTTAGCAATTAGAGAAATCTAAATCAAAACTACTCTCAGATTTCATTTCACCCAGGTCAGAATGGTAATCATCAAGAATACAAGCAACAATAAATGTTGGCAAGGATGTGGGGGAAAAGGTACATTCATACATTGCTGGTAGAAATTCAAATTGGTGCAACCACTTTGGAAAGTAGTATGGAGATTCCTCAGAAAACTTGGAATGGAACTACCATTTGACCCAGTTAGCCCACTCCTCAGTTTACACCCAAAGGACTTAAAATCAGCATATTACAGTGATGCAGCCACATTAATGTGTACAGCAGCTCAATTCACAATAGCTAAACTATGGAATCAACTTAGATACCCTTCAACAGATGAATGGATAAACAAAATATGGGATACACGCACACACACACACACACACAATGGAATATTACTCAGCCTTAAAGAAGAATGAAATTATGACATTTGCCAGTAAATGGATGGAGCTAGAGAATATCATGCTAAGCAAAATAAGCCAATCCCATAAAACCAAAAGCCAAATGTTTCCTCTGATTTGTAGATGCTAATTTACAGTGGGGGAGGAACTAGGAAAGAACAGAGTTACTTTAGATTAGGTGGAAGGGATGTAGTAGAATGAATCAGATATTATTACCCTATATACATATATAACTGTACTACTGGTGGGATTCTACATCATGTATAACCAGAAGAATGAGAAATTATTCTTCATTATATATGATGTATCAAAGTACATTCTACCGTCATGTATAACTAATTAAAACAAATTTTTTTTAAAAATTTCACATGGTTTCAAATGTCCAACTGTGAGTTCCCCTGTGAAATTTCACTAGACATTCACCTCTCTACCTCCCACACCACAAACAAGCAAGAAAACTCCTAGCTAGCTAATTTCCCTATCAAACAAGTCAGTTGATCCCTACCTGGTCATGCATATTATTCAGACAAGCCAATCATATACTTTTTTGGAAAATAGGGGGCACCTCAAATTCTTGTTGCTGCAAACCTGCCTCCTAAAGCCCTAACTGGTTTGCTCATCTCCCAAGTGCAACCCTGTGTGATCCTGCATGGCATGCAGTGTTCTTCCTAAGCCACTGGTGAATGTAGCTAATAAGGTGCTGTCAACCTCATCTGTCCAATGTTGGGCGTAATGAGTTTAGCTATTTGTGCTATTTAGGGTGGAAGTTCTCTCTCTTTCATCAACTAGTTGAGGCCAGGATCAGAAGAGAAGAACAGATGAGATCATTGCCCAATCATAACATAATGGAACTCATCTTGCTGATCTAATTCCTTTCTTCTGATTAAAAAGAAATAACTGCCTGTGAGATGTCAAGTGCCCATGACACAAATACTTCCCTTCCTCAACAAAGGCAAAGAAAATGAAGAGTTTGCCAAACTCTTTCTCAAGTAATTCTTCAAAAAGGAAATAAAAAGTTTTACAAAATTTTACAGGAAGTTCAAGGTCCATTTTCTAGCTTATATTACTAAACCCAGATTCTGAATGCCACTTCCATTACTTACATCAATGAATTTATCTTAAGAATAACTATGATCATTTTTTCCTAACTCCATATCTATAGCAGTAAGTTTTTCTATATATTGAATACTATTGTAGTATTTTTTTCTCATAGGGGTTCTGGGATTCATGCTTTTGGGTCCATCACACTCCTACACAGGTCACTATATTTCAACAGATGTCAGCCATATACACAGCCATGCTAACAAACCCATAAATTCATAAAGCCCACCTTATCTGATTCAGTTTTACCTTTGGTTTTCCTTTCTCTTTTCTTTCTGTGGCTTTCCATACTCTCCTTTTTCCTGTTTTTCTTTCCAGGTCACTAACATGGTAGCAGTCAGACAAATAAAAAGTATAAAGAAAGTCTCAGAAAACACTGCCTTCCAAGGAGAGGCCCTAGAGAAGAAGGACTCTGATAGAGACCCAAAAATCTGATCAAAATATACATCAAGCAAACCTATTCCACCACAGGTCTCCCTCATCCCCTCCTTACTCCCATCTGCCCCCCAAATGAGCAACACTGACCTGAGATAGAAATGGTTTTCACTTAGTCTTATTCAGTGAAGGGGTTCTTCATGGAGCAAGACACTGGTCTCTTTAAGCTGACTCAATGAGGGATGACTGTCTGAAACAAACGATCAACATCTTAGGTCTCATCTTCAGAAAGAGATGGTATCTTCTCTCCTTTTGCATCATTCCATGGTACCCCATGCTAAGGGAACCATCCCTTGCCCAGGCATGTCATCTTTATTCCTTTATCTTTTGGACCTACCATGAAGATGTGAGGACTAGAACCAGGATCTGAAAAGGAAAATCATTCACCAAAGACTGGATGATTTTTGTCCAGAAATCCCTAATGTTATACAGCAGCAGTAGGATGAGGAGATGGATGATGAAATACCATCATTCCCAGTGGGAAGAGAGGACTTCTTTTTTTCCATGAGAGAAATGAGTATCAGTGGCTCAAAAATCACAGAATAATTGAAGATGATATTAAGAATTATATCAAGTCTGTCACACAATTGCTATCCAAGCATACTAGCAGTTAGGTTATAGAAGGAGAATAGGAAAGATGGAGGGTAAAATTTTCCAATGTTGGATTCTTTCAGAAAAACCTCATATCTAACCATCTATCTATTCAATTTATTGAACACTCGAAGAGGATGACCTGTCTGTTTAAAATTAGACTTCTTATAGTCAATTCCTTAAATAATCTCCCTTTGTAATTTTTTCCACATTTTCTTTCTTCCTCTGGGTAGAGATTATGTGAAAGATAAAGGTAGTCTGATGAAATGAGTCCATGAAAGAGTCAAGGTACCTTTTTTTTTTTACCTGCACCCCTTTCTCTTCCCTTTCCATCACTTCTCCTCTTCAACTCATCACAAAACAGGGTCTTCTAGGGGTTCCACATAGCCAGCATCCATATGAAAACAAAATTATGAGAATGCTAGAATAACTCACTGTCTCTTTGAGAACAATGAATATCCTCCACTTCTAAAACTATATATTGTTTTGCTTTTATATCACATTGTATGAACTTCTTATGTCTGGCTCCACCTCTAATTTCTCAGCTGTAGGGAATATATTTAAACAACTGGCTACATAATATTTTGGCTAAAATTATAAAATTGTTAATACTGTTTACTACCAGATCCTGACTTTATAGGGAGAATAGGGAGAACATACTTTTGGAAAACAGAAAGAAATCTGCAAGAAAATACATCTCAGAATTTCCTGAGTAGCTGCCAACTTTTTTAAACAAAGGAAAAGAATATGTGAATCAAACTGGTCCTGAGCAAACAGAGCAAATCAAAGCTTACGAAGCAAGAACTAACAGACCAAATAGACCTTGTACCTCCTAGAGGAGTATAACCATTAATGTTCCAATGAAACAAGTAGATAAAAGCTATAACTGGGCTGGGTTTGTGGCTCAGGGGTAGAACACTAGCCTAGCACATGTGAGGCACTGGGTTCAATCCTCAGACCACATAAAAATATAAATTCATAAAATAAAGTTATAAAAATTGTTAAAAGAATAGATTTTTTAAATAAAAAGCTATACCTACACTAAGAAACAAAACAGGAAGAGATATCCATGTTAAGTTAATGGAAGACAAGTATGTGTTTATTATAATCAACCAATGAGGCAAAGGTTAACTAACTGGAAGATAAGTATTAGTATATGATCAACCAACTAAGCAAAGGTTAACTGAATGGAAGATAAGTGTGGGTATATAATCAAGTGACTGCTTATGAAAGTCAGACTTGTCTTTATACCCTATTAACTGATATGGGAAAGATATTAGAAAGTGCTGTGAGTCTCATGAGGTTAGTTTTGGAATCGTAAGAGAATTTTGACCTCTACCTGAGATGATCCTAAAGCCAGATCACAGTAACTTGACCGGGAGAGTTTTGGCTTTTCCTTCAGGATTTAATGGACTTGGTTTCTTCCTGTTAAAAGAAGATTTAAAGAAGATGGGTAAAATGAACCTATGTGTATATTGTCAGCATCAATGTAGAACTATTAACTTAAGATAGGTCTAATGTATTCAAGAGAGTAGAAGGCATGAATTGAAAAAAAACTACACATTTGTCTTAGCAGAGAGTATAATTTTAGAAATTGAAGCAGAATGATACTGTAAAAGAAATGAACACATAAATTATTATAACCACATAGAAAATTTAGAATTTACTTTGGTGTCTATATGAAAAGTTTATGGAAAACAACGCATGTGTACATTGGTGGTGATTTTCTGCTATTAGTCATTCCCTAATGGTATAGCAATAAGTTAATATACATTGGAAAAAATTTTTGAGCATTCCATGAAACTTTAAAACAACATTTCTGCAAATTAAAATTTTAAATATAAAAATCAAAACATGAGTAGTAACTATACACAATTAACTACATAGAAAAAAAACTCGCAAACATAATGTTGAGCAATAAAATCCAGCGTAAAAGTGTGTGTGTGTGAGAAATTCAAATACAAGCAAAACTAATATAAGAGATTAGAAATCAGAATAGTTATTACCCTTGAAGAAATAATGACTGGAAGGGGAAAAGCAGATTTTCCTGAATATTAGGAGTTGCAATTCCTGATGTGGGTACTAGTTTTTCAGGTTTATTGATCTTTGGAAGTTTATGGAGTGGTACATTTAAAGTCACTATTAAATCTTTGCTTATGTTACATTTCAGTATATTTTATTGAGAAAGTAGTAGAAGAGAGAAAGGCAAAATATTTTTGTAATGATGATATAAAAGAGTGCTATAAAACTGAGATGTAAAATATAGTGTTGACAGTTCTGCTCTTATAGTATTTTAAAATTTCTATACATAAAAGATACCATAAAATTATAAGAAAAATACAAATAGAAAAAGTGTTTTCAATATTTATAAGAATAAAAGAGCAACTGTGAATTGACAGAAACTATTTCAGAAAAAGATCCCCTTCCTCCTCCAAAACCAGTTAATTAAAGGCCATAAACAGAAAACTGAAAGAAGAAAAAAATACAAATAGATAATAAAAGATTTCTAATTTATTTTTATGAATGATAAAAATAGGATTTCTTGTCAGGTGTGGTGGCATATGTCAATAATCCCAGCAACTAGGGAGGCTGAGGCAGGATTGTGAGTTCAAAGCCAGCCTCAGAAACTCAAGAAGGCACAACTCAGCAAGATCCTGCTTCTAAATATGTAAATATATTGAGAGAGAGAGAGAGAG
>JAJEJO010001305.1:176491-198997 GCA_020662805.1 Glaucomys volans
TTGGTCTTTTCATGATGTCCCATATTTCTTGGAGGGTTCGTTCATGATTCCTAACCATCTTCTCTGTTTGTTCGACTTTGTTTTCAAGATTAAATATTTTGTCTTCATTGTCTGAGGTTCTGTCTTCCAAGTGATCTATTCTGTTAATTATGCTTTCTATTGAGTTTTTAACTTGGTTTATTGTTTCCTTCATTTCCTTGTTTCCTTCAAGGATTTCTGTTTGTTTTTTTTCTCAGAACTTCTATCTCTTTATTGAAATGATTTTTTGCTTCCTGCAATTGCTCTATTAGCTGGTTATTCATAGCCTGAATCCGCACTCTCGTCACCTCGTTCTCTTCTCGGATCATTTTAATTATGAACATTCTGAACTCCATTTCTGTCATTCCTTCTACCATGCTGACTTTGGGATCTCTTGATGTATCATCTAGGTTTGTTTGGGACACTTTCTTCCCGTGTTTTCTCATGCTGCTCATGTATCTTCCCCTCTAGTAGTGCAAATCAGAGGGATTTCAATTTCCCTGTAAAGACTTAGGGCGTCCCTGCAGATTTCCAGTAACTCACCAGATGTTTGAGAGGTGCTTGATCAAGTGGTGACCCAAGATAGCAGCTATCTCACAATCTCCAGTTTGGGAATGATCAATGCTTCTGGGCAGAGGCAGCCAGGAGACGCAGCACCGTGGCCCTGGAGCCGCAGCACCGTGGCCCTGGAGCCGCAGCGTCGTGTCCCCGCGGGAAGGGCTGAGCTTAGGTCTGAGGGCTCAGACAGCTGAAGATGGCATCTCTCTGCCATGGAAGCTGTAGAATGGCGCCGACGGGCCCAAATTCCCCATTCCCAGCCAGATCTCATCTGGAGCCGCAGCGCCGTGTCCCCACGGGAAGGGGTGGGCTTAGGTCCGAGAGCTCAGACAGCTGAAGATGGCGTCTCTCCGCCAGGGAACCTGTAGAATGGCACCGCTGGGCACAAATTCCCTGCTGGAGCCCGTAATTAACTTTTTAATAGTATTATTAACTTTGCTTTGATAACTATCATTTAAGTTTCCCTCTAGATTTTTCTCTTTCTTGATTTTAATCATGGTATTTTAGCCTCAGGCATATTTGTTTGGCAGAAAGTAAAAACTGCATGAAGACCTTTCTCTATTGTTGAATGTATTAATTAGAGCAATTGTACAAAAAGTGTTAATGAGCTAGTCTCCTTAAGGGGAACAGAAAGAAGCTTTGAGAGATTGAGGAGGAGGTTTCTCAAAACCTAAAGGAGGCGCACACAAATCTTCAGGTTATATTTTGGTTTGGTTTTGGTTTTGGTTTTCTTTGTTTGGAACTAGGGATTGAACTCAGGGGCACTTAACCACTGAACAACATCTCCATTCCTTTTTATGTTTTTATTTAGAGACAGGGTCTTGCTAAGTTGCTGAGGCTGGCTTTGAATACGTGATCCTCCCGCTTCAGCCTCCTGAGCCACTGGGATTATAGGCGTGCTCTACCTTGCCCAGCTTCAGGTTCCTTTTGAAGTTGTATCAAGGCTTTGGCAATATTTGGAGTTAATATTCAGGGAGGCAATAGCGGAGTGAGGTAACAAAGACTTGAATAATAAGCATCCTAGTGCTAACCAGTTAGAGACCAGCTCTGGAGTGCTATCCACTCCTGGATACCATGACTGAATTATATCCCAAGAATCTTAGCACAGTTATTCCTTAAGGGAAAGAGAAATAAGAAGCTCTAATGAAAACTAACACATAACTCATCGTTCCTGTTTGACAGAGGAACCAGATTTAATTTGTTTTTATCCAGGTTAACACATATTGTTCAAGACTAGTTTATTAACAGATTAATTTCTGTTATGTAAATATATAAAGAAATAAATATCTGGAGGGGCATAGAACAAGCTGGTAGTAAAAGTTACACTAGAAGAGAAAAATTATTGAAGGGAAAGGGAGGATTATCAGTTTGTATTTTATACCTTCCTGAAATATGATACAACGATCTTATTTTGGTTATAAATACACCAAGTATGAAAAACCTACAGTGGTCAATTCAGTATCCTAAGCACTCTTCCTCAGTCATTTTCAGATTTTCACACAGGTCCCTTTCTTCATTTTCCACTTATTTCCCCCAAGGCCACTCAGCTAATTGGTTTTTCTACTTCTGCTTCACTTAATTATTGAAGATGGATGATTTTCTGACTTCAACCCTAAGCTGATGATATTTTTCTATAGCATCAGTACACCTTGTCACCACCCTTGTAGTAATTTCCACCAAATAATGTAATAATTATCCAGCCACTAATGCTCCCAGATGAGACTCTGTTCATCACAGAAGCCAGCACAGGGGTGGGCGTGGTCTCTAGGTGAAATGGTACATTTTGGTAATCATGATATATTCCTTCACAATGCATGGGGAGAAACATGAGTGGAAAGAAGTACCTTTTTAAAAGTACCTGTTTTTTATAGTACAAATTTATACAAGTGGTTCAGTCCATCATGCTAAGTGAACTAAGCCAGTTCCAAAAAACCAAAAACCAAATGTTTTCTCTAATATGTGGATGCTGACACACAATGGGGGCAAGGGGAGAAGAGAAGTTCATTGGATTAAACAAAGGAAATAAAGGGAAGGGAGGGGGAATGGGAATAGGAAAGACAGAATGAATCAGACATAACTTTCCTATGTTCTTATATGAATACACAACCAGTGAAATTCCACATCATGTACAACCACAAGAATGGGGTCCTAATTAGCATAAGTTGTACTCCATGTATGTATAATATGTCAAAATATACTTTACTGTCATATATACCTAAAAAGAACAAATATAAAAGTTGGAAATGACCTAAATATCTATAAATAGAAGAATTATTAAATGATGACATATCTAATATATTACTAAAATAAAATCTGTATAAAATACATTTGGGAGAAAAGAAAAAGCAAATTGCCAAAAAGTATGTGTACTCCTGCAATTTAAACTTAAAAGAAGGACAACAATATCATGCATTTTACAAATCTAAATATGCATGAAAATGTTCTGGTTCTGGAAAAATCCCCACCAAACTATCATTTCTGAGAAGTAACTTGGATGTAATCAGAGTATAATTTAGCTTCATTTGTAATGATTGAATGAAACTATAATGATCTATTACGTATGTAATTATACAAAAATACACTTCATTTTTAGAAGCTAATGGGTGATATTTTCACAAATTAATAAGATATTATTTGCAAACATGAAAGAAATAAAGTACAGCAAAACAATGTTTAAATCTATTTAAACATGTTTAAATAGATCAAGAACGCTGGGGTTAAATTCAGTGTCTAGGACGTTGACCAGCTCCAAACATACCTGCCTCTCTGTCCTATTCTCCACCCTCCCCTTGAAATCAAACACAGAATACTTGCATTTCTCTGAGAGTGGTCTGTATTCTCTGATAAGTACTCATCTATTTAGCTCCAAGATGGCTTTTTTAAAATGATTGCCTTAAAATAAAAAAAGAAAGGAAGGCCTGGAGACTATAGATTCTCACAGCTACTCTTCCCTCAGACATGCAATCCTTCACCATTCTGACCTCCCTTTGAAATCTGCTAGTTGTTCTCCTGCCTCCTCCATTCCATCCTAAGAGATGTACACAGCCACTGAGAACTGGGAAGGAAACCACTGGAGCTCCATGTTCTTCATGCTCATTGCTGGGGACACATAGCAGGGGAGCATGATCACAATGTACTCCAAGGAACCAATCACTAGGAACAACTATGTAGGATTAGCTGAAAGTGAAAAGAGCATCAAAAAGAACATCAAAAAAACCTGCCTGGACTTTTCAGAGCACAGCATCATTACTGGCCCCAGTAGGGCACCATAGACATTCCCTCAATCACACACTTATCTACAGCACACATTTGATCTGAGGGTGTGGTGCTGAACAAAGTAAAGATTTTAACCCTGTGGAGCTTACAAACCCTGTGGAGCAGTCTCATATAAATCAAATGACTTTTTAGTTGCCACAGTAGTGCATTTTATGAAGGAAGAAGGAAAAGTGCTGAGAAATTATGAGCCTGGAGTTTTCAGTCAAGTCTTGGTCATTAGTAAATGCATTCCTCCTAAAGCTTTATTGTCCTGATACACAGGCAAATAAATCATTGTATCAAAAGAGAGGATTTAGAATTAATCTAGGTCATATTAGAATTGATGGGTGATATAATCCTATTCAGAGAACAAGAAAACACAGGTCTAGAAAACAAGAAGTATTCTCACCTGAGGGCCACATGGACACCTGGAGAAGGAGGACGGAAGAGGTCCCTTATCAGGGACAAGTCCAAGGAAATCACCATACTTCCCAGTGCAAGGAACAGTATGACTCAGAGGGAGTTCCTGCAGGGAAGCCTCTGACAATCACAAAAAAGATCTTTCAATCCCCTTTACCAGGGAAACAGTCCTCATCTTTTTTTAAAAATTGGTTCTTTTTAGTTCCACATGACAGTAGTATCCATTTTGATATGGTTATGATAAACCATGTTCTGCAGTGATAAATCTGCCCAGAGTGCCTCCAAACTTTTCTCCTTCAAGAAGAACATCTGTCCAGTGGACAGAGAGATAGAAAAAAAAAAGGCAAAGAGAAACCATGGAGAGAGATGGAGTCATCACAAATATTACTCTGGCTTTCAAGAATTTCTCTCTACAATTCTATGTGATGAAGGCACAGATATAACTCAGTCTGTCCTCTGTTCACCCCTAGAATCTTTGGCCAGATTCCCTCCCTCTTGCCCATCACCCAGAAAACTCATGCAGCACTCACATCATTTAAGTTCTTAGAAGTCTTCCTGGAACTCATCTGCAAAGACCTAGGTGCCAAGAAAAGGCACTTCCACCACCCTCCCAGTTCCCCTTTCTGGCTGCCCGAAGGTCTATCCTATAAGTCTTGCTCCCAGATACTTAGAAAACTTGGGGTCCTGGAGGAAGACTTATATGATCATTTAAAGGATTTAGGAAATTGGAAGCAAGAACACCTCTCAGAGGAACCGCTCAGCAATAAGCTTCTCTTCCATCACCCTTACATTCTCCAAACTGGAAGTAAAATAAGGAACGAGAAATTTGACAGCACAGATAATGAATCTAATAATTACATATTTGCAAGGTATAGAGAAGGTCCAAAACAACTGATTTCCCTTTTCTGAGAAATGCATGATTTGTATTAATAGAACTTGATCTCCTTAGTTAAAATCCTGATTATGATTTTGGGCAAATTACACAACCTCTCTTGGCCTCAGTTTCCTCATCTGACAATAAATTTGTAACAATATATACCCTCAGTTTTTCATGAGGATGACATGAATTAAGGCATGTAAAGCACTCACACATGCTTTGATATGTGCTAGCAATTTTTATTATAAAGTCCAGCTCAATTCACATAAATACATTTGGAATTGTGATGATAAATTTTCACCTATCAGTTAGGATCCTCATTCCATTAGACAAAAAATTGAAAATACAGACACAGTCCAACTTTCTGACTCTCCTCCCAGGCATAAAAATTTCCTCCACTGACATCTGTTAATCCACCCCAACCAGGTAAAAGATGTACATTTTGAATAGCCTGAAAAATATTTTATGAACCCTTTCATCTTCCTTCCATGCTGTGAACAACAAGAAGAGGTAAGGATAAAATTGCTTTCCTCTGTCTGTATAATTCATTTTTGGTTTGTAGATCCTTTAAATCCTATGAACTCTAAAATAATGGGTTTTTTTCTTCTTTTGAATGACAGAAAGAGTCTGAAATAATCAAGAAACCTCCCTGGGTGGGATGGCACATGCCTCCCAGATGGTTGGGAGGTTGAGGTAGGAGAATCACAAGTTCAAGTCCAGCCTGGGCGACTCAATGAAACCCTGTCTCAAAATAAAAAATAAAAAAGGGGACTGGGGATATAGCTCAATTGGTAGTGTTTACCTTGCAAACACAAGGCCCTGGGTTCAATCCCCAGCACCACAAAAGTAGATTAACTAATTAATTAATTTAATTTAATAAATAAATAAAAAGGCTGGGGGTATAATGCAGTGGTAAAGTGCCCTGGGGTTCAATTCACAGTATTGCAAAAGAAAAAAGAAAAATCAAGGCAGTTCTGTTTACATTTTTTTAAACATTCTGGATCTAATATTGAATATCTACAATTAGTTTATAAGAGACTCACAAAGAATCACAGCCCCTGGGACAGGAGTCCCCTGTGTTTCTCCTTTGCTAGCAAAGCAATAAAACTCTGTTTTCCTTTTTCTCAAAAAAAAAAAAGAGATTTAGCAAAATAAGAATTAAATAAATACAAACTAGACATATTCTAACAAAATCATATATAGGATAACATTAATTTTAAAATTAAAATAAATTTTAGAAAGCATTCAAAGAAACAAGATTTCCCTTTTAAATATAGAGATTCTTAACAGATAACTTTCAATGACAGCACAATGCAAAAATGCAAAATAAATTGGGGAGTCAAAAAGAAATTTATAATCACAATTAAGCAAAAGTTAATGGTATCATTACAGAATATACAAGTGAAGTTAGAGGTTTTAAATAGTATAACAACTATGCTATATCAAATATTTACTTCACGACTTTGTAAGAGCTAACAATTTCTCATAGCTTTTGGTTAATAGAAGTCCTTTTAAGGCAATTAAGATTAATCAGTAGACACATTATCTCATCTAACCCCTTCTTCCACTGTGCTTAGAATGGCAAATCTTTTCCAGGTCTGCCTATATAAGTAAACACCCAAATATTTGTTTATTCCAAGTATTGCTTTTAAAACTTGTTTAAATATCTGATTGGGTTTACCTTTCCCAGACAGGATTTGACATGGGTATGGATTGTTTCATTATGCTTCTGGAAAACAATTTAAACTTTTAAAATAAGTCTCAGCTACATAAAGGTCACACAATCTTCCTGTAGACAACTGCATTGGAAGAAGCTAACAAGAATAAGAAAGAGAGAGAGAAAAGGGAGGGAAGGAGAGGGAACAGCTCAAGCTAACATGTGTCTCTTCAGTAAAACATCTGTCAAATCCCCTATCTTGTTATTGCAGTTCCACTAACAGTGACCACCAGGGGTTGAAGTAAAATGAAGATAGAATGTACCCCAGATATATCAATACCTCCTCCCACTGCAAACCCTGCATTCAAAACCTGAAACTTTCATCTTTATATAAGAGCTTTTTGCAGGGGGTGGTTCTGATCCCTTGTTTATCCAGCATTTCCTTTCTTTTACCCTTACACTTGAATGTTAATTTTGTTGTTCATATAATTCTAGTTTTTTACTTGGGATTGTAAGGACTAGATTTGTATTTTTTTTCTAGCAATGAATATTGAATAATACATATATACTAGAATATAATACTTTTTATTTTGTTCATAACACGTTTCCCAGACCCTGGAAGCTTAAGTTTTTGTTTATCTATGGAACTCTAAAACTTTATAAGAAAAAACTAATTTTTTTATTTCAATAATAAAAAACTAATTTCTTTATTTCAATAATCCAACTCTTATGAAATGGCCTTTCAACCCAGGGATCTGATTCTTGCCATTAATTTCCTTCTTTCCATTTTGGAAATTCTATGTATGAATGGCAAAGTTCTGGATCTATTGTGTGTAATTCAATTTGTGTTTCCTAAAGTTTATATCTTTGATTCAATATATCATTATTTTGGTAGAATTCAGTAACTCCATATTTCTAGCCCAATGTTTTATATTTGTATTAATATTTAGTGGTATGTTAATAATTGAGCCTTCCATTTGCTTTCTATTTTAAGCCAGTTTTTCATTTCCAAGAGTGCTGTTACTCCAATATGGTATTCCCTACACTTTCCTATTATATTTCACATTTGAATATATTTGAAAAATATCCGTTTACACTCATTATTCTTGAATTATTGTGCTATATACATCTGAAAATTAGAGATGAGTAAAATTACAGGCAGAAATAACCATATTTTCACCTCTCAGAAATAAATATCATTTTTTGTGACTTAGAAGTCTATTCCTCAGTCTGTTCATACTGTTTTTAAAACTGCTGCTTTTTGAAATCAATAACAATTTGTAGATTTTTTCTTCTATAATGCTCTTCTTCCACATCTTTTAAAATACACAAACACTGGTTAGTACTCCAGGTAATTCTCTCAATATTCTCCACAGATAACTCAATTTTACTCATTTCTCCATTATTGGAGAAAATAACATTTGAATATGAGTTTTTCAAGTTTATTTTTCCAGCTTTGTTGGAAATATATGTTATTCTTTTTTCATTTTGGAATAGAATATGCACACAGACATTCATTATGAATTTCAAAACAAACAAGAGGCAAATAGTGTATTAAATCCTTCAGTTTTCCCTTTGAATTGCTCTGTATTTCAGAGATAAAACTGTTAGGTGTGGATCAGAACCCAAAGGAGACAGTGTGGCCTTGGGGAGGAGGGCTACCTGGTATGATATGAAAGTACGTGAGTTGAGGGAGGAGGGTATGCATCAGGAGGGAATGAGACCTGTAAAAGAATAAATGGTAGGACATTCATACAATGCAATGTTATGCAGCAATAAATGTAAATAAAATTCTGATATACACAACATGGTTGAATCTCAAAAAACATTTTGTTTTGCCAAAGAAGTCAAACACAAAAGCATACATATATATTGCTCCTGTTTTTGAAGTTCTAGAATAGGCAAGACAAAGTGACCATGATTTGTATCAGAATACTGTTTGTTTCTTCAGGCTTGACTGACAATGAACATGAGGGAAATTTGAAAGAAAAGGAAATACTCCATATTTTGATCAAGGTGGCAGTTGCATTAGGATAAGCATTTGTGAAATCTGAACAAAAACCAGGCATTCCATTGTATGCAAATTATATCTATATGAATTTGATTTCATAAAAAGCCCAGTGTACCTCCCTGTGTCTAGAGAGAGTTTATTTAAGATCTTGGCATTCCTTTGTTCAGACTATTACTGGCTTAACACCAACATTCATGCAATTGCTATCTGTGTCTCTGATTGTCTATAAACCTTGTATGACATAAGAAATGTGAATTAAGCTTGGAAAGAATAAAATGAAAAGAAAACTCCTTTTGAGCACATCCTACATTCAACTGTACAATTGTGTTATTATTTCTATTCTTTTATTGGGACCCCTAAGTTTCTTAGAGCACAGAGATCTCCATTTCTGAGCTCTGACTTTCCTCTGCACAGATCTGTACATACCCTCCAAAGTCAATTATGGTATGGTAAGAAGCATTCTTTTGGTTTTACTTCTTAATCAGTTTACTTTGTGAGATGAACACTGATGACCTACAGATCCGAATATCACACAGAAGATAATTCCTTCTTCTTGAAAACTGTGGTTTCAGCCTTTTGCAGATGGAAGAATGGAAGTACACTGAGCATTTTCAACAAAGGCTTAAGTTAGATTACTTATCATTCTTTGGCTCAACCCATTCCAAAGTCCCTGAGGTGAATTTTATTACTTCCACTTTCAGGGTAACCGAGGAGCTGGAGATGTGCTATGATTTTCTCTTTAGACATACTTTAGAAGCATTCAAAAGCCAATGCCTCTTGGCAGCCCTATGTGGTCCTCTTTCTCAGAATATTTTCCCACTCCAATGATGGTCTGGAAAACTGATGCTTTCAGGTCCTGCAGTCACACCCTTGGATGCTGACCAAAAGAACAACCAGGTGCAAACAGTCTGTGGAACAAAGCTTTGTAGGTGCACTGAGGGAAACAGAAGCTTCCTGGAATCTACCAGCTTCACTGAGATCTCAGGTAAGAGAGAAATGTGTGGTTATGTGCAAGTGTCAGTGGGAAGTGTGGACCTGAAGAAAGAGGGGCTTAAATTCTGAGACATATGGTAAGAAAAGGTCCCTCTTGGGAGTTAAAACATAAGAGTTCTTTGCAGTGAATAAGCAAGTAAGTAGATAAAGAAACAAATGCAAGAAGACTGAAGATAGATTAACTGAGAGGACCAGTTCTGTGTCTGATCCTTTCTCAGCGTTGAACCTAGGGTTTTCCATTCCAAGAGTGACCTGGTGAGAAGATGAATCCAGAGAAAAGCAAGAGAGTCAACAGAGCACACAGAATGATTTACTACTTACTACACCTGCTGGGGAAATAGTTTTCAGAAGAAAGGGGGAAGGAAAACCCACTGGGGATGAAGTGGGAGTTGGTGGTGTTTGTATTCAGATCTGTGAGGGAGAAACAGTCAAAAATCTGTGTATAAAGCTGTTTTTTTAATGGGGGGAGGTATTTGTTTGTCTGTTTTTATTTTTCCTTAGAACCTTCTTGCCACCTTCTCCTACAGAGTATCTCATGGTCACAGTGAACCTTTCCTTTGCTCTAAAGATGGTGAGTTTTCCAGGTTTGTCTCCAGCTGGCTCTCTCCTCCCTCTTCTCCTTCTCCAAGTGTCCATACAGTGCTCAGCAGGTCAGTGTTCTGCCTCATGCTTTTTATTTATTGGCTTGTTTTCAATGGTTCCTGGCACATTAATGAAAAACACTTAGTCATCCATTGGGCAAGAAAACTCCCTCACATTGAAGCTCCTTTGGGTAGACCTTATGAATCTCAGAGCTATAATACTGATCAAAACCTTTGCTGAGTATTGGTGATTTTAGCCTGTTGGTTTTTGATGTATCTGTTTGTTGAAATGTCCTCTGTAATAGTCATACTGCCAAGCAAGCCTAAGTACAAAGAATTTAGACTCAAGTTTCCTGAGCTCTATTGAAAAATCACTTATTCTCTCTGAGACATGAGTCCCCCTTTCATGAGATGAAATGACCCCTCTGGATCAAGTTTTCAAACTCCTGGTTTGGACAGAAGCTACATGTGAGATCACAAGAATGACATTTTTGTTATCTCCTTAATCTGATGTCAGTTAGGTGGTATCAAAATTTTTAATATCCATACATGGTGACACCAAAATTCTATAATTATTCTATAGAAGTGATTTCCATGTGTATGTGTGTTATTTTTACTTCAGGCCTGCTCATAGTCATAAGAAGTTGGAAATAGTGTAAATGTGTACCCACATAGGAAAAGTTCAAACATGATGGTATAGACTGTTAAAAACAATCAAGTACATCTGATTATGTGTACCAAGATGGTTGAATGTCCATTTTTGTAGAAATTGATATATAATGATCCCATTTATATGAACAATGATATATTTTCTGTTACATTGTGGCTGCACATCATGTTAAATACTCTTTTCTAAATTGAATTGTTCACATAATTTTCATGCCAACACCCTGGTATCAGGCAGCTAGGGACATATATTCCTTAGGTTATAATGATACTCTGGGTTTTATACAAGAATGGAAAAGAGTATGGCCTCAGTCTAGCACAACAACTACTATAATGCTCCTTGCCCAGAAATGCCAGACCCATACTCTCTGAGACAGGATGGCCATGGCCACGCCCTTGCCTTTTGAACTAAGTCCATTATGAACTCTTCCCATTCCAGATCACAGCATTTTATTTGTAGGCCCATAAATCCTGACTCACAATATCCATGATGTGCTGGGCCTCTGCCAATGCAAATTTTGCCCAGGGGAAACCACTTACCTTTCAGCCATTGTAGATTTTTACAGTAAAATAATTTCAAACAAATAGCTGAAGTGACTTGCAGAAGGAGTATATTTTATTATTCAGAACAAGTTTCCCATTTTGGCCCTTATTCTCCTTCTCCCCTCCCTTGGGAATCCAACTGTCCTTATTGGCAAGAGCTGCCTAACTCAACACCTAAGTCAGAAGCCTCTAAGCCCACCCATCACAAGAAAATTATTTTCGTTAAAATAATTCTCTATGATTCTAAGCCTTCATAGTTATTTCCAAAACAAAAAGGCCTACCTCACCTTAAAATTCCACTTTTGATCTTGGGATAATCTATCTAATCCCCCCAGTATACAGTAACCTAAACCTTGGGATCAGAAATGACTTCTTACCTTCCTAGGAGCAGAGTGCTAGAAGACAAAGGGATGAGTAAGGAGAGAAATAGATAAGTTATTCTAGCACATTTATTTCTCAGTAAATCTCTTTAACATAAATTTTGTATAACTTACATATAAATACTATTTGGAAATGTATAGGAAAAAATATCTTTTCAAATGCCAACCTATCAACAATGGTTACTTCCAGAGAAATTAATGCAATCTACTGGCAGAGAGTGAGGGAAATACAGTTGAAGAAGACAGATTACACATACGTACACACACATATATATACATTTTAGCATATGAAAGATGTAATTTATATTTAAATACATATACTTAAGTGGATATATAATGTTTATGTGTATATATATGTATATATGTGCATATGTGTATATATATATAAATTTAAACATATATATATATATATATATTACTTTTTTGGAAAATAATACAAAGAAATATATTTTGGACCCCTAAATAAGGAAATGCAGATGTGGTTTTCCTCTCATTCCACCCTAACTTATTCTCTCAATCTATCTCTGATCCCCATGCAGTATCTGGGTTTTCTGTGAATGGACCAACTGAGCCCATCATGGTCTTGCTTGGGGAGGATGTTACCCTACCCTGCCAGCTGTCTCCTGAACAGAGTGCAGCCCACATGCACATCTGGTGGTACCGTGCCCAGATCTCCCCTGCTGTACTGGTGTTCCAGAATGGACAGGAACAAAGTGGAGAACAAATGCAGGAGTACCGAGGCAGGACCAAGTTGGTGGGAGACTCCATCAGCAAGGGATATGTGGCCCTGCTGATACAGCACGTGAAGGCCTCTGACAATGGCCAGTACTGGTGTCATTTTAAAGATGGCAATATTTCACAGGAGGCCTTTATGGAACTGAATGTCATAGGTATGTAACTTGGTAAGTAGTATAGGTGATAATGTAAGACAAAGGACAAGGTGAGATCCTCTAGATTCCCAACCTAGTGCTGTTTAGATTTTGGATACATTGATGTACTTGTAGACTATCAGTTTCCTAAACTATACAATGAGGATAAGACTGTGTACTCTATTAGCTTTTATTTTTTTTTTTTACTTATTGATTCATTGAACACAAATGGAGTACAGCTATTGTTTCACTGGTTGTACATAAAGTAGAGTCACACCATCTGTGCGTTCATGCATGTACACAGGGCAATGGTATCTGTCACACATTCTGTTATTATTTTTACCCCCCACTCCGACCCCACCCCTCCCTTCCATCTATGCTATCCTTCCTCCATTCTTGCCACCCTTCCCCCCCACATTATGCATCATCATTCATTTATCAGAGAGACCATTCGGCCTTTGGAATTTTGGGATTGGCTGATCTCACTTACCATAACAGTCTCCAACATCATCCATTTACCTACAAATGCCATAATTTTATTCTTCTTTATGGCTGAGTAATATTCCATTGTGTATATATACCACAGTTTCTTTAGCCATTCATCTACTGAAGGGCATCTAGGTTGATTCCATAATCTAGCTATTGTGAATTGAGCAGCTATGAACATTGATATGGCTGCATCACTGTAGTAATCTGATTTTAAGTCCTTTGGGTATAGGCCAAGGAGTGGGATAGCTGGGTCAAATGGTGGATCCATTCCAAGTTTTCTAAGGAATCTCCACACTGCTTTCCAGAGTGGCTGCACCAACTTGCACTCCCACCAGCAATGTATGAGTGTACCCTTTTCCCCACATCCTCGCCAACACCTGTTGTTGCCTGTATTCTTAATAAAAGACATTCTAATTGGGGTAAGATGAAATCTTAAGGTGGCTTTGATTTGCATTTCTCTTATAACGAGGGATGTTGAACATTTTTTCATAAATCTGTTGATTGCTTGTAGATCTTCCTCTGTAAAGTGTCTGTTCATTTCCTTGGCCCATTTATTGATCGGGTTATTAGTGTTCTTGGTGTAAAGATTTTTGAGCACTTTGTAGATTCTGGAGATTAGTGCTCTATCTGAGGTGTGTGTAGCAAAGATTTTCTCCCATTCTGAAGGCTCTCTCTTCACATTGCTGATTGTTTCCTTTGCTGAGAAAAAGCTTTTTAGTTTGACTCTATCCCAATCATTGTTTCGTGCTTTTATTTCTTGTGCTTTGGGAGTCATGTTAAGGAAATCTGGTCCTTGGCCAACATGATGAAGCTTTGGACCTATTTTCTCTTCTATTAGGTGCAGAGTCTCTGGTCTGATTTCTAGGTCCTTGATCCACTTTGAGTTGAGTTTTGTACAGGGTGAGAGATATGGGTTTAGTGATTGACCTCATAGAAATAGAGCAAACAATCATGAAATTCATTTGGAGGAATAAGAGACCCAGAATTGCTAAAGCAATCCTTAGCAAGAAGAGCGCAGCAGGGGGTTTCACAATACCAGACCTTCAACTACACTACAGAGCAATAGTAACAAAAACAGCATGGTATTGGTACCAAAATAGACAGGTAAATCAATGGTACAGAATAGAGGACACAGAGACAAACCCACAGAAATACAGGTATCTCATACTTGACAAAGGAGGCAAAAACATGCAATGGAGAAAAGATAGCCTCTTCAACAAATGGTGCTGGGAAAACTGGAAATCCATATGCAGCAAAATGAAACTAAACCCATATCTCTATTAGCTTTTAAATATCAAATAAGTTAACATTTCTGAACGTCTTTTGACATTCTGTAAGACTCCAGAAAATTTATTCAGTAGTAATAAACATTGACACCCTGAAACATTAACTTTTACACAATCAAGAGATAAAAGTAACCAATAAAATCAGAACTATTTTCTAGTTTTACTTGTTCTTATTCTTTTCTCTTCCCAAAATAACCCCAAAGTTTTTTCAGTCTAAGCACAGTGCAAGGGCAGGAAATGCATGCCAAACTGAGTCACATGTCAGCCTAATGCTGACCTCCTTGCCCCAGGTTTCTCACAAGACTAATGAAAGACAAATCAGCTATCAACTTCAGGGACTCTGAGCCACAAGGACCACTGACCTTAGATACATGCCTTCTCTCCTCAGGTTTGGGCTCTGCCCCTCATGTTCACATGACAGGTCACAAGGAAGGTGGGATCCAAGTACTATGTTCCTCAGGTGGCTGGTTCCCAAAACCCAAAGTACAGTGGAAAGACATGGCAGGAGCAAAGCTACCATCCCTCCCTGAGTCTTACACCCAAGACTGGGATGGGCTCTTCCACATGGAGACATCCCTTGTTGTCACAGACAGCTCTCTGAGCAATGTGACCTGCTCCATCCAAAATCCTCTCTCTGGTCAGGAGAAGGTGTCATTCATCTTCCTCCCAGGTTAGTGAAACCCAAGGAGGGTATGGTAAAGAAAGGGAGGAGGAAAGAACAATGAAGGGAGCCCAGGAAAGAGGGAAGGGCTTCCTCCAGGACAGTCTCTGACTGTGTCTACATACTCCTTTGTCAGAACCTTTCTTTCCCAGGAAGTCTCCATGGAAAACAGCCCTTGCTGGGACAGTCCCTGTGCTGGGGCTTCTCCTCATTGCGATCAGCTACATTGGCTGGAAAGAACATCAAGCCAAAGAGAGAGAGATAAAGGAAACAGAAGAAGAATCTCATGAAGAACAACAGATGAGGAATGAGAAGGAAGTGTTACTTAAGGCTGAAGGTAAATTGGGGCAGGAGGGTGAATCAGTACATGGAAGAGTTATGGTATAGGGTACATGTGGAATTCAAAGTTTATCAAAGGACCTCAGAGGAAATGCAGGATATCAAACATTCCACAAAACTAGGAGTCCTGTCAAAGGAGAAGGCCACATGAGAAGATCAGTGGATTGCTCTTCCTTACCTGTTCCCAAGCCTGTGCTGCTGTTTCTCCTTTGTGCAAATGTCTTTCTCTAGGTTCTCCTCCTATTTATCCTTTAGTAATAAGCTTTAGAAATATATAATCAATCTTAAAATTCCCATAAAGTATGCACATTTATTCCTCTGTGACCCTATGTCACCTCCCATGTAACTTTTCTCAGTGTGTGTCAGTTTAGATGGGACATGCATGCCTGCTAATCTCTTCATATAAATTATGGGTCCCTCAAAAGATCTAAACAAAAACTTCTCAATAGAAGAAACTCAAAAGGTCAATAAATATATGAAAAAAATGTTTTAACACTTCTAGCAATCAGGGAAATACAAATCAAAATGATACTAAGATTTCATCTCACTCCAGTCAGAATGGCAATGATCAACAATACAAATTCTGAATATACAAGAATATAAATTCTGGTGATGTGGGGAGAAAGGAACACTCATATGTTGTTTGTGTGAGATTTCAACAATGGAAACATTAGTATAATCACTCTCAGTAAAGCAGTTTGGAGATTCCTCAAAAAGTTATGGATGGAACCATCATATGACTCAGCTATCCTACCCCCAGGTATTTTTCCCAAATGATCTAAAATTGGCATACTACAGCAACACAGCCACATCGATGTTTATAGCAGCATGATTCATATTAGCTAAATTATGGAATCAACCCAGATGCCTATCAATAGGCAAATGGATTAAGACATTGTGGTGTGTGTGTATGTGTGCATATATATATATACATATATATATACATATATATATATATATATGATGGAGTTCTAATCAGCCATTAAAAAGAATGATGTTAGGGCATTTGCCAGCAAATGGATAGAAATGGAGAATATCATGATAAGTGAAATTAGCCAAACTCAGAAACTCAAAGATCAAATGTTTCTCTCATATGTTGAAGCTAGAGTAAAATAAAAGAAATGGGGAGGGAAGGATAAAATTCAAGGTTATTCAAGGATTAAGTTCAATAAAATACAATAATAGACAAGCAAAAGAGTCTAGTACAACAGTGGAAGGAGAAGGAGTGGGAGGATAAAAGGAAAAAGGGGGAAAGAAAAGGGGAATCGTAAACTGAAATCAATTTCCATGCATCAATTTCCATGAATTTGTCAGGATGAACCAATTACTATGTATAACCATAAAGTTCTAATAAAAAATTCTGTTATACTAAAAATAATAATTATGGGACTCTCAAGGGAAAGCCAAACCTGATTCTTATAGATACTTCCCAAACTCAGGAGCAGCTAAACTCAATTTGATGGATTTTATATCTTCCTCTTCTAGCAAACCTCAAGGCAGAGCTTGGTGAGTTTTACTTCCCATGCCCACTATGAAGTTTGTTTTCCCTTTCCACACCTCTTCTGGGTCTCTCACTGAATATCATTTCTTTCAGAACAACGAAAGGCATTGTACCGTGCAGGTAAGAGACTGTTTCCCACACCACTTGATGTCCCAATGCCCAACACTTCCTCAGCTCCCTCTCCTTGGAGGAAAAGACCAAATGATTGAATGAGGAGTAGTGGAGGAAAAATAATAGGAGAAAATGTCAGGCCACAGATTAATGTCCCCCCTTGTTTTACCTGGATTTGTTCTTTTTTAGATTGGAAGAAGGCCCTGATATATCCTGGTAAGTTACTCCTAGGTATTAAATCTTTCCACGTGTCTCTGGTATTATGAGCATGATAAATAGAGACAAAAGAGCCAGGCACAGTGGAACACACCTGTATTCCCAGCAATTCGGTAGCCTAAGGCAGGAGGATCATGAGTTTGAAGTCAGCCTCAGCAATTTAGTGAGGACCTCAGCAATTTAGTGAAACCTGTCTCAAAATAAAAAATTTAAGAAGGGCTTGGAATGTGGCTCAGTGGTTAAGTGTTCAATCCCCAATTTAAAAAAATAAATAAGCATACACCCACATACATATGCACACCTGTGTACTTGTAAGTTGTGAAAATATATTTGGCATCTATGTGTGATATTGGGAGGTTCCAATAATTGTTTTCTAGAACTAAGAAAAAAGGAGCAATAACTTTTAATAGTAAAGTCCATAGCAATCTGACAGTAGGACTTGACATTGTTAATCAGTCCACCTAGAAGGAAGGAATAGAACTGAGAGTTATTTTGATGAGATTTGGGAAGAATAAAGAATACCCTATTATGTCAGCATTTTTATATTGCAAATAATGTTTAAAAGAACAAATAATATATTTTAGATTTGGGGAAAATACACTATGATTTTACCTATTTTTCCTATTCAGAAAAGTAAAAATGCATAGAAACTCATGTTTAAAAACTTTGAAAAACAATTTTCAAAATATTTTAATATCATTTGTAAAAATATGTTTGTCTGTTGTTAGAGGGAATTAGCTACTTTCTAATATCCATGTCTATGTATTTTATTAACTTACAAGTATGTGTATGTGTGTTCATCTGGTTGTGTGGGTAATATTCAGTTAACTTCATAAACATGCTACGTACATATTATCGTACAATTTCTATATGCCAAACATTGTGCTATGTGTTGGTACTGTAAGCCATTATCTCTGACCCTGTGAAAGTTAAAGGTTCATTGGGGAATGAAGCTAGAAACCAGACCACTATACACAGCCTAATAAGTGTTCCTATGATTTAAGGAGAGAACAAAGTACTAAGGGGGAGGACATGTGAGTTTTAGTTGCAACTCTACCAACTGAGGAATCAGGTTATTCTTTCTTGACCTCAGTCCCCTTGTCTCTAAGATGAAGAAGATGGAATACATGATATTGGATGTTCTTCTTGACTCATATAGGTTCTATAATCACAGTGCTAAATTTCTTCCTGGAGAGCACTTCAATGAGGTATCACAGTGCTGCAATTGTTAAGAATTATGGATAAGTTCTTAACTGTCAATTGTCCAAGATTCATGAATATATCCAATCTCTAAATAAAATCACCAGTCCATTATGAGAGAAGCGACCCTAGGAAGAAAAAAATGCAGTTCTATTCCACATAAAGAATCTGATTCTAGGGCTAGAGTTATGGCTGAGTGGTACAGTGCTTGCCTAGCATGCATGAGGCACTGGGTTTGATTCTCAGCACCACATACAAATAAATAAAATAAAGGTCCATTGACAAGGAAAAAAATTTTTTTAAAAAAAATCTGATTCTAGAGAAAAATGTAAAAAGTCTGACTACAGTGGTGAAAATAATAAAAGACTATCTAAAGGCCTTAGACATAAGCTAAACCACTACTCTGAAAAGGTCATAGGCTGGAAAAACGCCAAAATAAAACAGAATGAAAGGACATTTCACGGTGCCCATCTACAGTGAGGGGGATACACAGATCATCAGAGCACAGTGCAGGGGTACTTTGAGCACTAAGCAGCAGCTCCAAGTGTTCTCCAGACCTGACTCAGGTGGGAGAAGGTTAGTTCCCCAGCACCAGGCTTCATTGTGGCACAGTTCCTAAACTAAGGCAGTACAGAAAGTAGTCACTTGTCCTAGTTTTGGGATATTAGCAGAGTTTGAGAGGATTAGTGAATGTAATAAGGAGAGTTGAGAGGAGAAAATAATGACCCAAGGCTGGAAGTATTTTTTCCTTTTCATTCCCTGGATACATTTCCATCCCAGGTTCAATTTATATTGCTCTTTTTCAGACTGGAGAAAGGAATATTTCCAGCCTGGTGAGTGCCTTTTGTTTTATATTTTTGGCTCCTTTCCAACCTGCCGTCTGATACACTATCTTCTTTTCCTCATACCATCTTCCAACTGAAAAGATAGAGGCACCATTATTCAGGTAAAAAGAAGAAAGAACATGAAGTTCACTATGTGTTAGTCTGAACTGAAAGTTGCTGCTAGAACTAGCTACTCTGGTGGTTTCCACCTTCACCTATTGGCCCAGATTTCTTGTTTGTGGGATCTACTTGGTCCTGAAAACAGAAATGAACATAGTCTCTCAGCTGTGGAGAGCCCTAAGTGAAAAGTGTTCAAAATGGCAAGAGTGTTCAACTGCTTTTTTTAAAAGAGGTCAGTTTATGGGAAACCTGTTACTAACTGAGAAACATGGTTCTAATTTATAGAGAACAAGTAATCAATGCAAGCCCTGGCTCACCCTGGCACTCCGCCAAGGCACCAAGAACAGATAAAATGGGTCAAGTAGCCTAGAATCCATGGTGAGAGCATAGTCACCTCCCAGCATACCCAAAGGAAAGATTCTGTTTCTCCATCAGCTCCACATTTTGTTTCTTTAAGACTCCACTTACACAATAGCTTTCTGAAATATACAATGGTGGACTTTTTTGTTCTTCTTCCAGCTCCTGTGATTCTAAATCATGAACTATTTAACCAGAGAAATTCTGACCCAAAGAGAAAAAAAAATGGCAAAAAGGAAACACAAGATCTTCCTCTTGGTAGTAAGGAAGAAGACTGCAACCTCCTCAAACTTCATCAGAGTGGCTTCACATCAGGGAGATATTACTGGGAGGTGGATGTCAGGGACACTGATGAATGGGTGCTAGGCATTTATGAAAAGCACAGAGATGAGATAACACCATTGAAAAAATCATCAAAGACGACATTCAGAGTCTTAGAGAAGAAGAAAGGTGAATACAGGGCTCTTGCCTATTGTTCACAAAACATTTTCCTAGAAAAGCCTCTCCTCATAGAAACGTGTCCACAGAAGATTGTAGTTTTCTTGGATTATGAATATAGTGACATTTCTTTCTATAACATGATTGATGGTACCCACATCTTTTCCTTCACTCAGGACAGCTTCTCTGGGTTTCTCCATCCTTACTTCAAACATAAATCCTTGGAGTTCTCCCCAACTACATAAGATTAAAAGTGATATAGAAGAGAATCTTATACCATGAATAGCCTGTTCTTGGTAGACTCAAGGATTCTGGTCCTGAGGGGCCTCTGGCACCACTGATTATGGAACCTCTTAGTCTGAGATTTCATGAGTCTCCATAACCAGAGTTACCACATTAAGCTGTGTTTCTCAAATAAGCTGAAGAGAAGACCATGTTTGTTTTTTAAATATTGTTATAAGTGTTGCTTCTGTACTCTTTCATAAAAAACTTAAGAAACAATTTTTATATAGTTACTGGATAATTACTGGTCTTTGTATTATACTTTGAGTAGCACTGCTAAAGCAATGTTTGAAGAAATAAAAATTAAATAAATCTCACATTTGTCAACAGCAAAACAGCAACACTGAATTAAAATTACAGGAGTGCTATTTCTATGTGTTGAAAGAGAAAACATGCTTTAATTTGATAACAAGCTATATCTTAAATGCAAAGGCAATCTTAGGAAAGAATAAATATCAAACACAATTCAATTCCAACAAATGAGATGATGTCAACATGACAGAGAACTGGGAGTGGGGGGAGAGGGGACAAAAGTGAAATGAAAGTATATTGAGGTATTTATTTTATTGCATAAAGACAGAAATGTTATTGGTTTTCCTAAGATCTTAATAAGGGAAATGAATATATTCTTGGGAATTCTAGTATATTCCCCCTATAATTAAAACTATATATTATATTAAAATGAAACAATTAGAGAAAAACAGTTCCCAGTGCTCATATGAGGCATTGTTCCTATTATTAAAGCAAAAAACTGTAAATTCAGCAACATTGGGTACTCAGACTTGGAATTTGGGTACTGAAAGAAATCTCTCCAAGCATTTATATTTCAGCTGAATATTCAACTCTTAACCACCTAAGAAATTAGGGGCACTGCTGTACTGTTATCTGTTATATAATGTGCTGATAGAAAATGAGATGCTAGTGATGCCAGTTTAATTAATGTCTGCTATAGGTCAGTTCCAAGCTGCTCCCCAAGCCCATACGCTAAAGGTTTGCTCCCCAGCCCATAATACTATTGGGAGTTGGTAGAACCTTTAAGAGGTGAGGCCCAGTGAAAGAGAGTTACATCACTGAGGCATGTCCTTGAAGGGGATATTGGATATTCCTAGCTTCCATGAAGTAATCAGTTTCTATGCTTCTACCACACACTCCTACCATGATATACCATCTAGACACAGGCCCAGAAGCTACAGGGCCAGCTGACCACAGACTATAACCTTCAAAATTGTGAGCCAAAATAAACCTTTCCTATTTAAAGTTGATTATCTCAGGGGTTTTTTTTTGTTTTTTTGTTTGTTTGTTTGTTTGTTTTTTGGTGCTGGGAATTGTCCCCAGGGCCCTGTGCATGTGAGGCAAGCACTCTACCAAATGAGCTATATCCCCAGCCCCACAATGTCTTTTTATAGGCAGCTTTTTCATAGATATTTATTTGGTGACATTTCTCCTCTGACCCATTACTCTAGCCATTTACTGATTCTTTTCAACATGAAGATCCTTAACTTTCCTCATCATTGGATGATTCTCTGCTATTGGTCCTAGATAATTCTTCATTTATATATTCTTTTTCATTCTCCCTATTTTAATCAATTCCATAAATTAAAAAAACTGAATTTGCCAATTATTATATGTACTCACTTCCTAGCATAAGAATGGGATTGACTCTCAGATTCCACATGAGGAAGATTATGCAGTATTTGTCTTTCTGTGTCTTTCTTACTTCACTTAACATAACGTCCTTCAGGTTCATCCATGTTGTCACAAATGTTAGAATTTCATGCTTTTTATGGATGAAGATTATTTCATTGTATATATGTATCACATTTTCTTTCTCCATTCACTTATCAAGAGACACCT
>JAJEJO010001306.1:0-126603 GCA_020662805.1 Glaucomys volans
AAAAAAAAAAAGAAGAAGTTTCCACACTTAGTCTAAATATAGCTTGTCCTGCTTTGGAATGCTAGGTGATTGCTGGAAATGATCAAGCCTGGCCTTTAACCTGAGCTTCAGTTCCATTTCATTATTACCTTTAAGGACATTCCCTCTTTGGGGTTTACCATCATTTTAAATTCACCACAGCTAAAACCAAACAAACTCAGGATCCTCCACTTCAGTCTTCCCCTCTGTACTGTTCCCCAGCCCCTGACCCTTTTCCCTGTGCCTCTGTCTCTATCCATGGCACCATCACTCTTTCAGTAGCTCAAGGGCTGAGTCTTGGAATCCAACACCCCCTTCCCTCTCCTGTCAGTCACTACTGTGTCTTGGTGATTTATCTCTCACAGGTGCCTCCTGAATCTACCCCTTCTTGACCATTCCCATTGCTGCTCTCTTAACCCAGCTTCCTACAACCTCATGCCTGGCTCAATGCAGCAGCCTCCTAACTGGTCTCTCTACATTCAGCTTCTCCCTCCCTGCTAAGTGATCCTTCAACGATGCTGCCAAAGGAATATCCTTACAACATCTTTCATCATGTCATTCCCTGCTCAGGAGCCTGTAATAGCACTCCTTTACTTACTATATCAAAAAGAAGCTCCTCTCCCTGGTATCCAAGGCCTGCCTTCCACAAGAGCTGGGATTTATAATTTTATATATAGTTATATACACATATATCCATTCAATATATTATGAATGGATATTACATATTATATAACATATATGTATATCCATGCACATATATGTGTGTACTATATATATGTATATTTATATAAAATATATGTATACACACATATATAATATAAATAAATAAATTATATATGTATATATGCATATATACATATATATATATATAATTTGCTGTGATTTAGAAATGGTTTGAGCTTGCCCCCAGAGGGTTCTTCTGTTGTTGATATTTAATCCCTATGTGAGGTATTAAGAGGGTGAAAGAGGGGAATGATGCTGGGGAATGATATTGGCTGAATTATGTTATATTGTATGCATTCACAAACATATACAACGAAATTCACCTTTATAATACACCAATAAAATACGGGGAAAAAAAGAGGGCGGAAACTTAATCTGATTATAGTGTTTAGAAGAGGCCTTTAGGAAGCGATTAGGATTAGGTCATCACAGTGGAGGCCCTCAGAGTAAATACTGATGGCTTTATAAGAGGGAAAAATAAAAAATCCAAATAAATAGGAGTCATTGGTTTCCCATTGGAGATATGCTTTTACATGTCTATATTCCCTCCTTGATTAACTTTTATCTTTATTGTGGAGGTTTGGAAACATATAAAAGTAGAAAGAAAAACATAATAAATTACTGTGTACCTGTCTTTTAAAAAAAGAGGGAAATTGGGCTGGGTTTGTGGCTCAGTGGTAAAGCACTTGCCTAGCATCTGTGTGGCTCTGGGTTCAATTCTCAGCACTACATAAAAATAAATAAAATAAAGCTATTGTGTCCATATACAACTAAAAATATTTTTTAAAAAGAGGAAAAGAGACCAGAAGTGTACACACACACACACACACATGTGCAATCCCTCTCTCTTATTATGTGCTGCCCTGTGTACCCTTGGGACTCTGCTGGCAAGCAAGCCAACACCAAATATGGGTGCTTGGATCTCCAGAACTGTGAGCCAAATAAACCTATTTTCTTCATAAAGTAGCCTGCCTTGGGTATTTTCTTGTAATAACAAAAAAGATGAATGTTATATGTTTGTATTATTTTAAAAAATCGCCCAGGCTCCCCTAGTCTCCTTCTTCTTCTTATCCCACTGGATCTCATGTGGTGCTTCCTTCTCTCTTTATAGTCATCTTTTCTGTAGCTCCCTCACCTTTACTGGCCTCCTTTTCTCTACCTCTGCAAAACTTTCTTTCCAACACATCCTCTACCCAATATGCTCAAGCCCAGCCTCTGCTATGAAGCTTTTCTTTGTTATACTAGCCCTCATTAGCCACTCCCTCTTTTTAAATTATATTTTTCACTGATTTTAAAAGTAATATCTATGCATAGTGGAAAACTTTGAGAATATAGAAAACTATAGAGGAACCAAAGCACCCACAATCCCCCCTTCTCTTGGAATCTGAACCTCTTTCTACCACAGTCCAGCACCTGATTCTATTGTCTCATATTGTGTTGACTTTCTGTGTCACCTTTCTCCCTAGTTAGACAGTGGGCTCTTCTGGGGCCTTGTTCATTCACATAACCTCTAGGACAAAGATAGGTACACAGTACAGGGCCTCAACATGCACCAGTTGGCCACTGGAGTGGAAGTTAACCTGTATATCATCCAGGTTGATGCTCTGACAATGACTGAGGGGAAAAGGGCCCATGCTCCAGCAGCAGGGCTTAAGGCTTCAAGCCCTAGGCAGCCTTGGCTCTGCACCTTTCTCTTGTAGGTGAGAAATGATGCACCTGGAGAGGGAAATTCATCATCAAGAGAGGGCTGAGAATTTACGGTGCATGATTCCCCAGAATTCGACTGCCTCTAATGACATGACTCCATGCAATGCTGCTGCTTTACTCCTTTAGGAAGCCCCTATCTTAAAATGAGCTTTTCCTAATCATTTGGTACTAACTGGTAAGAATTCACAATTGTCTCCTTTGTCTATCATATTAAATAGAAGTCTCTAATCCTAGCTGTATTAGTCAGTTTATAGTCACTGTAACAAAATACTTGGGGTAATTAATTTATAAAGAAAAAAGGTTTATTTGGCTCATGGTTCTGGAAGTCTCAGTCCAAGATTGGGTGGCTCCATCACTTTGGAACTCTAGAGAGGGTGGCACATCCTGGTGGGAACATGTGAAGGAAGAAAACACTCATCATGAGCCAGGAAGCAGACAGACAGGAAGAGACCAGGGTCCTGAAATCCTTTTCTAGGGAATACCCCTAATGACCTAAGGACCTCCCACCTTGTAAAGGTCCACAGCACCTTCCAATACTGCCACCCTGGTCCTACACCTTTAATATATGGGCCTTTGAGGATGCTACCTATATTTAAACCACAGCACTGGCCTTTGAAGGACCATCTGCCAGTATACTTCCCTGCTTCATGTCACTAAAGCATCTCCTATAGTTTCCCTAAATAACCCCTTCACTTTAGCCAAGCCATCCAGTGTTCCTTATTCTCAAAAACTGACTTCCAGGGTTATTTGCTACCTGCCACTCCCTACCTCATCCCCAGGCAGAGTTGTCCTGGTCCCACTACCATAAATAGTGTCTGTCCTATTTCTTTCACCATTGAGGTTCATGACCACTATTGACATGTTTTACCATTGACCTCAGACTCAATCTGCAATCTTTCAGGTACCTGTGTGATCATTTTGTTTTAAAATATTAATATGTACTTGCTATTGTATTATTATATCAAAGTGTTCCCCTGCTATTTCTCATCCGAGTTCTATAAAGAGCATTAAGCAGAAAGTATTCTAGAGTCAGCCTTACCATTTACTGTATTTCATGGTTTAAAAGACATGTTTTAACATTTCTGAAACCAAAATGCTTCTTACCATCCATGGAGCATTGTCATTTAATTGGTGATATTTTTTCTTTCTTAAGGAGACCTGAAACAATGTTGCCTCCTACCTCTGACAGTGTCTTGGAGTCAATGAAATGCTGTGCTAAGTCACTTAACCTCTCTGAGACACGGCCTCTTTATCTGCAAAATACCTACATTAGAGGGTTTTGTTGTGAAGATTCAAAGATAATATTTACTTAGCACTTAGTGCATGACCGGCTGACACTTTGTTGGAGGCTCGATAAATGTTAGCCATTGTAATTCCCCAACTATATAAACTATAAACCCCTCAAGGGCAGGGACATGTATTTTTTTTTTCCTCTTCTAGCAGATGGTCTACTGTGAAGGGTGGAAAAAAGCTTCCCTTTCCAAAAATATCTCCTTTGCTAGACTGCCAAACAGCCGAAATTTCAACATTAATCACTCCTTTGAGTTAAGGCATTATCTCCAAAAGACCTCTGTTAAAATGCAAATATGTCACTTGGGAAGGTATTGCATTAATTCATTAGCATTCATGATCCCATTAGTGCAGATTAGTTTATCAGATTAACTATCTGTCACCATGCAAACCCTGAGAGCTCTGGTAAGGGGGCTGGTAAGTTGTGATTTCTTAAGGTGGGAGTGGAGTGAGGGGCTAGGCTGTCTGCAGCTTGGGGCCACCTGCAATCTGCTCTCGCCTTTTGGAGTTTGTTCATTGGTTAAATTGTGACTCTGGTGTGTGATAAGCTAGGAAGGATGTCCATGACACAGTAACACATGTGGGTGGGAGGAAATGTGACGTTGGAAGGGACAAGGGACCTTAGAGATTATCTAGTCTTGTCTCCCTTTGGATTTCTAACTCTCATCAGCAGGGCATTTACTGCCTCCTAATGTCACCTATTCCATTGCTGAACAAGCCTCATGAGAACATTGTTTTGATATGGAGCTAAGAGCAGTCTTTCCTCCCTCTTCCTCTTGGCAGCCCCTATAAACTATCTGAATATAGCTAGCACATTTCCTCAAGTCTGTCTGTCTTTTGACTTATATTTCATTTAGGGTGGACTGAATCTATGCAGTTTGCACATGATTCCTTTGGCGATGTGTTTCCACAGCTGCTTAATCTGGAGATACATGAACCTCCTGAAATTTTATGTGCAAAATTGGATGTAGTCCTTATAGCTCATGCCTCATGGGTCTTAGCTCTCCACAGTGGCCTAGGACCTTTAAAACGACCCAGCCTATTGTCCTTATAACATTTTAGTCACTTTCTTTAGGCCACACTACCATTTTTGAGGCTGCCTCTTAGGGGTCCTTTCCAGAACTAAGCATAGTACTACTCCTGGGTGGTCTGAGCAGCCCAGAATATGGTAGCCAAACTATTTTTATTCTTAGTCTGTTATTGCAATTCTCACCTTTGGAGAGCTCTTGGTTTAATGGACAAGAGCATCATATTCTCAGGTAATGAATCCTTCCCAGGATGAAGCCACCTAAAATAGAAGAGTACCTTGATGCCCACCCCACTCAGCTCACCAGTTTGAAGAACCTCTCAGGTATTTCAAGGGGAGCTAGTGGAGGTCCCTGGTGGGTACCCATCTGATTAGGACAGTTAGTAGGCCAACCAAGGAGCACTGTGACTGGGCATAACCCTCAAGTTCTCACCAGTGCTCCCAGTTTTCCAGTTCTATGCATTATAAAGAAGTGACTGGTTCACACACATGTAGAAGATGATCTGTGCTCACAGTTACTCCTTCTTGCAGCATCAGGCCCAGGGAGCTTTCAAGAGTAGAGTTTGTGAACTGGGGCTGTAGCTCAGTGGAAGATCACTTGCCTAGCACATGTGAGGCACTGGGTTTGATCTTTAGCACTGCATAAAAAAACAAACAAATGAAAATAAATGTATGCTGTTCATCTTTAACTACAATTTTTTTTAAAAAAGAATAGAGTTTGGGGGGCTGGGAGTGGCAGTGAAGAACAAGTTCCCCAAAATCAAATGCTTTGGAAAGGATCAACTATCAAACATGAGTTGGGAGAGATATGCTCTCTTCCTGTTCTTTCATACTAGTCTCTCAGATACAACTCAAAAAAATTAGTATCAAAGGCAATTGGGACCTGTAGGATAGAAGCAGGTCAATTGCTAAGTGACAGCCACCTATAATGTGTGCCATGAGAAAATCACACCACTTGGATCCTCTCATCACTAATATCTTTAAGATGGCCTGGTGTATGATCCAGGGTTACTGCCTTCTCTACCTGTAAGGATGCTTATTTCTTCACAATTATAGTTACTCTTTTAGGTTTAGATATTAAGGACTATTGTGAAAATGCAGCTAAGTTATCTGACAGAGAAAATACTTCAAATAAAACACTAATCATGCCAAGTGTGGTAGCACATGCCTATTATTCCAATAGTTCGGGAGGTTGAGTCAGGGGGATTACAAGTTCAAAGCCAGCCTCAGCAACTTTAGCAAGGCCCTAAGCAACTTAGCAAGACCCTGTCTCTAAATAAAAAATGAAAATGGCTGGGTAGGGGCTGGAGCTATAGCCCAGTGGCAGAGCACTTGCCTGGCATGTGTGAGGCATTGAGTTTGATCCTCAGCACCACATAAAAATAAATAAATAAAACAAAGGCATTCTGTCCATCTACAACTACAAAAAATTTAAAAAATGGCTGGGGATGTGGCTCAGTGGTTATGGACCCCTGGGTTTAATTCCTAGTACCAAAAAGAAAACAAAAACAAAAAGCACTAGTTCTGTAGGCTTCTCTACCATCAAAAAAAAAAAAAGATTCTGTGGTCAAATATGTTTGAGAAATGTTTTCTACCTCTTTTATAGCTTCATAATGCACTCTAGCATATGCAAGGTTCTGAGAAGTCCTGTAGTAAAGAAACCTGCTAAAGTCACTTGTGGCTTCCAGTATGCACTTGACCACAGATTATTATCCTCCCTTTTTCCTCCTCAGATATATGCTATTAACATCCACATAATATCTCTGGAGAATGCAGCTGTCAGCCATGAACCACTATCTCACACTTGGGTACACAAATGACTCAGCACATCCAAGATTGTATTGAAATATGATAGGGACAGGTGGATTTTGTTGTGGGGACATTTTACAAGACTCTTGGGACATGGACAAAACCTTGGGAGTCTGGGACAGGAAGCTTCAAAATGGAGGTAAGAACAGAACAGAAGTTGATGGAGACCAGCTCTCCCTACCTCATGGTTTGGCCACTGGCCAGCCCTGGTAGATGCTGTGTTCTCCTCTCTGAGCCAGTGGTGAGCAGAGCAGAGTAACTTTGGCCAGACATGGGCCCTGCAGGGCCATTTGTGGTCATTGGCTTCTCAGCTGGGGCCTTTCCACTTTCATTCCCTGCCCTGCTGCTCTCCATTTCCCTCCCTGGGCCTCTGGCGCATTTTCAATTTCTCAGTCTACTGGTTGATCCATTTCCTATGGGTCTTTCATCTTCCATTCACTGGGACTAAGGAGGCCTTAAAGTTTACTGCTGCCAAAAGGAAGGAGTGAATGATGGGGAGTGGTGGGAAAGGCGAGAAAAAAAGAGCATGGCCCTTTTGCAGGGCCTGTGCAAATCTGTATATTTCCTGAAGTCTTAGAGCAGGAATGGGCCCTTCTCCTGTCATCAGTGGCCCTTGAGGAAATACCAGTGACACCTCCAAAGGTAGAGGAAACTCCCACCTTTCACCAAGAGACTCTAGAAGGGGTTGACAGAAAGGCCAGTGGAGGTAGTTCCCGGAGGTCTTGAGGCTGATAACTGTTGAAATTGACTCAAGATAGAGATGTGTATAAGGGTGTGTGTGTGTGTGTGTGTGAAAGAGAGGTAGAGTAGAAAGTATACTCACATCTCTGCACATGCCTATATGTGTAAAGGTAAATCTGCAAGCTTTTTTAATTTTTTTCTGACTGAGGAGGTCTAGGGGATAGCTGAAGCTTTTGCAAGGGTACATCAAAATCACAAGTGACTTGTCAGTAGGGAGAAGGAATACAATCTCTGTAGTGCAATACCTCTTTCTTCATCAATGAAACTGATGATCTGCATGAAGATGGAGTAGGGTCATTTCCATTCAGGGTGAGAGAGAGAGAGAGAGAGAGAGTTTGAGAGAGAGAGAGAGAGAGAGAGAGAGTTTGAGAGAGAGAGAGAGAGAGTTAGAGAGAGAGAGAGAGAATGAATACTGGCACCACTGCCTCCCCCACTGCACACAGCCAGGAAGAATTTGCTGGTACCAATAACCCCTGTAGGATATGATCGTGCCTAGTTTGAATGTCTCTAATCCCAGTGACTCAACGTCTTTGCTAGGCAGTTTATTCCACCACCGAACTGCATTAAGGTTAGAAAATGGTTTTTTTCCCCATCTCTCTAGATGCTATTTTTAGATGCAAAGAGCCCAGTCACTCATTCTCTCTCTCTCCCTTTTACTCTCCCACACTGAGGCCTGTGATAGTAGTCCATGTTCCTACTTGGAGACTCCTAGAGTTTGCTTTCCAGCCTCAAAATATCCTAACCCCTTTGCAGTTTAAATAACAAATACTCCCTCCTGCTCCAGGACCAAGACTTCTTTTTCTCTGATATATTTGGATGGAGTTTAGCTTTGCCTGTCAGGATAGGCACTTGTATCTTTCCTTTTGTCTCTCTTTGCCTTCTCCCCTGCAAGGACTCCCCACTACCATAACACTGCAGAAAACCTGGCAACCTCCCCACCAACATCCCACTTGATGCTTCCCATGATCACCCCTTGGAAAGTTCAAGACTAGAATTTTGTGTGGTAAAATAATCCATCCCTACTATACTTCTTGCCATCCTAGGCAGCCTAGGAAAGCAGGCTAGTATAGTTAAATGGATGAAAATCCTGAGGCATGGCTAAGATGTCCCAATAATTTTACTGCCCAAGTATGGTCTCAGAATTTACTAGATGTGAAAAACTGAAGACTATGATATGGGCCATGTCCTTAGTAAACTTTTTCTTTAACTACGGAAAAACACAAATGAAATTCCTGGAGAAATTTTTTTTTTCATTCAGTTGACAAATACTCTTGGGCACCACCTATGTGCTAGGCCCTGTGTTAGGTGCTAAGGATACAGTGATGAGGAGAAAAGACAAAATCTTTGCACTGTTGGAGCAATACCTTTCAGACGAGATTAGGCACATTCAGGATGGTGTGGTCTTAGACTGGAGCAATACATTTTAATGGGAATTTGTATTTTAAAGTAAACAAATAAATAATCACTGCTGATATTAATAGCTGCTAAGGAGGGAAAAACATAGGGCTTTGATGGAGAGTAACAAGGAAGTACTTCAGCTATTAGCAACTACTGTGCTAAGAATTGAATGGCCTGAGAATAGTCTACATGGTGTGCCTCCAACTGCAAGTGGCATCAGATTTCAGATGAGAAAGATTATGTGAGCAAAACTCAATGAGGATTTCGTAAAACATGTACTGTGTGCATCTACATGATAATAATGCTTTTAAATGAAAAATAAATATAAGATGCTTAAAGAAGAATGAAGATGAATATGCACTGAGAAAAAAAGTCAATAAGGAAGACCTTCAGGAGATAATGGGGTTGGGCTGGGACAGAGCTTTGGCCCCTACCTTCTGCAGCATTAGCCTCAATTTTAGAAAACTGGGAGATATACCTCCACTTGGAAAAAGGTCTCATAGCCTTCTCCTTGGAATCTGAGATGGCGACTACAAGATGAAGGATCTTCAGGATCTCTTTAGATAATCGGACTATAAAAACCCTTTCATATGTCACACCTAGTAGTTTGCAAGAAACACTGAGGTTTTGGGGGGTAAGGAAAATGGCTTATGGTGGGGGAATCAGGATTATTATAGCTACAAGTAGAAATTACTTACATAGTGAGAATAGAGAAAAATATGTAGGGTTGGACCAGATTATGCTAAGGGTCATGGAGAGGCCTTTGAACTTGATCTAGTATGCATTGAGAAAATTCTGTATATTTTTGAACAAGGAAATGAAAAGAAGGAAAGAACCTGATACCTTTTGCCAACCAGAATCTCTCCTTCTGTCCAGAAGATGTTTGCTCCCCTAAAGTAGCATGTTCATGAGCATGGGCTCAAGTCACAGTTCTGCCACTTACTCTCTCTGAATGTGGACAAGTTACTTAATTCCTCTATGCCTTAGTTTCCTCCTTTTTATAATGGGGTTGTTTGTGATAATTAAATAAGTGAATAATTGTAAAGTGCTCAGGACAGTGCCTGATATTTATTTAGTACTTAATAAATTTTAGCTATCATTATCCAAGGAGGAATCTAGTATGAGGAGAAATAGTTCGGATATTACCATGAACTTGGATAATTTGTTCAGGGTTTAACCACTGGGGATCCTAAGAAGCTGTATTACCTTGCCTCAGGATCCAGTGGATACAAAGTAATGGGCCCTCTGCCCCAATAATATTTTCCACTAGCCTTTCATCAGCATCTAAAATCCTCATTGCTACTTAGTGGCAATCTGGAGACTCAGGCATTTTAACTGAATTAAGGTATGTTGTTATCTGGCAGTAAAAAAGAGGATTGAACATTAAGTCATCAGTTATTATTACTTGGGATAAAGCAGAGTTTTGAGGGAATGGCACAAGATAGCATATTAGTTATCTATTACTATGTAACAAATTATCCCCAGATTTACCTCCTTTTATTTTTTACATTTATTGTTTTACAATTTCAGTGGGTCAGGAATCTGGGTGCAGCTTTGCTGAGAGATTCTGGTTCAGAGTCTCATGAGGTTGCAGGATCTGAAAACTAACTGGGTGGATGGATATGCCTCCGGGCTCACTCATGTGGTTATTGGCAGGTTTCATCAGTTCTGAGGGTTTCAGTTCCTTGCAGTGTCACGTGGGTCTCTCTATGTAGGCTGCTTACAACATGGCAGCTTGTTTCCTCCAGCATGATTGACAAAAGAGAAAACAAGCAAGGCCAGGCCAGCCCAAGGCTGAAGTCAGTCTTTTTATAACCTTACTTCAGAAGTTATACCTCATAACTTATGTCATTCTGTTCATTAAAAACAAGTCAGTGGGCCCAGCCCATGCTCAGGGGGTGTAGGTACACAAAAATGTGAATGTCTAAAAGGGAAGATATTTGGGTCCATTTTAACAGCTGCCTACCACAGATGGGTAAGTAGAAATGGTAGTATTTTTAAGGCCCTAGTGAAGTGGCAATTGGAATCCTCTGTTTAATTGGGGGCCAGCATAAATAGCTCCTGGATTTAGTGGTAGCCAAAGATGTTGGATATCAAAAAGGTGAAGAGAGGAATCAAAAGGTGGGGTGCATTGTCTCTGGAAAGTGTTTGACCCATATCTGAAGGTCCTGGGACCCTCCTTGGATCCAAGCCCAAATTTGTTGTACAGAGAGGTATCACCTAGCCTTGCCCACAAGGCCCAAGCCTGTGGGAGTGGCCAGGGAAAAAGGAGTGAGTTGGGACCAGGCCCAGGAAGCCCAATGGCAGCAGAAGCAGGAGAGGGGAATGCAGGTTCAGCAACTGCATTTGTTTGCAATTGGGAAAGTTGTTAATTTTAGCATCACACAAGGGGCTGAAGCAGGAGGGTTTGTCATTTCTGCTGAGCTAGCCCTTGGCTGCCTCCCATAGGCCACTGCCGCCTTGTCAGCTTCAAGCCGCTGTTCTGTTCTCTGGGAGGTAAGCTCTGCTCCGTTGGACCTGATGGATCTGAGGTATTGGGTAGAGGGACCTACCCAGCCCTGGGCAAAACAGTGCAGCGGGCCAGCAGCTGCCTGCTGGCACTTCCTCTTCCTTTTTAATCACTCTTGTGTTCCCATCCTGGCTCTACCACTTGCTGATTTTGTGACTTAGGGCAAGTCATTTTATTTCTCAGTGCCTCCATTTCCTCCTCTGTACAATGGAGATAGTCTCTAACTTACAGGGTTGTTGACAGAAATCAGTGAGCTCATATAAGTAAAGTGTTGATAAATGGTAGCTGCTCTTATTCATATACACAGCTCTCATTCAAGGCACCTAAGTCCTAAAGAGGCAGGTCTCTCCTGGCACAGGATCCCCTTCCCAAACCAGATATCCTTCATTGGGTAAGTGTCTTCTTTTGCTAACAACTTTACATGGATTTATCTGAGTTAGGTATTCTAATGATCCCCTTTTTATCCAAGAAGAAACTGAGGCTCAGAGGTGAAATGACTTGCTCAGAGGCACACAGCTAATAAGTAGTGGAGTTGGGACCATAACTCATATCTATCATAGTCCCAAGTCTGGCCTTTTTCTATCCTATCCCACAGTTGATTGTCCCTCAACATGATTTCAGGATGTGATATGGTTAGATGGCAGTGTAAGAAGTTGTCTGCAAAGGCAGAAGGCTTTGAGGCCACATCTTTTACAATACCCTGAACCTGACCTTGCAGTGATGTTTCTGTTCTTCCTCTACATGGCAGAGCCTGAATAGAACTTCTAATTTTGTAATGGCACTCTCATCCTCAACATACACACACACTTTTCAACCAACTTGCCAATTTTCTTCTGGAACCATTTCTGAGTCCAAGAAACAGTGGAGCAAGTGCAGATGTGAGTATTTGAGGGCCAGTTCAAAATGCTAAGCACCAAGAGCATGGTCTTCCTCTTGCAGGTACTATACCCTTTCCTGTTACCATGGGAACCTGAGTCCATGCATCAGGAGGCAAAAGACTGGACTGGCCACAACTTGACCTGGCCTTGAAGCTTAGGGAAGCTCTGCCTTTATCTGAAAGAGCTGAAAAGAAGGAAGAGCTTGAGGTATTAGGGAATTAGGGATAGAGAAGGTTATAGAACTGAGGGTTGGTCTGGAGAGGAGGCTTGGCAAAGAAGATGCTAGTCTGAGGAGTAGGAAGAAAAAGAAGAAAAGGCACAGGGTCAAGAGAAAGAATAAGGCCAAAGGAAGAGGAAATCAAGGAAAAGAGTAATTTGAGAGACATAAAGGAATGAAGGAAATATAAGTAGGGTGAACAAAGTGTAGAGAAATACTAAAACATGGCCACTAAAATTGTCAAATACAAAGAACCTGAGGTCAACAATCTCACTTGTAGAGGGGGTTAGGATACTTGTCTGAAATCTCTCTTGGCACATGATTTTTGCTTGGGTTACACATTTATTGGGAGTGGTTTTCAGGGGGCTAGGTGATGCTAGAGATTCACATGGGAAGGCTAGTTCCTCCCCAAACCATCCCTTGTCACCATTGCCACTAACAAACGGCAATTGAAAGTGCCTGTTCTGTGCCAGAGAAGATGAGATGGAAGAATATCCAAGAGCAGAAAGTAAAGAAAAGGCAAAAAAGCAAATAGGTTGGAGGCTGCCACAGGTTACACCACCCTGGGAAGGGTGGTGACAGGGGCTTTGTGCTCTATGGCAAGGACAAATCAACAAGATGAAGGCCTGGTATGGGAGACTCTAAGAAAAGGATGGGTGAATATTCCAGAATCTTTTTTAGAGAACTATCAGGCCCACATCCCCAATAGCAGGATAAGCTCTGAATTTAGTAGAGGACACCAAATGCGTCCAATGTGTGCATACACTCATGTGTGTGAGCACGTGTGAATGTGTGTGTGCCTGTATTCACAAAGAGGAACATTGTTCTCTCCTTGCACACAGATGCATTGCACATCCATGGATAACACATGGTGTATAAGAGAGAGAAATTCTGGTATCCTGGTGTCAGTAGGTCATCACTTGGTCTGTGAAGGCCACCTTTGCCCCACCTCTCTTCCCTTCCTGAGTTCCTTTCAAGTGTCTGCTCTGCTGTGTAGAAGGGCCCTGGCTGTGGACATGCTTCTGTTTCCTATGATTCCTTTTTCCTCTGCTCCAACCTTAGCCTGAGCTGCTATTTCCTCAACAACATCCAAAGGGGGAAGCTATCATTGGTTTGAGAAGAATCTCTGAGCCAATGAAATGTCAGCTCAGCTATTGTTTCCAGTTGCCTAAAGGAGAGTTATCTAGAGATGGAGTAAAACCTCTGTTGACCAGAATATTTGAGAATGGGCAGATGAAAACAGAGTTTTCTTCTGAATCAAGGGTTTTGATTTTGATACATAGATGAAATTCTTAAAGTTTGAAACCTCTTTCTTGCCTTAAGAATATAAAGTCCAGGGAAAAGGATTCTGTGTTTGGTGGCTAAGGACCATGTTTTCTAAATATCAGCCCTAATGTTTAGCTTGCCAGAAAGGTGGTATGATAGAGCAGGCAGAACATTGAATTCTAGGAGCCAAAAGATGTGGTCTCCACTTCCAGTGAAGCCACATACTAACAGGTGACTTTGGGCAGCAGCTCATCCTTTCTAAGCCTTGATTTCCTCATTTATAAAATGAAGTGGTGTTGTCTTTACATGAAAGAAAGCATAGGTGAAAATATGTATTGAACCCAGACCACCCCTTGAAAATTATCTGTCTGAATTATTCCCTTATGTGGGCTTATTTTATTATTCTTTGCCTCTTGCTCCAAACCGTTGAGTCAAGAAGAAATATTTATGCTTAATTGATAGATCAGATAGATTGGATTTTTGTTGGCTGAAATTTTACCATTTACCCAATTTCTTCACTAGAATGTTAACCTCTGAGGACATACTACATCCCCACGAACCATTTGAATCCCTCAGTTCCCAGTGCAGTTGCAAACACCTCCCTGATGCTTAGTCATGTTCAACAATGGTGTCAGCACTGATGCCTTTGTGACTTCACCACTGTTCCAGGCTGCAGGTTCAGACAGGGTCCTTGCTTTGACATCCCTAGACTAGCACAGTGCCTGGCTTTCAGTGAGTGCAAAATAAATGGTAGCTGCTATACCTGGTATCATTATTCTTTTGGGGCTACCGAGAACCTGAAAAAGACAGCCAAAATAAACACTGGCTTTCCACTTTCATTCTGATTTTGGAGTTGTAAGAAGAATCCTGGCTAGGGGAATGTTAGATCTGGAAGATGTCCTCCAGATTAGGAAATAAGGGCTGGATAGTCCTAAACCAGGCCATATGCAAGAGGTAAGTCTAACTGCTCTCTTTTCAGCAAATAGAGGAAAATGTGGCAGAGAGGAAAGATCTGAAGAAATTCAGAGTCTAGACTCACTCCCCTTCTCTGGCTCTTCCCCATCTGCCCATTGGCTGGGATTACTTCAACTGGTTAGGCTGACAGTTTGGAATAAAGGATGGAATGACCTCTGGGGTAGGATCCTAGGCTTAGGTGACTTGAGGGAACTTGGGGTCTTGATAGAGGAGTGCAAGAATGAATGGAGTACCACAGCTAGAACGACAGGCAGAGGGAGTCTAGCCAGGGACTGAGGTGGGGGGTTTGTAGTGGTGGCATATGTATCTCTCCTTAAAGACATCCAATTTACCCCCCAATTTTGCCCATGGATGCTGAAGATGCAGGGTGATGACCTTGCCCCCAGGGAATACCTTTGGAGCCCCAGGAGACAGAAAACCCAGCTGGGTACATTGGGGCTGGGTACACCTGGCTTGTGGTTCTGTAAGCAGAGCTGAGCTGGTAGAGGCGGGGGAGCACCTACTGCAGAGAGAACTGTTGGGGGAGAGGCCAGGCAACCAGCTCACCCAGGATAGGACTGTCATATAGAAATATTCCCATCTGGATAGTTCTAGAGAAGCAAGTCTGGGTAATGATAAACTATGAATTTTATGCATGAGCTGAACATTGAAAAACTTCAGCCCCAAGCTCCCGGCTAGCATCTGAGCCAAATCCCACTCGCACAGCATTTAATCAGCTTCCTGACAGATCCCAGTAAAAGGGAGATGAATTTACGAGATTGATTAGCTAATACCCAAGTGCTATGCTTACTCCGTGATCCAAGAGCACCAGGCTTGGGCCTCTAGACTTTCTGCTGCTCAGATTCTGCAGCTGCTCCAGTGAGAGGTGGGCCTGGGACCACCCCCTGTAGAGGGGGACTGAGCTGAGTTGTTCCTGTTCCCAGACTCACTCTCCAGACCAAGATGCCTCCCAACCTCCAATACATCTGGGCCTCAGAAAAGGTATTCTCATCTTTGCCCTCCACCTCCTATTATGACTTTTGCCAATTTATTACTCATCTCCACCTTATGCCAAGGATGCCCTCTCCTTGTCCCTTTCAATCCAAAGCATGCCAGCTCTTCAAGACTTGCCTGGAGCCTTACCTCCTCAAGGGAGCCTTCCCTGACTATTGAAGTCCTCAGTGATCTTTGCCATTTCCCACTCCAAAGGCTCAGAATTATTCCAACCACAGATAATCACAGACCATGGTTAGGACTAAACCAGAATTTAGCTAGTTGCATCCAACCATATTTGTAAATGCTAGATTTACTTAACCACAAAAATAACACATGCTCATTATAACAAGTCAAAAATACAGAGATTTAAAGAAACAATTATTTTGCCTCTCGAACCCTTCACATTCCATTCCTTCAGAAAACCAATGTTATCAGTTTTTATGTTCAGTCTCTGTGCTCATATAGACATGTATACATACACAGCCCTTTATTTTACTGATAAGGAGATTGAGATCCAGAGAGGAATGTGGCTTTTCTAAGATCACAGAGTAGGCTAGTGGCTGAGCTGGGAATAGGACCCAGGTGCCCAGGCTCCCAATTCATTTGTGGGTTGATTGCCTCCTGAGAGAGTCCGTTCTCCCCAAGTGAATTGTAAACCAAACTGAGGGTTAAAAAACAAACAAACAACAACAACAACAACAACAATACATGTGTTCTCTCTTGTGTTTGCCACAACACCTAGCACAGTTTTGAGCATCTGGTCCAGGGTGTTTACTAAATGTTTGTCTCCTCGCTTTAAATTCTTTCTGAAACAAGACACAGTATAAGTAAAGAAAAAGAAAATGTTTGACTCAGTGCCTGGTTTTGCTTGACTGTAAAACTGAGCCACGCAATCATACAGAAATTGATTGTTAAGATGGCTAGGGAAAAAACAGCTGAAAACTCAAGTGATTGGTGACTGTGAGCAGATATCTGGAGGCAGAGACAAATACAGAGAGGAAGGAGCTCCAACATGTGAGGGACTTGTGCTGGGGCTAAACTAACAGAGCGGAGAGCCTGGTTTGGGGATGGGGTGGGGATGGTGCTGGCAGTGAGAGTGAGGCCCCTTGGTACCCCACTAAGTTCTTTAGCATCAGTCACTCCCCCCACTACTGAGCTAATGGCCTTTTTACTTCTTTGTGGAGTCACGGTGCTAGGATTTTCACGGATTTACTTGTATTTGTTTGCTGCTAATCAGTTATGAGGATAGAGGAGGCTGGGATGGAATTAAGGCCATTGCTTCTTCCCATAGGGATTGTCTCTCTGCCTTAGGGAGATGGGGAGAAGCTGTGAGTGGCCTCTGGCCACATCAGCTGCTCTGGAGGCAAAACCCTTGGGAAAAATCATAAACACTAATTGAATTTTGGAGATGAAACAAACTTTCAAGATCATTGAATGTGATTATTAATGCCTCATATTTATATAGCACTTCTTGGTTTATGAAACAACTTGATATGACTCATTTCTTCTCATTTTAGGTGTAGAACCCTTTGTTTAATTAAGAAGATCCTCCCAACCAGAGATGAGATTTTTGTTAACTTCTTAGATGTGAGAATGGTACTGTGGTAATATAGGCATGTTCTCATTTTTAGGAGATAATTGATGAAATGTTTAGGGGGTAAAGTGTCATGATGTTTGATACTTTAAAATGGTATAAAGCATTTAAAGAGATATAAATGGAGGTTGGAGTGGGGATTTATTGCTTATTGAACTTCTCTTTGGGATTATGAAAACATTCTAGAGATGGACAGTGTTGTTGGTCATACAACATTATAAAGGGACTGAAAGCCACTGAACTGTACACTGAAAGTAAATTTTGTGTTATGTATATTTTACCACAGTTATATGAGAGGAAGAGATTGTAAAACTGACAAAAATATTAATAAATATTGAGTCTAGGTGATAAATTTAAAGGAATTACTGTATTAATTCCTTTAAGATTGCTTTAATTGCTCTGCATATTTGAAAATATTTATAATGAAATATAGGGAATAAAAGAAAATCTTAATGTGAGCAGGCTCCTGGAGAAAGGGACATGTAGCTATCTGTAGCAGCCAAAGATTTTACCAAAAATGAGTCATGGGTCCCAAAAGTACGTGAAGATGGGAGCACAGTGATGGAGAAGAGACATATAAGATTTCCATACCAAACTAGAGGTCTATTGTGGCTGATTAAACAAGGAAGGTTGTTTGCCTGTGGTACCTAGGTCATAACATAACATGGGACTCAGAGGTATCTCAAGGATTTTGAGTTAACACAGACTGTCCACTTTCTCCCTCACTTCTCCTATGGGCCATGATGGTGCTTGGGAGCCCTCCATGAATGAACAAAGCAGAGAAAAAGAAGTTACGGAAACTCTCATTGGTTCATTTAGGTTAGCTTTGTTCTGCCCAGCTCCATGTTTGAAATCTGGTCAAACCACATATCCTTCAGGTGGGAGTCAGTAGGGATCTCAGAAAGGGTGACCCATGGTGGCTCAATAGGCCAAGGTTTGGTAAGATGATCAATAGGAAGGACCTGTGACTTAGTCACCCTGCTCTACCTACCTCTGTGCGATCCATTGTTTATTTGAAACTTTGCTGATAAGGGATGGGGGGAATCTGGCCCAGCACAAGGGCCCTCCAGATGTTCTTGTCTACAGTAAGAAGGTGCCACCCATCTCACTGCTGGCAGAGTTGAGGATTAGTTTAGAATGTAACAAAGAGATTGGGGGTCCAGCCCCCAATCCCCATGATGAATTGTAATTTGTGGGGATCACTTTGTCCCCAATGCTGCTTTGCTAGGCTTGCTTAGCTCCCACCCCATCAAACAGAAAGGCTTTTGACCCATCCAGTGCACAAAGGAAAGGGACAGGGACCTAATTTGCATTTTCCTTTGGCCAGCATTTGCCTTGTGTCTACATTAATCACCATAAAGGATAAATGCTACCAAGAGAATGAAGCAAGCCAGAGAGAGAGAGAGAGAGAGAAACTGAGAGAGGGAAAGGGAGAGAGAGAGAGCTGTTGAGCACACAATGGGGCCTAATAGGAGGGGAGCAAACTGGACTGGAGAAGAGCTGGCCAGAATGAATCCTTGGGGATTCTCCTGAATCTCTGGGACTTCAGCCTCTTGAAAATTAAATCTCTTTCCAAGTCACATTTGATCATCATGTTCCCAAATAATTGAGTCTGGGTCTAAAAGAAATCAGGCTGTGAGCAAGAGCTGATGCAATGTAGTCATAACAAATGAATGCAGGTGGGAGACACAGGACAATAAGCCAGAATGTCAGAGATTTATCACTAGTTACATTTCCTTCCTAATTTTGCACATAAGTGAACTGAGAGTAAGTGAGAGGAAGGGACTTACCTAAGGCCACCAAGCTAATTAGTCCAGGTAGAGCCCCTGAATCCTAATACATTTAATTTATTTTAAAATAAATTATGACACACATCCTACTGGCAAGCAAAAACCGCTCCAGCCAAGAGTTCTTTTTCCCTCACACATCTTTGCAAGGCAGCACTGACTGAAACCCAGGTTTGGAAAGGGCTTCCCCCTCCTCCTCCATGTCTTACCACAGCAAGGTGGCCATGCTTTGGAGTCAGGCCAAGCTTCAGTAGCTCCTTGCTCTCTCTCCAGCCTGCCCCCCCTCCTTTGTCAGCAGAGGCTTACTAGAAAGGCCATTCTGAAATGAAGATAATGGCAGTGAAGTGCTTGTTAGTAGAGAACTGCTGGCTGCCTACAGGCTCAGCCATCTCCCTTGGTTTCCATCTGAGGCTCTTGATCTGTGTTGTACCTGGCCCAACTCCTCTAGCCTGTGACTCTGAGTATAAGGGTCACCCTGTTCTGCCCCAGAATCCATACTTTTCCTCAGTTCAGTTTCCAGAGCCATATACCTCTGTCAGTTTGCCAGAGAGGAGCCAGAAAGCACATCTTAGGGCAGGAGTAATGTAGTGATATTAGTGTCATAGAACCCCAGAACAGGAAGGGGACTTAATCTGTCTCTGATGTCTAGATAGGGAAACTGAGGATCACCATCACAGTAATGGAGCTTAATTTCCACTGTACAGGAGAGCATGAAGGAACAGGGTCCTCAAAGAACTTATGTGGATACCAGCACTATTGGGCAAGGCAGTTAAGTGACAGCTTGTGGGGAGAGAGTCCAAGAGAGAGGTTAGAGGATGCAAAAGACATGCATTATCTCCCTCATAAAGCACAGTAAAAATTAAAAATTCCTAAGTTGTTGATGGGCAGAAGGTCCTAGAAAAAAACTCCCTCAAAAAGAAAATGGCATCTTCATCTCAGCCTCACATTGTAACTTCCCACCAGGCTGGTGCCCCAGTCAGGTTCTCCATTGTCCTTGTCCAAAAACCCATCCCTTTTCATGCCTTGAAACCAATGAGGATGGGATGGGGGCAAGGCCTCAGCACCTCAGTCTCCCTGAGTCCCAATATGGAGGAGGAAGGGAGTTATTTGCTGTAGTTAGGGCTACCACATACAGTCGGGCAGACTGAACTCAGCTACCTTCTGAGTACAAGGTCAGGGGATCCAATGAGGCAGACCTCTTAGGGTCTGGGGCTCACCACCATGATGACTCTCAGAATTTTGCTCTCTCTCAGCCTTGGATTTTCTGCCCTTGTGCTCTTCCCACCTGTTTGGCTTAGCCATCACATCTTGGATGCCCGTCTTCCTTCCTGGTAGAATGGTGCCAACCTTGTGTCTGAGTCGTGACTCTGACTGCTGTGTCCCCTGTTTTCTGTGCCTTGCCCTTCCAGCTGCCCCTCTGGAACCAGCTGTCACAGCCAGAACACATCCTCAGCCTCAGCCTGTAGGGCCGTAATGTGGGGGCAGGTGGGGGTGGGACTTGCCATTCAGTTCTTGCTCCCTGCCTGCCTATCTGGATGGAGGTCTGTGCTTTTCACTGCAAAAGTACATATCCACTGGGTATGCAGAGAGGATGACAGTGGCCAGGAACTCTCAGCTGGAGGACTTTGTCATGTTCACATAGTGCTGTGTTAAGACCCCCACCCAACACCCACCTGTTTCCTGGGCTGCAGGACCTGGAACAGGATGAAGAAATGTACATGGTATGAGGGGAGTGAGATGGCAGGTCAGCCCTAGGAATCAAAGTAGCTCCTTCTGGCTATGTTCAAACCCTCCCCTACTCCCACCTTCCTGAAAGCATAAGCACAGGCCTTGCAGTGAGCTCACTGGGCTCTCCCCATAGGTAGTGGATTGTGTTGCCAGATGGGCCTGAAGTAAACTGCCCGACAGGGTATAGCTGGGGAAGAACAGAGCCTGTGGTCTGAATTAGCACTGGGCCAGCCAGGGGGAAGGTGAGAAGGAAGGAGCCAGTTTTCCTAAACCTCTCCACTCTGAAAGGGAGACCAGCATCTTCTCCTCCCAGCCCCTTCAAGAGAGGAGTAGCAAAAGCCCTTGAATAAAGAAGAATGTGAATGGAACGGCGAAGCTTTCTCCCTCTCTGCCTCCTCCTTCCTCCCTAAACCCCAGAGCTGGAAGGAGCTAGACAGTGGAAGAAGGGGCGGGGAAAGCTAGCAGAGGGCCTGCTATCAATCTCCTGTCCTGACAAGCTGCGTCATCACCGGCTCCAGCTGGCTCCCCTGGGGCAAGGAGGCGGGAGCTCTGGAGTGGGTCTTGGCCAGAGAAAAAGAGAGACAGGAGACAGCCCAGGTACTGAGTCTTACAGCCAGGGCCCCAGCCAGTGCTGAAGGTCAGGGTATTCATTCCAGAGTGGCCAGAATCATACAGATCTTCTGTCCAGTAACATAGAGTTCTTTAGTGAGTATATAGACCAGGGATAAGTTCAATTCCGAATGGATCCTGATCAGGCAGCCAAGCTTTTTAGAGTGCAGTAACAGTATTTCTGCTGCCTCTGATGACTAGAAGCTGTTGGATTTCCCAATACTGCTTCGCTACCACCTTCACCTCCAGGACCTCTAACAGCTCAGTCAACCTCCAAGAGGTGGGTGCAAATCCCAAAGGATTCGGTTAGCTAATTAGGAAAGCCAAACATCTGGTCATACCCAAACCTGAAGTTTACAAAGAAGAGAGAACCACAGATTCTGTTCTCTGTCAGAAATGTCTGCTTCCTGGTTCTTCTGAACTCTCTTGGAAAGAACCTCACACAGTAAAAGAATGTTCCAATTTAGTCACACCAGTGGACTAAGCCAACTAAGTAATTTGTTAAGGGGGAAAGAACAGGAAAGGTGCTTTGGATTAGAAGTGAGCTTCTTGTGCATGGAGGTTGGGTTCCTCTGCTGCGGGGAACAGTTTTTCCCGTTTAGGTAGAACTGGGTGGGATTTTGCAAGGGCCCTACTGCAGAAACTGCTCAACCAGGACTTTCTTTATGGAAGGTGAGGTGAGTGGAGGTGGGGCTTGAAGCAGAGGAGAGAATTCCCAAACAAGAATCTCCCAGCTACTGGGAAGGACCCTGGACCAAATTAATGTTATAGTCCAGTTCAGATGGAATTTTGTTCAAATTTTGTTCAATCATGTAAGAAAATATGCAGGTTTCTTCCTAGGTTTAATTGGCTTACTAGGTTTTAAAACACACCTTTCAGCAAGAAAGGTATCTGTAAAGTTCTGGAAGAGTTCAACAAATTAACAGGTTTCATTTTGATGTAGTTCCCAGTCAGAACTATTCAAGTGTCTGCCCCTCAGCAAAGTATCCTGAGAAATGGAATCTGTGGCCACTCTGTCCCTGCTGGTATCCACTGAGGCCTGACCTTCTCTTATCCCCCTTAAGCCAAGCCATTGCCCCAGTGCCAGGGACAGGAGTGTAGGGGAAAAGGGGCATAGAGAAAGAGAACTGTTCCTTCTTGCTTAGATCTATCTTGCTTAATGGTTTTCCTACAGAAGAGCACTCATTTGTCACATTTAGCTTCAGGAGGTAAGACAGGATGATCCATCCCTCAGGCCTGGACCTATAAAAACCAGGGAATTGGCACCTGCAATCTGCCATTCTCTGCCTTTGCCTTCCCTGGCTGCAGCTAAACTGCTGCTAAAATGCTGACTCCTGCCTTGTCCATGATGGAGTAAGCTTTTAACTGGTAGCTTGGCCTGTGAAGCTTACTTTATTCAGAGCTGCATAAAAGCATGGAGGGACCCGAAGGAGTAGAAAGGCAGGCACTACAGTTGGATGTGAAAAGAGCCCTGGGAAACTGGATCTTTCTGGATGCCATCTCCAAGGACCCCATAAGAATGTTCCAGATATTTCTCAGATGTGGATCTCCAGTAATAATGCTTCATGGCTATCTACCCACATGGGTATGTATCCATCTAGTGTGCTTTGAGAGCCTCCCCAAGTTTCTATTGACCACAAAGCATTTTTCCATGCTTTTCCATGATTTTGGAAAATTATCGCCTTGAGTCAAGGCATTTTCCTCCAAAGTTCCTAGTTAAAAGGAACATTTTTGTTCTGTCTGAGAAAAGTTCATATGTCATATTCACTGGCTTTTACCTATCCAAGAGTAGATTCATGGAGAAATGGGATCCAGGACAAATAATACTTGATGGAAAGGTGAGAAAGGAGATGTTTGCAATAAGGTGAAGCACTGGGGGATGGCTGAGTTGGGAGTCATCATTGCTCAGGCTTGGAGGAAGAAATGAATGGCCAAGAGGGAAGACAGAAACAAATGGCATCATTTTATCCTTGAAATCTGGACATCCATGGGATGTCCTCAGTGCTTCAGATAGAAGTAGAATTCCTTCAAAACCTAGGTCTCTACATTCCCAGGAGGACTTCTATTCTCCTTGTCCCTCTCCCCAACCCCTAGCTACAAGTGCCTGATTTCCCTGAAAGAGTTCCATCATGGTTCTAAACCTTGGCTGCCTGTCAAAATCACTTGGGGAGCTTTTAGAGCATATTGCTGTCGGGCACCACCCCAGATCAATTACATCAGTGTCTCTGAGGGGAGGCCCTGGGGACCTCTCTAGGTTTTATTCTAATTTAATTTAATTTAATTTTTTTACTGTGCCTGGGGATGGGAATCAGGGCCTCACGTACACTATGCAAGTACTCTGCCACTGAGCTCCATCCCCAACCCCATCTTAGGTTTTAAAATCTTCCCCAGGTGATTCTAATGTAGAGCCAGATTTTAAAAGTGAGAGGCGGGGGGTTAAATGGTTGACATGACATCTTTTCATGTCAACCAAAATGTGGAGCTTTGTCTTTTTCTTTAATCCTACCCAAATTACTACTCACCCAAGAAAATAGGCATAGAAGGCTTTATGAGAGACAGACGGACTTACCTCTTGGCAGCACAAACAACAGAATTAAAGTTAGGAATCCTGGGCCTAAGAAGTCCCTTGGGCTCCAGTTACCCATTCTGTTCCTCTCCTCTCTGCTCCCCTTGCAACCCTGAAGTCCTGCACAATGTTACCACGGAGCATTAAGCTCTCTCTTCCCTTGCTTTGTCTCCTGCCTGCCCATGCAGTCAAGGCAAGCAGCTTATGAAAATCTTTTCCTAAACACAGTCCCAGTTTCCTCCCTAAGAAGGATTCTGGTACCAGCTGGTGCAATGATTGAAATTTCACCCCAGATCCACATAGTTTTGACAAGGACCCTGAATGGCCACATCATTACATCTTCATTGGCACTGAGAATCATCACAGACTCATGCTCTGCTATTTCCATCCAAAGAAACAGGGCCCAGATCCTGCAGGGGAGGCCCAAAGTTGGCAAAGCATTTGGAGAGTGACTGTCTGTGTATCCACTTGAGGGAGTCTTTGTGTACTTGTGGGTGTCTAGCCCTTATGGCTAATATTCAAATTTGGCCCATTCACAGACTGACAGGACTTTCCCAAATGCAAAGAAACATCCTTGGTTCATGACTAAAAAACAAACAAACAAACAAAACAGAACAGAAGAACAGAGATATCATTACCATCATTACCACAAAAATTCTTTGTGATGAAAATGTGACATTTTGTTCAGTGGATATTTACTATTCCCTGTCATGTTCCAGCTGCTGGGCTAGGTGCTTTGGATTTGATGGTTACCCCAACCTGCATGCTTGGCACGACAGCCTGGTGGGTTTTATTAATTTCTTTTTTGATTACCTCTTCTTGAACTCAAAGGCACTATCTAATAAAAACCAAAACACTTAACCCCTAAATCAAGAATTTCTGTGCACTGGAAATTCTCCTCAACAAACAGGCCAATTCTGTTTATAAGCCTGAATGTTATTTCCCCATATGTGTGAAATGGTCCTGTGTGGAAAGGCATGTGGTATGGATATAAGCCTTTTGAACACCTGTACATGATTCTCAAACTGGACTGTCAGAGCACATTTAACCCCCAAATTTTCCTTCCCAGATGTCTCTCATATCCTAGGCACTGGATCACTAGCTAGCTAGTTGACTGCTGTAGTGCATACAAGGGACTAGGCACTGGGCTTGCTACTTCATGATTTCATTTCATCCTCACAATGGTGTGATAGAGAGTATGATCATGTGTGTTTTACAACTGGGAAAACTGACCACCTGCTATTATGTGGGGTCTGGATTCAAACCCAGAACTAACTGACTCTAGTGCCTTTCAAAGCAAACACTCCTGTACCAACCTTGAAAGCAGAGCTAAGGGAAAAATACTCCCTCTTTGTCAATCATAACATCATTGCTGTCATCATGGTCTTTGTTATCGTGTCATCTGCCAAACCATTTCTTTGTGCCAAGCACCACACTAAAATATCTTCATTAATAATTAAAACAATATTAATAGTAGTTAATAGTTATTGATTTTTAAAAAATTATTATTATTATTATTTTCTGCACTGGGGATTGATCCCAGTGTGCTATACCACTGAGCTACATCCACAACACTTTTTATTTTTTTACTCTGAAACAGGTTCTTGCTAAGTTGCTGATGCTGACCTCAAACTTGAGATCCTCCTGCCTCTGCCTCCAAAACTGCTGAGGTTACAGGCATGCACCACCATGCCCAGCTTGAATTCTTATTATGTTTCTGGCATTATCCTCAACCTCTTACAAGGATTACACAGATCATTTCTCTCCATACTGCTGGGAGACAGATACTATTCTTAGCCCCATTTTAGAGAAGAGAAAACTGAGATTTACATAGGATAATTTACCCCATGACCTCACAGCCAGCAGAGCTAGAATGTGACCTCTGTCTGACTCCAAAACCTTACCTCCTATGCCATACTACCTCTTATATTTGTTCTTCCTGCAGAGAGATTTCTGTTTCCCCTTTTTGCCCTTTTGGGAACAGTGTCTACCTCTTGCTTCTGATCATTGGAGAATTCTCAGACCTATCTGCTATCTGCTAATGGAGTGCCGGCCAACATGGGCATGAACAGATGCTCTCCTGATGAAGTGACAACCCAGACCCTTTCCATCTGGCAGCCAATGTCATAAGAATAAGGAATCTCCCCAGAGAATGCCTCCTGGCCAAACAATTTGCAGAGCAGAACTTGGAGAAAATACAGTAGCTGAGACCTCTATATGTGGAGGCCAGGTAAACAAGATGACTCCTCTCTTTTTGTTTTCTTCCTCCACATTTGATAGAGTAGAACTTTATCAACTAAACATCCTCTCTTCATTACACTCCCCAGTACACCCTGCCCACTAGCATCTCTTATTGATGCCTCCTTCTTTCTCCTTGCCCCAGCTAAACTGAGTCCCTTACTGCCTGTCTAGTTTCAGTGTTATTTGCCCATCATCTCATTTCATTCCTCTTTTGAAAATGCCAGCTCCTCTCTGCTCCAAATCTCTTCACTTTCCTCTGCTTTCATTTAAGCTTAAGCCACATTAAGGTTGTAAAGCACTTTGGAAAGTAGTGAGTATGGGAAGATGGTAAATAGAGTTTTATGATATTTTGCTGTCATTGAGCTTTGAAAACCAATGGTAACTCACAACCCTAGCATACCTTTGTTTCTGTAGAACTATTTAACTAGCTGTAGATGCAGTCTATGGCCATGACCCAAACTGTACATTTCAGATGATGTGAAATCACACCAGGTGTAGTGTTAGCTTGTCTAGCAGTTCCCAAATTGGTTTCTATGGTACCCCAAGTGTGAGGGGTTAATAGGTACCCGGGGGAGAAAAAAAGTTTCTGGGTACAAATGACTTTGATAAATACTGGGTTAGATAAGCAATATTTGATTACAGGGTTTTGCAGAGCCCTTAATATACTAATGAGAATAATGCATCTCCAAGAGAACACTTCCAGCCTTGCCATCCAAAGTGTGGTCTAAGTACTGCCAGCATAGGCATCACCTGGGAGCTCGTTAGTCATGCAGTTTCAAGCCTCCACCCTGGACTTCCTGATTTAAAATGGCATTGTGACAAGATCCTCAAGTGATTTGTATGCACATTAAATGTTGAGAAGTACCAATTTAGAGTGCACAGCATTTTTCAAAATTTTTTGTCCATTGCATCCTTTTATCCAGCCTCTATGGAACTAGTGTTCCCTGGAACATACTTTGGGGAAATGCCAAAGCTACAAAGCCCTTCACAGAAATATTTATTTAAAACCAAACTCAAAGTCAGAGTCATATGTTTTTTCTCATATGTGGAAGCTAGAGGGGAAAAAGGAAAAGAAAGGTGGGAGAATCTCATGAAAATCAAAGGGAGATCAGTAGAATAGAAGAAAGTGACCAGGGGAAAGGAAGAAGGAAGGAAAAGGGGAAATATTGGGGACTGATATTGGCCAAATTATATTGTTATATAGTGTGCATGTATGTGTAACAAGAAATCCCACCACTATGTACGACTATAATGCACCAATAAAAATGTGGAAAAAATAAATTTTTATTTAATTAATTATTTGTTTCGGTACTGGGAATTGATCCCGGGAGCACTTTACCACTGAACTACCTCCCCAGTCCTTTTTAATTTTTATTTTGATACAGGGTCTCACAAAGTTGCCCAGACTGGGCTTGAACTTGGGATCCTCCTGCCTCAGCCTCCAGAGTTGCTGAGATTACAGGCATGTGTCACTGCCCCCAGCTGAAATTTTTTTTGTTTGGAGACACCATAGAAAAACTTTAGGCAGAGCAACATTTAGAAATTGGGGGAGTGATCCATATATTACCCAAAGACTCATTTTATAGAAGTTTCAAGTCTTATGTATCTTGTGTTACTGAAAAGTCTTCCCATACCCCCTTGCTCCCAATTAACTCATTTCCTGGGGCATTTTTAAGCTGTGCCATGGCTGTGCTTCTTGATCTGTTCTCTGGCCCAAATCAACCTGTTCATTTCTTAAACCCAGAAGCTTCTCCAGAGTACTAGATCTCAGGATCTGAGCGTCCAAGGAATGTTCTGTGGTCCCCTGCTGTAGAACATTATAAAGGCAATTTCATAGAAGCCAGGCAACTTTTCAGTCCGGTGTGTTCTGTTCAGTTAAGCTGTCGTTGTTTTTCTTTTAGGCCTTTAAGCTATTGTGCCAAACATCAAAATAACACTTGCATTTTGTATTCAGAACTTGCAACTCATTTGGGGGCATTGTTAATATTTTATAAGAAAATTCTCATTTTTTCCATTCATATTTGTGATTTTCAAGTGTGTTGCTGTGTTGCATTCATAAACATGAGTTTTATTAAGTCTTGGAGCCCTATTTTTTTTACCCCCTTAGAGAAACACGTCTCAAATTTTATGCTAAAAGTTAAAGGGAAAAGAGACTTTGCTAGGTGAAATTTTGATTTGCAAGAAACTTGTTCAGGATGCAACTTGCCATACCCAAACTCTGACTAGGACACCGACAAAGCTCTCAGTAAGGTTCATGGAGTTTTCCACCAGGTACCATCTCAGTGGCCACTTTTTATGGCTGACCAGGATTGTCCGTTCAGAGTGCAAGTAGAGGAGGTGAGATGAGCCATCAGGATGTTACCTAGAGATGTCTGAAAGTGAGGAAGCCTACCCCGTTGGACCTCTAGGGTGTGGTTTGGAACGGTACTTCTAGCCACCCTCTCTCACTCCCATTGAAACAGAAGCAACAGAGTAAAAAGGGAAGAGACTGGCAACACCTCCTCACAGTAGATCAGGGGATCCAAAGCTTCATTTGAATTTCTTATCAGCTCAATGATGCTGGAAATGCCACCGTTCGGAAGTCCATCATTAAAACCAAATACAAATCCACCTGGAAATGGTAACTTGATAGCCGTAGTTCCTAAACTTTCTAAGTATCAATATCCATTCATAGTATTAAACATTCAGGAAACTTTCCACAATTGTAATTCGCCCTGATTTTTTTCTCTCTACTGACAATCCACAGTTAGGGTATTCAAGGCTTTTCCTCACAAGAGATACATAGGCCTTTCAGCAGACCAGATGCACAGATAGTTCTCTGGAATTTATACCTGTGTATGAATGAATAATAGCAGTTACCATTTCTTGGGCATTTACTATGTGCCAGGGATTGGGTTTGGCAGTGTATGTGCATTATCTCATTTAATTCTAAAAATACCTTACTATCTTCATTTACAGATAAGAAATTTGAGGCTCAGAAAAGTAGGTAACTTATCCAAAGAGGGTCACACTGCCAATAAGAGGCAGAACCTGGAGGCAAGCACCAGTCTGTGGAACTTCCAGGTTGTACTCTTTATTCCTCTGACTGGGGGACTGGCTTTGATGGCAGAGAGCATCCTTAGGAGACAGAGGGAATGACTGCAGGCTTGAAGATTGGCAGATGCCTGCATTTGCTTCATAATTTTACCTAGGGCTAGCCCTGTGAGCAGTGAGATTGAGGTGGCCCACAGATCCCACTGCTGAGTCTGCCTGTATGCAAAAACATTCGCATACATTGTTACAAACTCTTCCAACAATGCTGGCCTTCTTCATAGCCCTTGGTTACCCCAGGCACCCTCCATCCATGGGTCTCTGTGCATACTGTTCCTTGTTCCTGGCACACTCTTCCCCCTACAGCAACATGGCTCACTCCCTCTCTTCTTTCAATACTTTGCTCAGTTGTCACTAAGTGGCACCTTCCCTAACCACCCTATTTAAAATTGCAACTACTCATGGCCAAACCTGTATTCCTTTTCCTTGCTTTATTTTCATTCAAAGTATTTATTTTCTAAACTATCATATAATTTTACCTGTTAATTTGTTTAATTGTTTGTGTTTTCTCACTAAAATGCAAGCTCCTCAAAGACAGGGATTTTTATCTGCAGTATTCCTAGTATCTTGAACAGTCTGGCATGTTGTAGGATCTCAGTAAATACTTGAATGATTGAATATGAAGGTAGCATTAGACATAGCTCCCCATCCCTGTCATATACAGAGATACACAGGTCTTAGAGATGAACTAGAAGATAAGTAGTTGAGAGAATGTGTGATTTCATGGGTTCAAGAAGACATGAGATGGGAGTACTCTATGCACAAAATGCCTATTGGTTCCCAATCAGGCAAAAACCAAGAACCCATATTCCAGATAGTTCTTGACAGCAATTTTACTCTTTGCGTCCACTGATTGCAAAACACATGACCAGGAATCAATCTCAATGTAATCATATTTTAAAATTAATATGAATTTTGTTAATCATTACGACATCTGCCTAACATTTGGAAAACAGTGATTATATATATATCAGTGGCCACAGTGATATGTGTATATCACTGTTTGTGACATGTTTCAGGACAAATGCTTAAATGCCTAGTTTCTGGTGTCTGTCAGCTAGGGTTACTTTCCCACTGTTGCAAATTATTACCTGTGTGATCTTGAGCAAGTTGCTTAAACCTTTGTTTCACTGTCCTTGTCTGCAAAGGGGGGCTAACAAAAGTGTTAAATATGGCTCAGTGCAAATGAAGATTCTGTGAAATAATACATGTAGACCTCATGTAAAGTGACTGGCATGTAGTAAATGCTTCTCAAATTGGGAAGTTATCATCATCATCATAGGTTATTGTGTCCTCAGACAGTGCTTCCAGGTATATGGATTTGCATCCCTCTTTCAGTACCCCAGTAGTCCTGGGTCTGCTGTACTTATTATTGGGAACCAATAGCCAGTGCAGCAGACACTAAGTGTTGTTGGCAGTCAAAGAAGATGGATTGGACCCAGGGTAGATAGGGGCATGAGCATGGTGAGAATGGGAAGGGAGACCAGAGCAAGAATGCCATCATGTTAGAACAATGACTAGATGGATGCATTCAGAGAAGAAACCAGCAACTGCATGGGAGGCCTTCCATTGAAATCCTGACTTAGCTAAAGTTTGTAGAGGAAGACAGAAAGAAAGTTATTACTGAATGGAAAGATAATTATTAATGAATAAGTTTCAAGTGTCTTCTCACCTTGGAGTGTTAGCTCTTTAAGCACGGTGAGCCCCCTATGATCATCACTCCAAAGAGCCTTGCATTCCAGAAAGAATTCTGAGTTCAAGATGGGAACCCATTATTGGGAGGTTGGGTCTGGATAACCTGAACAGTTTCTCTGCAGTATTTCCCTGCTCACTCCTACCTCAAATGAAAACTCAAGAAAGCTGTTCTGCAGGGTGCAGCTCAAAGAACAACCACCTGAGGTCCTGGAGAGAATTGCACTGGATAGCAGGAGTGACTAGCCAGTAGGCAAGGATGCTCTCCTCTCTGTATTTCATGGCTGTGCCCTGCAGATCGTCAAGCACAGGGTGAATTAACCAGGGAGCTCAGTGAGCTCTGTTGGTTCAAGAGATCAAACAAGAAGGAGGTCAAGGATGGAGCTCAGTGTGGGGGTGGAGGAAGTGGTCACCCCCTGAGGCTACACATTATTAGACAGGAACTAGTCCACTGAGAAGAGTGCACACAAGCTGTGCTCATAGGCTGATTGATTTGATGAGGGACTTGAGTACATTCTGTGATTTTTGCTCGAAATGGGCAATAGAGCCAATTAAATCTCACCTTCCCAAGGAAGAAGCTGGGAACCCCAGCTTTTGGGTTTATTTTAGGAAGCTGATCTTTCTGGGAAAAAAAAACTTTAGTGACACTTGACAATATGCCACAAAGAGGCCACTTCTTCATGACCTTCAGGTGGTATGCCCAAACTCCTGGGCACATCAGGAATTTGTGTCCTCAAACAGAAGACCTTAAAAAGATAGATCTGTCAGTCTTGTCCAGACTGGCTGAGACCCCTCCTCATTTCTCCTGGAAGCCTTGACTTCATTCTTCTCACCATGCAGCGAACTATTTGTAATTGTACATTCCCTTTCTGGGCCAATGGGGAGTTCTGCTCTGGGGCCTCATTTGCATAGACAAACGCAGATTGACATCTGTCAGCTTTGCACATCAAGCCAAAGATCTGGAGCAGGGACCAGCAACCTTCTGGGTCAATACCCTGGATATTGGATTCAAAAATGACAGTGTCAAATTGGGGCTAATTTGCATAGGCTTATCAGGTTAATTACTACAATGTCTCCAGGAACTTAAAAATCCTTGAATTCTTATGCAACCAGAATGCTTTAAGTCTGTTGCTATGAAACTTGGAGTGTAAATTACCATGAATACCATTAATCTGTTCACTAGGAGGTTAATTTGCAATTTGTTGGCAAATCACATGTGGGTCTTATAGAAAAAGTGTGGGTGGTGTTTTTGTGCCAACGTGTAGCTTCGCCTGTGTTTCTGGATGTGTGTGTGCGCGCCCATGCATCATTGGGATTGGCATTCTATGGGAACTCACTGCTCCTAGGTCTTCTCACTGACCCCCAGCCTCACCTGGCACTTCTGGCACACCCTAGGTCCTAAAGCATGTGTTCTCAAAGTTGGAGGGCTGCTCTGCTGAGAACTTCTTGGCCCAGTGCCAGCCAGCTTACGAGGAGACATTAGCTCCTCCTGAGATGGGATCTGCAAAGGTGTCCATTAATGCCTCAGAATCATTTGGTTTTTGGAAAGATGTACTTTCCTGTTAATGGCTCTCAAGTTTTTTTTTTTTTTTCATGTAGTCAGGCTGCTCCAGGCAAAGGAACTCTGATCATGTACAGGAAATAGGATAGGGAAGTTGTTGCCTTGAGCTAGGAGATGGTGATCAGGACTACACAAGGGAGTGGGCTAAGAAGGAAAACTGCTGAGCAGGGCCAAGGGGACTCTTGGGCTACCCCATGTTTTTGTTAACAGAGTTGACGGGGGTGGTGATATATACCTCACCCAGCTGTATTACCCTGTTTTTCCATAAGACTGTTAACAAAAATTTGACGATAAAATCCCTTCCTGACTTAGGGGTAAGACTGTAGGGTATGACTGAAGGGGTGCTGGAACCTCACTCACCCAGAAAACACTCCCCAGCTAGCATCCCAGTGCTGAAAGTTTCCTTTTGGTGGAGGCATCTAGGATTCAAATATGTTTTCTGGGAAAGAAGACCTAGTGTGAGAGCAGGGCCTGAAGGGAATGGAGACATACAACATCTAAGTTTTATACTCAGAAAGGATCTCCAGGAGATTCTCACTGCTTTGAGGGCGCCCTAAAAATCCTAGGGTGGGAGAAGCATGTGGCTCCATCACAGTAAGGGTATGTTCAAGGGAGTAAGACCCTACTGAAATTTGGGAAAAAGCTCCCCAAGCAGTTCTGTGTTAGAATGTAGATGGTGTCTCCATTCTAAGGAGAGCCTTAGAATAGTTCTGGGAGGGAAACAGAAAACTTATATCAGTTGGAAGAACTTGGGATGCCAGGCAGAAGCAGAGTTAGGGGGCTCCTGGGAGTTTCGAAGCCCTAGAAATGTGACTGCTTGCATGTCCTGGAAACCCTTCCCCTTCTGTCCCCATAGCCCCTCCTCCCAGTTCATTCAGAGAGGATATACTGAGCACCTGTTCCTATGCCAGGCTCTGGAGATATGATAAACGAGACAGAGGTCCTACCTGCCCTTAGCATATGCACATTCTAATAGAGGATATACTTTTAAGATAACTGTGCCTAGGGAGACAGGTGAGGTTCAGAGAGGGTTTCCCAGATGAGGTGACTCAAACTGAGTCCAGAAGGATAAGTTGGAAGTTGCCACATAGACAAGGTAGTAGAGGGCATTCTGGGTAAAGAAACCTCAAGCATGGCAAAGTGTGAAGTCTTGTGTGGTCTCCATGATAAAGGCAAGACTGCCTTCTTTCTAGAGTAGCAAAAGACATTTTCTCTCACCCAGAATCTCATGGTTGACCCTATAAGGAGACTGTTGCAGCAGGAAAAAGCTTCTGTGAGATTTCTCTTCCACTATAACAATGACCCATCTTGGGGGGTTCTGTAATGCTCCACAATAGTCTCTACATCCTACTGAAACTTTCAGATAAACTGTGTTAAAGGCTAAGGGATGACAAAAGGGAAATCACATGGAGAGCAATAGTAATAAGAATAGCTTACCATTGCCCTGTGTACATGCATGAAAGCACAGATGATGTGACTCTACTTTGTGTACAACCACTGAAACAGTAGCTGTACTCCATTTGTGTTCAATGAATCAATAAGTAAATAAAAAAAAAAAAGAATAGCTAACATTTGTTAAACTCTCCCTTGGAGCCAGCCACTGTTATAAATACATACACACACACACACACACACACACACACACACACACATGTATATATACATATACATATACATATGTATACTCTCTTTTTTAAAATATGCATATTTTAGTCGTAGATGAACACAATACCTTTGTTTTATTTATTTTTAGGTGGTGCTGAGGATGGAACCTCATGCTAGGCAAGTGCTCTACCACTGAGCCACAACCCCAGCCTCGCCTACTATATACTCTTAATTCTCAGAATAACCCCATGAAGTAGATGTGTCAGTAGTCTAATAACAATAATAAGAAACTTTGTTGTTTCTGGGTCTATTTCACAAATGAGGATCAGGAAGCTAGACTGGACAGTCAGTCTTAGAAGGTATAACTCAGTCATCTTTCATTGCTAGGGTCCTCTGGGGGCCTGTTCTTTCCTCCCAATGCCTTACCCACCACTGTGGGCCAGAGGTTATCTCTAACTGCAACAACCTACAAGTGTGCTCTCCCAACCACTGAGAACCCAGAACAGGGGTGCTTAGCTTCTCTTCTCACCATGGGGAGGAGAGTGGAGGGATCCTAAACCCAGATGCCTATGGGTCCAGACCCAGATGAATCAGTGTACTTACTAGGGGAAGATCAGATGTGAAGCTCAAGAAACATTCCATTTTCCTCTTTATTATTCTTTTAATAAAAACAACAGCAATACAGTGGTCACGTACACTATTAAATGACAACTGACACTTCATCCTGTAATGCCAGTATAGGAAGAGTAGTGGAGACTGGGGTAACCTGGCAAACCCCACCCTCATCCAAAGGTGGCACTGCTACTTAGTTCCAGCAGATAATTGTTGGACCCTTAAGCATCAGGGTTGTCAGGATTTTTCAAGGGAAGCCAGAAATCTGGATTCTTACATGAAATCTGAGAATTTTTACATAACAGTAAAAATTACTTGAAAATCCTATGCAGGCCAAACAAAACACTCTTGCTCGGCTAGCTGGATGACCTTTGTTTAAAGCACCAACAAATATTAACCAACTGAGCCTCAGTTGTGTAATATGTAGAATAGGAACAGTACCAATACCTACTTCAGAAGGTGATTATGAAAACTAAATGAGGTCATGTAACTGGAATGCCTGTCACAGAGTAAGTGATAAATACATGGTAGCTATTAGGATGATTATTATTCCTAGGAGTTTCAATCTCTTATCTGAGGAGCATTTCTTTCTAGGTGATTGACAGGAAAATCTCTATCCTTCACCTCCAGATAAATCCCATGCCTTAACCAGGGCAATTTAGCTAGACCCTTTCAGGCAGAAGATAGTGAAGATACACTTAGACAATTGGCAAGCATATGTATATGGGGAGTGGGTGTTTTTCTTTCTTTGTACCCTCTCACACACAGAGTGCTGTCTGATTTACAAAGCCTGTCCAAGGCTGAGAATGAATTGAGAAGTCCTAAAGAATAATTCCCATCAGGCAGAGTGGAGGAAACTGAGGCATGTAAGCTAGGCCATAGTTCACATCCACCCTATCTCAGTTAGTTCTTACTGGGGATGCCCAAGGTTTTCAAGGACGCCGGTGACTTATAAGCCAACTCTCATGTCTGTCTTTTTGTTCTTTACATCAGGGGTTCTCATCTCTGACTATACATTGGAATCACCTGTGGAGCTTTTAAAAAATACTGATGAAGCCAGACATAGTGGTGCACCCATGTAATCCCAGCAACTCACAAGGCTGGGCAGGAGGATTGCAAGTTCAAGGCCAGTCCCAGCAACTTAGTGAGACCCTTTCTTAAAATAATTTTTAATGGTGTGGGGATGGAGCTCAGTGGTGGAGCACCCATGGGTTTAATTTCCAGTACCACAAAGGAAAAACAAAGGTGCATGGCCTGTCCCTCAGAAGTTCTTTGACCCCTGACACAATCATAAGCCAAATTGCCTATGTGCATGTGTGCACATGTATGCTTTTCTGGGGACTGAATCAAGGCTGCAGAGGGCATTGCAGAAGTTGAATGGTGCAAGCAAGTAGGATATTGTAGGAAAGAACTGTGAGTCTAGGCCTGCTTGGCTGGCACACAGTAGCTATACTGCGTACAGTCATCATTCCCCGTTCTTTTTCTTGGGTGGCTGTGAGGATGTAGTGAACTACTACATCATGCATAAGAGTGCTTTGCAAAAGCCCAGCCCCCCTCTCCACAAAGGAGGACCAGTTATTACAAGGTTAAGGAGAGTGTGGGTGGGGAGGCAACAGAGGCAGCAGGGAGCAGCATTACACATTGAGAAAAGGCCATGCACGTTAACAAAGCAGCTCACAAATGAGAGCAAATTAATACCAGGCCCAGTGAGAACAGAACATTCGCACCACAGGGGCAAAGCACCCATTGGAGCAGCTAGGACTTGGCAGGGAGAAGGAAGTGGGATAACAGAGGGAGGAAGGGGAGAGAACAAGTAAGGGGGGTTTCGAGTGCTAGAGAGACTTGCTGTGGCTAAGGGCAGAAGAGAACTGATCAGCCATGAAGGAGGGAGAGAAAGGAGGGCAGGAAAACAGCGGCAAGTACCCCAAGTGGATCTGGGGAGCAAATGGGAACGCCTGCCAGCCCCAGAGGGAGGGAACCAGTATATGTGTGTTGGGGGGTCAGTGGCAGGAAGAACTGTCCCTCCAACTTCAACTGGATCTAGACCACAGGGCAGAGGGTCACCTGGACAACCGCTACTAACTATAGAGCTAGTCTCCTCCCCACACCCCAGCTGCCTTTTTTTGCTTCGTTCCAGAGACCCACCTGACTCAGAGGCAGGGAGTCAGGCATACCTCAATTCAGAGAAGCTTTCAACAACGCTTCAGAAAAAAGTGAACTCTGAAGGGGGGGCATTGAATCAGAGTAGAACCTTAGACTGGGGCAATATTAAAAATATTATATGGCCTATGTAGCAGGGGCACTGACCAGTCAGAAGAATAGTCCCTAGAACTAGAACAGTGTTCTAGAGGGCCCCTAATGTGCCAGATATTAATAACCCATTAATTGCTGGATCACAAGTGAGCAGAGAGTACCAGGATATTTGGAGGCACTCCAAGAGGCTTGGGGAAGCATCCATTTAGTTAGCCATCACTAAGGAAGGAATGTAAGATTTGAACAAGCAGGATGGTGGTGCAGGTGTTCCATGGGGAGATGTCAACCCTGATCTTGGGGCAGATGGAATCAGTCCTGGGGGGCATAAGGGATTCATAGGCAAATAGCTACCACTGAAAAACCTGAGGGGTCCTGTCTGAAAGACAGGGTAGGAGGCAAAGGAACAAATTCTCCCTTTGCTCCCAATGCATAGCATTAGTCAACTACTGGCTACATTGTTAAATAGCAGTGCCAGTCTCAGACCCATAGTGCCAACCCTATGTCTAACTCCCATGCATACACAATGCCATGCCCAGTGTCCTGGAATCAGTGTACATTCTTGGAGGAACATCGGTTTGTTTCATTGCTAGAGAGCTCCGAATCAGAACCCTGAAAATCAGCTAATCCAGTGTTCTCTTTTGACATATGGGGAAACTGAGGCCTAGAAAGGAAAAGTGTAGGACCATATATCTAATTAGTGCCAGAGCTGGGATAAGCAGCAAGCTGTCCCTGTTCCCAGCCTGGTGTATTTTTATTGCCTTCTTTGCTATAATCCCAAGTCTTCATTATATTTGAAGGAAAATGCCAGACTATCCTCAGGGCCAGCCTTACACATAGGTAAACATGATGTGATCAAATGTATCTCCTCGATTGCCTGTCATTGTGCCTGAAATTTTACCATGGGTGATTCATGCCTTTGGATCTTGAGGCCTTCTGCTCTTTCAGGGGGATATAGATGGGGGATTTGTTGACAATCACCAAGAGAAAGGCTTTGCAAATTAGATCCAGGTTATACATTTCAGAGAAAGCAGCAGTTACTGGTCCAGAAAAGAAGATGCAAGGCCAGGAAAGGATGGGAACTCAGGGAAGGATGGGAACTCAGATCAAGGATCTGAATCCAGGACTCAGGCCATCATGATGGGTCAAGGTAGGAGTATTTGATACACTCACACCCAAAGCTTCCATGGAGCCCTGGCTTGGACAATGAAGAAATGTCTCCCCAGGAGACTGTATTGTGACCTAGGAGGCCTGAATCACTGCTGTGTGGTCCGTGATGGGAAGAAGGACGGGAGAGTGAAGGATAACATCAGGCTGTCTGGAGTGGCTGCGGGGGCACTTTATTAAGAGACGCAGCCTGGGTGAGATGGATGTGACAAGGGAATCTATGAAGACATCGAGAGGAGCCTGAGCCATAAGAGGGATGGATGGGCTCTGAGGCTGCCAAGGACGGCTGGGTGCAAAGTCTGTTCTGTGCCTTCCTTAGGAACCTGCTGGCTGCTGGTGCCCTGGCCCAATGCTGGGGTGCTTTCTGTCACTCCCTCTGATTTCCATTCAAGTTCTGTTCCAGGCCTGTGCAGTACAGATCAGAGCTTGGCTGTGATCCCCAGGTTCCTGAACCTTCCCTGTTCCTCCATCAGTTCTAGCATTTTTATGTCCAAGGGCCTTCAGTGCGACAATCTTGTGGGAAGGGAGAAAGGAAGTAGAAGGCTAGTGAATTTGTCTGAAAACTGGTTTTGCATAGCAAGACCCCCGTTTCCTTAGAGCGTGTGTTTATTTGGGGGATTAGGAGGTCGAGAAGAGTGCATCTGGTACCTTGGGAACCTGTATTGAAGCTGTGTTTGCATAGCAAACATACTAGAGTTGGTCCTCCATATCTTGGGTTCCGAATTCTAAGATCCAACCAACTCTGGATCAAAAATATTCCAAAGAACTGGGCGTAGTGGCACCAACCTATAATCCCAGCAGCTCTAGAGCCTGAGGCAGAAGGATCACAAGTTCAAGGCCAGACTCAGCAACTTAGCAAGACCCTGTCTCAAAATAAAAAATAAAAATGGCTGGGGATGTGGTCCAGTGATTAGGCACCCCTGGGTTCAATCCCCTGATCCCCAGTACCAAAAAAAATCTTCAAAGAAAATCGTGTTTGTTTTGAAAATATACAGACTTTTCTCCTCATCATTATTCCCTAAGCAATATAGTATAACAAACTATTTACAGAGCTTTTGCATTGCATTAAGTATTTTATGTAATCTAGAGATGATTTAAAGTATATGGGAGGATGTGCATAGGTTATATAGAAATACTACACTATTTTATATAAGGAATCTTTGAGCATCCTTGGATTTTGGAGGATGTCCTGGAATCAATGTCTTGCTGATACAGAGGGATGATTACATTCTAATTTAGATTGTAGGTATATTTGGGGTGACTTGTAGGAGCAAGCTGAGCAAGCTAAAGTCTCTCCCAAAGTCTCCACTACTTCTATGATGGATCTCAGCTTGGGTCAAAACACAGAATCTCTCATGGCTTTCTCATGGCCACCCTATGCTGTCTGACCTGAACCCTGTGCTTCCTGAAGGGAGAGTCTCTGGGGGCCTCAAGTGATTTCTACCCAGATACCTGCAGTCCTTGGGATAGATGGGCTCAAGTGGAAGGAGGAAGCTGCTACTGCCTGAAATCAGAGACCTGGAGCCAAGACCGTATGACTGATTCCATTCAAGTCCCAAAAACAATCTCCCCGGCTTAAGGCCAGGTTATCACTAACCCATGTGTCATAGGCACCAGAGAGGGGGAACAATATTTCACAGAGTAGGGACTCCAGCCCAAATGCAGGCTCAGTGATTTGGAGAAGATGGGTTTTGGTGCAATCAATTTGGGAGAGTCAGCCAGGATTTCTTTTAAGCTTTATTCCCCAGAAGCCCCCTCCGACCTTGGAGACAGACTAATCCCTGACATTTGTCTACTGGCTTTATACTTTTCAAAACTCCCTCACGTTCATTATCTCCATTGGGCCTCTCCTACACCTCCATAGATTAGGACCAGAAAGTGTTATTATCCCTGTTTGACCAACAAGAAAACTGAGGACCTGAAAGGATATATGACCCATCCAGGGTCACACAGCTATTTAGTGAAAGAATAGGACTTCAAATGTTTTCCAATTTCCAGCCCTTTGATCTTTCCACCTCTGAGGTGGATTTCCCCACAGTTCTGTGGCTGTACACTGTCCCTAACACAGTGCCTGGAAAAGAGTAGATGCTATAAATATATGGTACATTTATGATTGAAGTGTAAGCAAGGGCAAGGCAGAATGGAATGCAAGTTCTACAAGGGCTATTTTTTTGGAACTGGGAATTGAATGGGGAATGGGGATTTTTATCACTAAGCTACATCCCCAGCCCTTTTAATTTTCATTTTGAGACAGAGTCTCTTTAAGTAGCTGAGGTTAGCCTTGAACTTGTATTCCTCCTGCCTCACCTCCCAAGTGGCTGGGATTATAGTATTACTGTAGCCACCAAAGAGCCCAGCTGCAAGGGCTTCTTTAAAAACCATCAGAACAAGATAAGCATGCTGTGTTGTTTAATCATTTGAACAGAAACGAAGAAGTAAGAGATCTTTCCCATTTCACAGATGTCATTGCCAAGGTATGAACATTAGGGGAACCCCATAGGGAAGCCATGGGGCTTAATCTCTTGACAAGACTGACCTGCACTCACCCTTTGCAGGGAAATGAATACTGTGGGTCCTCATTCCAGAAGCAGGAAGGAGTCAGTATCAACCCAATGGGAAGAGGATCCTCCCTGCTTTGTTTCTGCAAGCCCCTTCTCTCTCCAAGTCTCCAACTAGTGGCTTCCTGCAGTTCTGCTGGGAGGGGTGTCTGAGAACACTAGTTGCCCTCTGCTTTAGAATCTCAGCACCCCCACTTCTTGACACTTCTAGCATAACCCAGATTTCACAGGCTGGGAACTGTTCTTCTGGAATACCACCTAGACCCAGACCCCCCCCCCACCTTTCATCCTTTTTCTGTCTTCCATGGGACCTAGCACATAATAGGTACATAATAAATGTTAGATGAATAAATTTGTTCTCATGGTAAAGATGTCTCTCCCTGGCTCTAAGCACCACAGTCAGGATTCTGCCTCCCAGGTCCTCACCCCACCTTCACAGGTAAACTGACCTGATGTTGCCACTTAGACACAGATCTTTGAAAGATGCTTCACAGCAACACAAAGTGGCTTTTGAGTCAGGTGCTTTGAATTTGATGTCTCACCAGTTTCAAATCATGGATCAATCATTTAGTAGCTCGTATATTAGGGAGATGTTCACTTTGCTCCTCTGTATAATGGAAAGGATGTTGGAATGACGAAATGAATGTAAAACACAGTGTCCAGCACTTAGTTAAGTGCTCAACAAGCAGCAGTTGAATTATCCGCACACCTCTGTCCCCAACGGGAGGGTTCCTCCAGGGGGCGCCCACTGCCCCGGCAGCCAGATTGAGGGAGGGTGAGAGACTGCAGACGCGGTGTTTACCATTTCCCTTCGTAGTTCGCCACCTGAGCCAAGGCTTTGGGGCAGAGCCAGTTGTCTCCTACTTTATAATTCTGGTCACAGCAGGGGCTGGGTTTCTAAGGCAGGCGTGATCTTTCTCTTCTTACAGACGCTGCCCGCTGCCGCTGCTGTCAGTGCTGGGCACAGCTAAGAGCGGCGTGAGAGGGAGACGGTTGAGGGTTCCCTGGCCGGGAAGCCACCCAGCCCCAGCCCTGAGAGAGCCTGGACAGTAAGTGCCACGTTCGAAACAGCCAGGTTCGGGCTCGCCCGGGGAAAGGACCAGAAAGCGGGGATCGGTGGGGTTGGGTGACCTGCAGCCAAGTGCTAGGGTCCTCGCCGACCCCTCAAAGTGACTTGGGGGCAGTGCTGGCGTGGGCCCCCTTCTGGGTGCTCACGTGCTCATCATTGCAGAGGATGGATGGAGTTACATCGAGAGCCCACATCCCTCTTCATCTCCCCTACCCCGCGCCCCCCGCGCCTCCCGCGCCAGGATTCGTTGTGGTCGCCAGGCAGCCCAAGGGTCCCTTCGCTGTGCTGCGTAAGGGGAAATTGCAAGGCAAGATGCGCGGGGCTGAGGTGTTGGACGCCGGTGGAAAGTGGCCGAGCCAGCGGGAAGTTTTCCTACTGGTGTGGGGGATGGGGGGGAGGACGGAAAAAAAGAGGTGAAGATTGCTGGGAGCAGCCCCACCAGTTGCTCGGAATCCACCCTCCTAGCCAGCCTGCAAGGTCTGGTTCCCTGAGGGGAGTCGCGGATGGGAAGTGTCAGTGACTTCTAGCTGCCCTCCTCCAGGGCCTCCTCTTCCCCGGGCCTCCTCTTCCCCAGGCACCCTGGCTGGCCTGCCCTCCTGGGACCTTTGGCTGTAGGGGCTGGGAAGGGGACAGGTGATGCCTCAGCATTCTCAAAGCCTCGCGAGGCTGAGAAGCATGACCGCCCCACTAGGTGTTGAATTAATAATGTGCAAGAGCTTACCTGCCTTTTTCTTTTCTTGGCTGTATTAAATTCTGGGGAGAGAGAGTGGGGAACTGAGATCCCAAAGGCAAGTTTATCCTAAGTCAGTACTTTCTCTGAGAATGCCCAGATCTCCCAGCTGTTCTTCCATCCAGAGCCACTCATGTGTGCAAACTCTTTACCTAACAGTAATAAGAACCATAGCTGACATTTGTTCGGTGTTTTCTGTGTGACAGGCATGCTTTTAAGTGCTTACAAGCATTATTTTATTTAATCTTCACAACAACCCGGTGAGGTGGACACTGTTATTCCCATTTTACGGATTAGAAAATTGAGAAAGAAAAGATCCCTGAGCCCAAGGTTCCACAGCTAGTGACTGGCAGAGCTAGGATTTTAATCAGTTTTCAATTTACCACCATTACCTCCTATGGAGAAAGTCAAATCAAGTGGGTTATTAGTAGGTGCCCAATAATACTAATAATAGCAGCTGTGGAGCACTTACTTTGCACCAGCACAGTTGGTCTATTTAACATTCCTGTAGGTATTTTGAAGTAGATGCTGTCATAAGTTCCATTGTATAGATAAGGGAACTGAGGCTTAAGAGATGAAATAACTTGCCACAGAGTTGGGATTCCAGCCCAGATCCAATAATTCCAAAGCCCAGTTTGGAAGTTCCCTTTGGCAGATTTGTGTGTGAGGCAAAGTCTTGGCTTCCCTACAGCCCCCTCTCCCCAGGCACTTACCCACAGCTCTGCACTATTCCTCTCCATTCCCAAGGAAGGTTGGCAGAGAAAGGGCTTCCCAGAGAAGATAGAGTGTTCTGCATGGATTTGGGTTTTGTTATTGTACTAAGTGCCATGCCTATAACATCAATAAGTTGTTCTGCTTTATAAGTTTTATTAATTAGACAAGTGTCTGGTCTGCTGGTTTGGAGTTGTTAATCCGATATTATGGCTCTATCTGAGTACCTCTGTTAGGAGTTATTTTCTGAAAAGTTTTTAGAGCTCTATTTGCATGCTGGGCAAAGCCATCTTCTCCCACTTAGGGAGGGAAGGTGCTTGTTTCTCAGTCAGGACTTCAGTAGCAGAAACTGCAGTCTACCCATGAGTAATATTTTTGCTCTGTCCTCCCCCTCCCCACAGCGTGGTCCCTGTGAGCTAAAACCTGAATGTGGTAAATCCTGTGAGGCTGCCCCTATGGGTCACATCTGGGCCTGCAATTGAGTTATTTGTAACTTCCCACCATTACCCATGGCCTGTCCATAGAGAGCCTCACATGTACCCTCCCTTGTGGGCATAGCAGGATGGTGAGCTTCATGCCTTTGGTTTCCATTAGTATGGCTGGATCCCAGTGCACATGCTGGCGGTCTATCTTTCCTGCCCCTCCCACAAGAGGGCGGCCTTCCATGTGCAACTTTGTGATGGTGCATATGACATATGGCTGTTGACCCCAGGGCTGAGCTGTGTCTCTCATTGTCTCTGTGGTCTCTTGAGAGTTCACTGCATCATTTTATAAGGCCACATGAAAGAGGCAATGGGGAACAGCACTCAAAGTTTTGCTTGAATTTATTCTGATTTCTTCTTTTAATTGCAGAGACTTAAATATCTAGAGGTTTTCCTTCTTACCAAATCTTCCTAACTGTTCATTTGCTGTCACATCTGACATTCATTTCCTGGAATGTCCTTCTCACCTTCACAGCCTGCTTGGCTGGGGTAAAGGGACTCTGCTGTCACTCAGAGTGAGGCGGAGACATACCTTTCCCTGTGCTCCCCCTGTGGAGTTGGGTGACACTTGATTTTATATTTGTTTACATGCCTTCCCCCACCTTAGACTGCAAAGTTCCTGAAGGAAGAGCCTGGGCACATGTAGGTGCGCAGTCTATTTTTGTCCCATATATGAATGAAGGAGTGCATTGTTACATCTAAAAGCTGGTGGGGGGAGCCCCTGACTCACAGCAAGGGACTCTACTATCATTCATTTCCTTTATAAGAAGGAGAGTAGGAGCAGAGCTTGCATTATTCTATAACAGAGGGCCCTAGCTCTGTGGATTTTTATCACTGGAAGAAATACATTTGAATGCCAAAACCTGAATGCTTGGGAAAAGTCTTTCCTGATTAATAAAATGTTCTTGAGAAATAGGGTTCCCCCCAAAAAAATCATTTTCCCTTATTATTTTTGAATCTTTCTAAAAGGACTGGGCCTACTTTTCTACCTTAGTCGGGGGTCTATCATTAAACATGTGTAGGGATCCTGTGGGTTCTCAGGATTACCCAGGATTCAGTTTGCCCTGAGCCTGGTTGTAGAGTGGGACTCAATCTCCTCCCACAATCCCCAACACTTGTCTGTTCTTGCTGCACCCAGAGTCAAGCCCATGGGGACTTTGGGGCTTATAATTTCCTTGCTGCTTACCTCCAGGAAACATACACACAGCATGGGAGAGGTACAGGGTGTTTGGGTGCTAACTCATGCCCTCTGAGCTAGTAACTCAGCAGGTGCTCTTACCCTTGGTTTTTATTCTTAGGTAGCAGGTTCACCAACCTCACTCCCCCTTTTTGACCCCAGTTTTGGAAAGACCTTCTCATTCCTTTCTGCATCTCAGGAGGAAGATGCAATTAGGCAGAATCAAAGGTATCTCATCCTGAGGCTGCAGTTGGCATCTCTGAACACCTCCAGAGGGGTCACAAGACTTCACCAGACATCTGTTCACATAGTCTCCTTTTTCTAGGGGCTTCTTGCCCTAATTCCTGTCCTTCCCCTGGAAAGTACTGTTTGCACAGGTTAGAGAAGGGTACACAGGAAGTTGCTGGGGGCTGCTCCCTCAAAGGAGTTCAACTTGGCACCTTCTGAGGATAGGGCCTGGGCTTCGAATACCACCTGCATCATCTCAGGCATCTAAGCAAAGTGTTGGGACAGGTGTACCTTTCTCTGTCCAGCTCTGACTAGACTGGCCTCTCTCCTCACACACCCTCTTGGGGACACTGGTGAGGAGAACCTTGTACCCCAGCAGAGCCGAATATGAGAGATAAACAAGGGAAAGGCCTACTCACAGTGTATGCTGGGTCAGCCACAGGATCTTGCTTCCCAGCTAACCTCTATCCCACTCAGGCTGTCATCTTCCTGCTTCCCGCCACATACTCTGTTCCCTTTGGTCTCTGAGTCTGTTCTCAATGCCCTATCTTTCGACAAGCCCACGCTGTAATACTCAGCTGTAGTCCTTGTCTAGAAAACCTCCCCTTGCTGCTTCTGAAAATCTACAGAAGGTTTACAAGGGGCAAGTAAATCACTTCCAAGGTCCCTGCCAACTCTGAGATTTTCTAGGAGTTGACCAGAGTCAGGGGTTGAGGATATTCAGGCTGTTAGTGCCTAGCAGCCTCACAGAGAGGAGAGAGATGGCACAGCAAGCCAGCTGAATAAGCCCTCATTTGGCTTCAGGAGGCCTCGCCCAGAGCCTTGTGCAGCCTTGTGCTGCCAAGAGGCCCCCAGAGTTGTGCTATTTGAGCCCTGGGTCTTTGGCTGCTGGAGGCAGCTACTTGTTGGGAAGTTCCCAGAAGCTCCTACCCACACCTGCTCCCCTGTCTGCCCTCCAAGTTTTGTTTACAGTTCATCCCTTGGCAGACTAAAGGCTGGGATCCAAGAGAAGAGAGAGCAGGGTGGCCAGGGACCCTCTCCTGGCTTGGCATTCTGTGCCAGAGCTCTGTGGCCCAGCCTGGTCTCAGAGAGCTGTGTGCACTGAGGGGAAGAATTCAGGCCTGCTGCTCCTTTCCCTGCCAATCCCACTTTTCCCATCATGACCATTCCCTCACACCTGCTGAAATTCTCCCCCTTCCTATTTGGCTCCTCTAGGTCTCCTCTTTCACAATAAAAATTCAGTCTCCAGTGACTGGGAAATTGGCCTAAGTCAAGAAAGTTTCCTGGGTCTCTCCCACATGTTGTTTCTAATTTGCTTCCTGTTCATTACATCCCCACCTGTGAAATGGTTAGGGGGCAGTCATGCTGTCAGTATGTCATAGAACCAGTCCCCCACCCCAGAAGAGCTTCATCACCCAAAGTCCTCTACCAGAAAGCTCTCATTTCCATTTGACCCTTGAGTGGAAACCCTTAGGGCAGTGCTGGCAGACAGCTTGAGAACATTTAGAGAGTGGGTAAGGAACTAGGGAGGGTCCCCCAAAAGCTAAGGCACCCAGAGTTGGCAGCACAGTATCTCTATAGTGTTTGCCTTCCCCACGCCTGTCCTTTGTTCTTCACTATCTCTGAGACGAGGCCCTGTTGTCTCGTCTCTCCTCTTCTGTCTTGTTTTTGCCACCTCTCCTGGCCTCTCCCTCTTGGCTCTGGCTGCCCCCCTTTCCTGCTCAGCTGTCTTTTCCTCTTGCTCGTCTTTCCTTTCATTCCTCATCTTTCCCCCTCTGGTTCAGTCATTCTGTTTCTGCCTCCTTCAGAAATACTTGGTATGGTACATGGAGGGTGGGGACTGGGGTGCCCAGGGCTCTTTGGAATGACATGACAACTCCTTCAAGGTCCCAGGAATATTTCATGGCTCCAGTTCCCCCTCAGTGCCTCAGCCAGTGACAGGTGAGTGGGGACGAAAATGCAAGGATCTCCCCACTAACTCCACCACAGCTCAGCAGCAGCAGCTTCAGACCTTATGACCCAGAGTGCCATATGGCATCAGCTTCACATCTGGCACAGCCCTCACATCTGTCACCCGGCTGGCAGCCCCAGCAGGGGGGGGTTTAGGAGCGTGTCTGGGTCTATTAGACAACATGTCGGAATCTACTGAATGTGTAGCCTCTGAGGGGAGGAGGGGGAGGAGAAAGGGGAGCTGCTCTTACAGAGGGTCCTCCACAGCTTCCTCCCACAAGCATTATGGGGTTGCTCTTTTGCAAAGTGACTCCAGGCTCCCAGGTATTTGTGAAAGGAGAGATCACCTTGGTTTCTCTGCCTGCCCCTTTATGACCTGCTAGAACAGGTGACAGGTGTTTCCATTCCAGCCCCCTGGGGAAAAGCTATTGTATAGACAGCCAGAAAAATAATCCAGGCACCAGCAGATTTTCCAAAAGATGCTTCTCTAGGTTCAGTTAAATTATGAATTTGCAGGGCCATAAAGACCTGTAAAGTAAATAGGGAGGCAGCCCAAGGAAGTAACCAAATCATCTACCTGAAGATTCTCAGGAGTGAGAAGGACTATCCAAAGCCACCCTACCCATCCCACTTCCTCTTGCTATTAATACTGAAAGGGTATTTTCCTACCTTTAAAAATTCCTTCTCTGCAGGCATTTGATTTCCCACCCTCAGACCCCTAAAATGGATGAAGCTATCTCCCATTTCTTCTTAGATTGTAGTCTTGAAATCTTCCTTTGACTCCATTATCTCCCTACTTTTGTTTTGTTTTGTTTTGTTTTGTTTTTGGAACTGGGGATTGAACTCAGGGGCACTCCACCACTGAGCCACATCCCCAGCCCTATTTTTTATTTTATTTAGAGACAGGGTCTCACTGAGTTGCTTAGGGCCTCGCTAAGTTGCTGAGGTTGGCTTTGAACTCGCAATCTTCCTGCCTCAGCTTCCCAAGTGCTGGGATTACAGGCGTGCACCACCGCGCCCAGCTATCTCCCTATTTTTGTCTTTGGTCAGTGATGTTAAGGGGTTTCTCCTATGGGCCAGACTCCCCATCTGGAAACCTGCCTTTCATGGGTTGAGACACCATAGTTAGGCTTTGATACTGACTTGCATGGAGCAACCAAATCTATTCTGAATGCCTCAAAATCATTCCTATCCACCTATGTATTGGTCCACTTAGAAAATAATTAATGAGCATCTACTATGTGCCAGGTGCCACAATAGGTAATGGGGATATACTGTTGAACAAAAGATATGTAGACCCCACTCTTATGAGATTTACAGCTAAAATAAACACTAAATACATAGTTACAAATTATGATGAGTCTCATGAAGGAAATGAACAGGTTGTAATAATAGAGAATAACCAGGCATAGTTTCTAGGAAAGGCCTCTGTAAGGAGGTGACATTTGAGCAGAGAGCTAAAGGATGAAAGATCGGTCACATGAAAAATGAGCAAAAAAGTTTCCAGGGATAAAGGGGATACAAAATGGGCTGGCCTTGAGGTGGCAAAGAACTTGGGTGTGTCCAGAAACTCAAAGGAGGCTAGAGGGGCCAGACTAGAGCCAACTAGGATAAAAATAATATTGGGGAAGGGGGTGGCAAGGAGGGCAGGAGGAGATCACACAGGACCTGTGAGACATGGAATAGGACTTTGGTAATTATTCACTTGCAGTAGAGATGGATGAGGGGTTTTAAGTAGGGAAGTGACAGGCTCTGACCTTTACTTTTGCAATTGCTGTAGAGACCCGATTTAGAAGGGACAGAAGTAATACAGGGAGACCAGTAAGTAGGTTGCTTGTACAATCTGCAGGAGGGATGATGGCGACTTAAATTGGTGACAGCCATGGAGATGGAGAGTGCTAGTCAGATTTTGCATGTGTTTTGAAGCCACAGCTGTCACTGAGAGATTGGACATGGGGGATGCAGGAAAAGGGAGAGACAGGCCTCAGGAATTATTCTCAGGTTTCTGGCTTGTGTCATTGAAGAGATGATGGTGCCACCCACTGAGATGAGGAATTCCAAGAAAGGCCTAGACTTGAGCTGGTAATCATCAAGAATTCAATTTTGGCCATGTTAAATTTGAGATTCCTGTGAGATATAAAGGTAGAGTTGTCAAAGTCTATGTGTTTGGGAGCTCCAGAAATGGTGTGGTTAGAATGCAAATTTGAAAATTGTCTTCATGTGGATTGTATTTAATAATACTCTTTTTTATTTCTTTTGGCAGTACTGGGGATGGAACCCAGGGCCTTGCACATGCTAGGCAAGTGTCCTACCACTCAGCTATATCCCCAGCCCTTGCAGATTGTATTTAAGTCCAGGGGACTAGATGAGATCACCTTGGGAAAGAAAGAGTACAGAAAGAAGACCCTGGACTGAGTTTGAAAAACTCCAATATCCAGTGCTTAAATAGGGAAAGATAAACCCAAAAAGATGAAGGTAAAGTAGCCAGAGAGGTAGGGAGACAGTGAGGAGACTACCACAGAAGCCAAGAGAGGAGAATGTGTCCGAAAGAAGGGAGTGGTCAGCTGTGTCTACAGCTGATGAGAAGTTGGGTTTGATGGGGACCAAGGGATGACCTTGGAGCCCAGAGGGAACCTTAACAAGAGAAAATATAGCATGATAGATGTGGAAGCCAGATGATAGTGGATCAAGAAGGAAAAAAAGGGATGAAGTAGAGACGTTATGTGTAGAACACTCTTGAGGGTTTTTTCTGTGAATGTGAAAACGAAAATGGGGGCAGCAACTTTTAAGGGTGGGTGCGGAGTAAAGAGATGTGGGTTTCATTTGTTTTCTTAAGAATGGATGATTTCCATCAAGATGCAAGTACCATTCTGGAGACGTGGAAAGATGGATGACTTAGGGAAGAGAGTAGATGCCCAAAGAACAAAATCCTTGAGAAAATAAGAGGGAATGTTACCCAAACATACATGAGGAGATTTGTCACAGAAGAGACACCTCCTCCATTTTAGTAGGTGGGAAAAAATAAAACAAGGGTACAGTTATAGACATGGGAGTGCATAGATTTGATGGTGGTAAGATGAAGGTGCTCTCATCTGATGACTTGTTTTTTGAGTAATATGTGAGATGAGGTGTCAGGTTTCTTTGGGGGAGGGGTACTGGGGATTGAACTCAGGGGCACTTGAACACTGAGCCCCATCCCCAGTCCTATTTTGTATTTTTTTCAGAGACAGGGTCTCACTGAGTTGCTTAGCACCTTGCTTTTGCTGAGGTTGACTTTGAACTCACAATCTCCCTACCTCAATCTCCTGAGCACTGGGATTACAGGCATGTGCAACCATGCCCAGCAGCTGAGACTTTCTGGAGTCTCAAATGGTGGGGGGTGTGGAAGATTGAGGCGAGAAGGGGAGCTATTAAATAGGCACGTTAGAGGGAGAGAAGATGGTGGCCCAAAAGCATCGAGAGTCCATACCAGGTTTGAGATCATGAATTTAGAAGTGAAAACCAGATACCCAAGAATATGGTTTCTCTCCAGCTACCTTCAGCCCACTCTGATGCAGGTATGGAGAATACAAATGATTGAGTTCATGAAGGACTGAGGATTTTACAAGGCAAGTATAGCAGAGGGAGAGGAAATAAGGGAGTCAAAGATGATTGTGAGAGAATGGTCTATTGCTAGGTAGACTGGAATCTCCAATATGAACATGAAGGAGAGTGAAGAGAAGGAGCTTGAAGGAGAGTGTTTTAGTCAGCTTTCTCACTGCTGTGACCAAAAGACCCAACAGGAACAACCACAAAAGAGGAAAAGTCCATTTGGGGGCTCACAGTCCCAGAGGTCCCAGTCCATAGAAGGCCAGTTCCCATTCCTTGGGGCTTGAGGTGAGGCCGAACACCATGGCAGGAGAGTATGGCAGAGGGAAGCAGCTCACATCATGATCAGGAAGCAGAGAGAGAGAGAGAGAGAGAGAGAGAGAGAGAGAGAGAGAGACACTCCACTTCCCAGATACAAATATTTATACCCCAAAGCCACGCTCCAATTCCCACCTCATCCAGCCACACCCTACCACTTCAGTTACCACTCAGTTAATCCCTATAAGGGGACTAAATCACTGATTGAGTTAAGACTCTTACAACCGAATCATTTCTCCTCTAAACCCTCCTGCATTGTCTCACACATGAGCTTTTGGGGGACATCTCACATCCAAACCATAACAGAGAGTTAAGAAAGTGAATAATGAGCTGGGTGTGGTGGCACATGCCTGTAATACCAGCAATTTGGAAGACTGAGGCAGGAGGATGGCAAATTGTGACCAGCCTCAGCAACTTATGGAGGTCCTAAGCAACTTAGAGGGACCCTGTCTCAAAATAAAAAGGGCTCACAGATGGTGTGACTCTACTTTGTGTACAACCAGAGAAACAATAGCTGTACTCCATTTGTGTTCAATGAATCAAAATTAAATAAATTTTAAAAAAATAATAAAATAAAATAAAATTAAAAGGGCTGGGGATGTGACTCAGTGGTTAAGCCCCTCTGGGTTCAATCCCTGGTACCAAAAAAAGAGAAAGTGAATAACTAGAGGAAAGTGCTTATGGAAGGCCTCCCTGAAAAAGTGATATTTGAAGCTGAGACATGAAGATTGAGGAGTTGACCAGACAAGGAATGGGTGAAGCAATTTCTAGAAAAAGGGGATACCAAGTGGGAAGTGAATAGGTGATCATAATGTATTTAGGTGATTTCTTGCACTGGGAACCCATGTGGAGGGAATCTGGCAGGGGAGATGGTATAGTAGAAAGTGGGATATTAGCTGGAAATTTGGGAGGCAGTGTATGGCCCAAAGTCTAGGTAGCTGATAATGGAGTGAGTTAAGTGGAAGAAGCAGTTGTTAGATCCTTCCTCATCACCATGTGGATGTTGAACTCACTGATAATGATATCAAGAGTTGGAATGGGCACAACTCTTCCGATGGCTATTGTGAAAACAAAATAGAGAAAATGACAAGTGTTGGCCAGAATGTGGAGAAATTGAATTCTTTGTGCATTGCTGGTGGGAATTTCAATGGTACAGCTGCCGTGGAAAACAGTATGGCCATTCTTCAAAAAATTAAACACATATAATTACCATAAGATCTGGCAATTCCACTTCTAGGTGGAATTCCACTTTCAAAAGACATGAAAGCAGGGACTCCAACAGATATTTGTATAGCCATGTTCATAGCAGCATTATTCACAATAACCAAAAGGTGGAAACAACTCGTGTCCATAGACAGATGAATAAAATGTGGCACATACATGGATTATTATTGAGTCTTGAAGGAGGTTCTGATACATGCTACAACACAGATGAACCCTGAAGACATTACACTAACTGAAATAAACCAGATTCAAAAGGACAAATAGTGTATAATTCCTCTTATATGTAGTTCCTACAGTAGTCACAGTCATAGAGACAGAAATTCTAGTGGTGGTTACTTGAAGCTGGGAGTAAGGAGAATGGAGGGTTAGTGTTCAACGGAGACAAAGTTTCTGTTTGGGAAGATGAAAAGGTTCCCGAGGTGGATGGTTAAGATGGTTGCCTAAGTGTGAGTGTAATTAATGCCACTGAACTGTATGTTTGAAATTATTAGAATGATAAATTTTATGTTACGTATATATGACAATTTTTTAAGAGATAGGCTGAGTGCCCTGGCACATGCCTGTAATCCCTTAAGCTAGGGAGGCTGAGGCAGGAGGATCGTGAGTTCAAAACCAGCCTCAGCAACTTGGCGAGGCCCTCAGCAACTCAGTGAGACTCTGTCTTGAAAATAATAGTTTTTAAAAAGGGTTGATGATGTAGCTCCATGGTTAAGCACCCCTGGGTTCAATCCCTGGTACCAAAATGAGTAAATAAATAAAAATATAAAAATAAGAGATAGAGTCAAAGGGAAGAACAGGTACCACTAGGAACTAAGTAACTATGGTGCCTACCTAGGTTGTCTGTAGGTAACAATGAGGAGGAAGAAGGAATGGTAAAGACGGGTAGCAGGCAGGTTCCTCAAAGGAAGAGGATTATTTGTAGAAGGAAAGAAGAAAAATGGCCTGCAGGCCACTTTAGCAAGCACGAAGATACCTACCTCCCCTGCAGGTCCTGAAGGACTTGACATTTGAGAGAGAAAAACAAAAACAAAATTTTAAAAAGCCAGCCTACACTTAATAGGGCTGCTGGGGAAATAGTATCCTCGAGAAATAACCAGGTCTCAATTGGGAAAGAAAGTGATATGCACTTTCAGAGAATAAATTAAGACTATAGGACAGTTTGTTATTGACTGTTGTTATTGAGAGTTGCAGAGGACATGATGGAAGGGTTGGAAAGGGAAGAGAAGGGTGGGATTAGAGTATGAATAGACCACTACAATAATCTTCTCCATGGTTTCAATTTCTGCAATTTCAGTTACTTGCCTTCAACAATGGTTTGAAAATATTAAATGGAAAATTTTAGAAATAAACAATTCATAAGTTTGAAGTAACTTTAGCATATTGTTATACTTGTTCTCTTTTGTTATTGTGTTAATCGCTTACCGTGCCTAAGTTTTCAATTTAACTTTATGATATGTATGTGTGTATAGGAAAAAACATTAGATATATAGAGTTTGGTACTATCTACAGTCTATGAGTTTGGTACTATCCGTGGTTTCGGCCATCCACTGCAGGGTGTTAGAATAGATATGAAGATGAGAATCTGCACTCTGAGGAATGGCCAGAAACAAGGAGAGTTCCCTTTGTTGGTGACTGAAGTTAACAGGAATGTGAGGCCTGATGTGATGAGTGTCCCATATAAGAGAGTGTGCTTATAGGCACATAAGAAGTTCCTTTATGGGGGTTGGGGTTGGGGCTCAGTGGTAGAGCACTTGCTAGCACGTGTGAGGCACTGGGTTCGATCCTCAGCACCACATAAAATAAATAAATAAAATAAAGATATTGTGTCCATCTCCAACTAAAAAAAATTAAAAAAAGAAGTCCCTTTGTGGCTAGGGTCCCTGATATGTCACTTGTTGCTGTGCTGGTTTCAAGGGAGTCTGCTCTTACAAATAGTGCTGGAGCAGCCCTTAGTTCATGTGGGGAGAAGTAGTCTACTGAATACTTCCACTGAGCCAACCTCATTGCCTTCTGGAAAACTGCTTGGTCCACAGGTTCTTGACAAAAATTGTAGACAACTGTTGACTCTAGAATTAGGCATTATAGTTCCTATTGTAGTCACACTTGGTTTATATAGATGACTATATTTTAGCAAGTTACCTAATCTCTTTGCTCAAATCCTCAGTTTTCTTATCTATACAATGGCGAAATATACCACTTCACTCAGGCAGGGGCTCTGAGAATGATCTGAGGTCATATGTAGACAGCACCAGGAGCATAGTAAGTCCTCCGTAAATGGTAGTTGATGCTATTGTTTTCTGCACTGTCCTCTCTTTCAGCATCTTCCTCACTTTATTCCCAGATGCCTCTAGTCCTCAGGGTGTTCTTTAACCAAATTCTCCAGCAGGGCTCAACAATGCCCCATCTTTCAGATATTTCCTTTTCCCTAATGCAGCCTTCCCTATCTTATTTTGTACTGTTCAGAGCCCTCCATAGTCTCTCCTGGGATAAATCTGATTCAGTCAGCTAGTCCTTGGTTTGCATGAATTTATGTGTCCTTAAAAGATAACACTTGTGCTTTAACTGGGGCCTTTGATGATATAACCCAATAGAATTAGAGCACATCAACTTCCCTCCTCACCTGTCTGTGGCTTTGCCATTGAGAATACCATTCTAGATCCTTGCTTCTCAGAGTGTGGTCTGTGGATGAACAGCCTGGCCACCACCTTGGAATTTGACAGAATATCAATCCTTGATCCAGACCTGTTTTAGCAACACCACAGGTGATTCATGTACCCATTACAGTGTGAGTAGCACTGCTATATAGTAAGGGGCAGCTAACTGAAGTAACAGGTGAGGGCTCCTTTACAGGAAGAAGAGTTTGTGTCCAAGCTCTTTACAAAGACACTTAGAGCAGCCTACTTCAGAGCCCCAGGGATGGAGCTCTCATTGCTGCCACTGGGAGAATGTGGTTATCTCATGAGGAACCAGCTGCTAATCTGCCATGCTGGATCTCTAGAGCTTCCAGGAGAGTCAGGCTCCAGTTACTGGAATCAGAGGGCTAATTGACCCCACATGGCTCCAAATCCTGCCAGTTGCATGGGGAGTGACAAGACTCCCCAAGGAGCCAACCAAATGTAAAGAAAAGGGAGCCAAAGGCAAGGAGGAATGGAGAAATAAAAGTGATGGCTTGAAATGTAACTGTTAAATGCCTATCTCCCTGCCCAGAAGTGCAAGGAGGAAGAGCATTAGCTTAGAACCATTTTGTCATCTTCTCAGTTCCTCTGTCCTTTCATTGTATCCTACCTAGCAAGTAGTTAGTATGAGCTCCAGCTACCAGTCCCCCTTTGGGAAGTAATGGGGTTGGGTTCAGTTTAGTCCACAAAAGAGTCAGGGCAACCAGATGGAGTCAGGTTGACTGAGAGTTGGATCAGGGAAAGGGCTGCCTGGGAAACAAGGGGATGGAGTGCATGGTGGGGCTATCTCTTAGAAGTCAGGAGTTGGTGGAGGAAAGGCCAGGACAGTGTGAGATGGGTGAGGTTTATCTTCGGCTCCCTTTCTCCACTCCTCTGGCCACCCTGAATAATGCTACCAGTAATATTGCCACCACTACATTGGTGTGATATGCTTAACCTCCCTAAGTGATTCTGTAGCCATGATCTCATTTCATTTTCCCAACAATGCAGAGTGAATGGGATCAGAGACAGGTTAATTATGATGTGGGCTGAGCATCCAAGCTGGGCCAGAACATGGAGTGCTTATGGCCGTAGGATTGGAGCAGCCCTGCAGTGGAGATGGTGGATACTGAGAGTGTTTAGGACCCTGAGAATATGCAGGTGGGGGTACTGGGCTTGTGGGCTGTGTCCAAGAGATTTGGTTCCAGCTAGACTGCTAATGTGCTCAGCTTTGGTTTCTTCATCTACCTTGGAGGTTGGGGTGGAGGAGGAGGAGTCACCTAGTCTCTTTGGCAGGACAGTGAGAGGCTGTGAAGAGATAATGGATGTGAAGGTATCTTTTCTCAAATGAGGTAATGGGTGTAAAAATGCAAAGAACCACATGGATCTAAAGTGTTGTTATCATCAGGCAGAAGAGAAAGTCTAGACCCTTACCCAGATCACTGAATGGGAGGACAAGCCTAGCACAGGGTGATGGAAAACCTTTAGGGACTCTGGGTAGGAAGGAGACAGAATGAAAGCACTGCATGCTTTGGTGCAAAAGAAGAGAAGAAAATACCAGGTCCCAGAAATAAAGAAGGAGCAGGGAGCACAAGTTTGGCTGCTTCCCAATTTTGTCCAGGGTCGCCCTATTTGAGGGGACCAGAAGCTAAACATCTTTCAAAGTCAAATTGCCTGTTTCCCCCAGGAGGGAAGTCATGTGACTCAGGGACAGCTGAGCTGCTGTCATCCATCACTGCTTGCCTTCAGTGTCTCCCAAATCTCCAGGCATTTAGCAAATTTCATAGGGACTGAGCTGCAGACACTGAAAGATGCAAACCCCAGGAGGGAAGGAACAGCCTCCATTTGAATTGTAAAATGGCCTCCTGGTCTGTGAATGGAGGCATTTCCCCCACCCACTCACCCACCCTAAATGCCCAGGAAGGCAGTGTGAGGAAAGGGCTGCTTGCAGAATTGAGGGAGAATTCAGTTAGGGATGATGAGTCCAGCCCAATTAAGGATAACCTTAAGCAGAGATTAAATAGGCTCCAGTCATACCTAGGGATGCGCCTGTCATGGTGGGAGAAATACTGGGCCCCCTATGGGAAGATGGGACATGCCCATGGACAATGCTTGGATTCTTGCCTTTCTCTCCAACTCTGCCCTTTCCTGGCCAGCCAGCACAATCCCCACTTCCTCCATGGAATCTGCTCCAGCTTTCCTACCCCTCCTCTGAACACCCAAGTTGGTAGTTACACAGTTTCTCCGCTAGTCTCAGCACTCTCTTGTGTGTCAGACACTATTCTTCTCCTCCAGCTGAACTCGAAGCTCTTTATCTATTTTTTATTTTAGTTTGTTGGTACAGGGATTAAACCAAGGGACACTCAACAACTGAGCCACATCCCCAGCCCTTTTTATTTTTTATTTAGAGACTGAGTCTTGCTTATCTGCTTAGGGCCTTGGTAAGTTGCTGAGGCTGGCTTTGAACTTGTGGTCCTCCTGCCTCAGCCACTGAGCCACTGGGATTACAGGCATGTACCACCACGCCTGGTCTGGAAGCTCTTTGTGGACAGAGATCAGTGACTTCTCTTGTGTCCCACAGGATTCCAGACTAAGTAGGCACTCAATAAATACTTGTTGATTGACTAATATGTGTCAAAAACTAAAGCAAAATATTCATGTCACAAAAGGCTCTTGGCTCATCAGTTCCTCTGGCTTCAGGAGGGCCCATTTTTATTACTGCTGGTGCTACCTCAAGGCCCACTGGAGACTGAAGTATTCCCAGCTTCAGAAAAAGGGGTAAAGCTGAGGGGACTGAGTACAGGACAATGTACCCAGTGCTTCTGCAGCATGCCAACATCTCCCTTGCCAGTGTTCCTGCTTCTACACCAGGGAATGTGCAGCCTCATAGCCACTCATCCACCAGACTGCCCCGCCTGGTGCCCACATCAGAAATGAGCTGGAAGAGGCCCTTTAGTACTGATAAGGTTTGCTGGCAGGAGGCAAACGTCTCATTTAGGAAGTGGCCCCAGAACTGAGGCAAGATAGCAGCTGCAGGAATGATGTTCTCTGGCTCCCTTCAAGGCGGAGCTCCTGCTTTCTACCAGGAGCAGAAATGAGAGGCCCCAGCCTGAAGCCACCTTTGCAAAGTCCCTGTCGTAGGAGGGTGCCTATCCAGGACACTGACCAGCCATGTTACAACTTCTGAGTGCTTTCAGTTATAAAGTGATCATTTGTCTCATCAGGATGGGAGGAAGAGAGACAGCTTCTGAATTCACTTTCTGGAGGCTTGACCTCATCCTAGATCTCCCACCGTCCTCCCCTAAGGGGTGAGAGACAGTCTCCAAGCCAGCTTGGATGCAGCCCAAGTAGATTTGGCTTGATGCAAGTCAGCCAGTCTGTTTTCCTTCCCAAGTTCTGGTATGATGGAGACAACTCCAGGCTTCTTTGCTGGACTATGAATTTCTCTTTCATACAGTTACTCTAAGTCTTCTTCACTTCCCCCACAAATAGTCCTAAGACTCCACTATAATTCCTTGATTTGTGTCCTGATAAACAACCTAACTGCTTGAAACCATTTGCCACTGATGAATTTGGTATTCTTAGCTAGTCAACAGTTACCTCACTCTCATAGTTTCAAAATCTACTTTTTTTTTACAAACCTTATACTAGTTTGATTAATCAACTCCTGGCCCTCCATATCTTATTCTGAAGGGCTCTGCCTGGGACCTTAAATTTAGAGAATATACATACTCGTGTAGGGGAACCTAAGCCCATCTGGTAAGCCCCTCTATTCCACCTCCACCTGCCCTACTCTTCCTCTGGGCCATCATTCCCCTTTCACATCCCACCTAGTGCCCAGTACTCTCAGAGTGCCCCAATGCCCTCACCCTCAGGGCTTTTCATCTGAACACTATGTTCAGGCCTATGTTTGCCTGCAGTATGTCTCACCCTGGCCCTTAATAAAGAAGTTTTATAAAGCTCTTGTGTAATTTCTAAGCTTCAGTAACTTTTAAGTTTTGGGCATCCAGAGAACAATCTGTAATGTCTCCCAGGTGTTAGGGTAGCACTTTCTCTTCTGCCAGTTCCTCTGGGTTTTATGTCTGTCAGCAGCCCTGGGATACAGCTCCCCTTCTAGCCCACAGGAGCCATTTTCCAGCTATCCCATTCAATGAAGTAAGTTGGCGTGATGTACCATTGCCTAAAGTAGTGGTCCTAAACATGAGCATACTTGTTTATATATGCCACCCCAATAGTTCCTCTTTAGATACCACCTAAGAGATATTAAATTTTCAAATTACACGAGGATTTGGTGAAGATGCTCCATATTCTGGAATGACTTCGCAGTCCTTTCCCTCTTATCTGTCTGTTTTTGTGGCCCATTCCCTCAAGGTTTTGGTTCCCCTTAGGAAGTTAATAGCCAGTTAACATGAGTGATGCTAGTTGACTTCAGAACCACACATTTGCACTTAGGGTTTTCCTGGAGTCCCAATGCCTTAAAGGAAGGGTGTGACTCTTAATTTCAGACTCCATGGCACCTGTTTCTTCTATGGACTCCAAGCCTGAAGACAAGTGACTTCTCCTTCCTAGATTCCTCTTTCTCTAATCTGAAATATGAGGCTCTCATCACCTCTGTTGGTTCCAGAGGATGAAGGAAGTTAAGCTGTGACCTCCCAGGTGCTGTAGCCAGAACCCTAACCAGTGTCCAACCCCATTGGTTCTGAGGTTTAGTTCCCTTTGCATCTTGTTTTGCTCCCATCTTCCCCTTCCCCCAGTCATGTGATGCAGGAAGAGAGCGCAAATGATATGGAATGTGAGCAACTGCCAGCAGAGACGCTGCGACAAGTGACCATTCACCGAGACCCTATATATGGCTTTGGCTTCGTGGCCGGCAGTGAGAGGCCTGTGGTGGTTCGATCTGTGAGGCCAGGTAGGTGTCCCTCGTAGTGTCCCTCTAGCCCTAGCTCCTATCCCCCCACACCCATCTGTCTGCCCAGAGAGCAGAGCATCCAAGTACACTGTGTTCCTGAAGAATTCATGAAGAATAGGTAAAGGCTTGCTGACCGATAACTATGTTTAAGATAACTGGCCCAAACCATTGAGGTAGCTTGGAGCCTTAGAGGCTGCAATTGATTGTTTAATAGGATCTGGGTCCTAATAAATCTTCCCTTTGCACAAAACATTCAAAGAAGAGCCATAATGCTTTGGATAACAAGTTCCATTTATTCAATTCAACAAGTATTTATAGATCGCCTTTTCTAAGCCCAGCAATGTGGCAGGGAAGTACAAGACACAGTTCCTGTCCACAAGAATCTAACCATCAGGCCGTGGAGACTGGTAAAAACTCATGAAATAAGCTGGGCACAGTGGTGTACACCTGTAATCCCTGAGATTCAGGAGGCTGAAGCAGGAGGATCACAAGTTTGAGGCCAACCTTAGCAACTTAGTGAGACCCTATCCCCAATCAAAAAATAAAAAGAGCTGGGAAATTAGCTCAGTGGTAAAGCACCCCTGCATTCAATCTCCAGTACCACAAAAGAAAAAAAATGAAATAGGTCTGCTACTGAAGACTGGAATTAGTATAGAGACCACAGATGAGATAGGAATGGGGAGGAGAATGAAATCTCTAAATTCCCCAGTGGCAATAACAACAGCAACCATTGATTGAGCATCTACTTACTATGCATTTTACATCATCTTGTTTAATCCTCACAGTCAAGCCTGCAAAGTAAGTAAGTAATACCTTTCCCGTTGCACAAATGAGGAAACTAAGGCCTAGAGGAAGAGGAACAACATGTCCAGAGTCACCGAGTTAGGAAGCAGCAGTGCCAGTGTTTGCTCCAGGGTCTGTCTGATGCCATGAGGAGGAAAGAGGAACTTGATTGGAACCATGTGGGATGGAACAAGGAAAAGCCCCCCCACCTAAACTTTGAATGATATAGGAAAATACTGAAACCCTGTTGTGTTCCAAATCTGCTACCATTGACAGAAGATAGACAGAAAGGAGCTTTATTCCTGAATTGCTGGGCCTGAGGCTTTAGATGTTTACAACAGTTTCTCGCTCAGTCAAGAGGAGCAGCCAGAGTACAAACTGGTCTTGCAGAAATTTGATGAATTTTGCAATCCTCAAAGGAAAAGAAAAATATTGTATAAACTCTCTTCAACTAGAGGCCACAGAGAAAAAAAATATTCAATACAGGAGTTTGGGGCTAACCTAAGGCTCCCAAATCAGTCATTCAGTTTGGCAGGAAGGTTTTGAGTCTCTGATCAAAAATCATATTTGTCCTGGGAAAGAAGGACCAGATAAAACTTAGTAATGGACCAGCAGGCATCCCTGCTTTAGCTTCAAAGGAGACAGAATCAGAATTTGTAGGTCCAAAAAAGCTCCTAGACCTAGAGGGGGTCAATTTTAAAAGTTATAAGGTAAAGATGAAGGAGGAGTTGCAGGGTGAAGAGAAGATCCCAGATGAGAGCCACAAAAAGCCATACGGTAACAGGCACAGCCCTATTAGACATTCGGGCTGAACCATGTTGCAGCATCTGCTCAAGCAGCTGCCAGGTGGTTCAGTGTGTGAGTACATAAGAAAAGACAAAGAAGTATTCTACACAGGAGAAACTTTAATTTGGTAAGCCAACAAACCATTCATGAAAGGACAGTAGATTGAATGTTACTAGTGCCATCAAGGGCCAAGGCCTGCACAGGAGGAAACTTTCCATTGAGGACCTCTTCTGTAGTAAGGGGGAGATGGAGAGATGGAGATAGGGGAGAAAGGAGGGAGGGAAAGAAGGAATGCAATAGGTAGAGTGGCCTCCACCTAAGAGCCTGGTATTTTGGGCACAAGTAGATAGAAAGAATGAAATGAATTGAAGGAATTATCCCTTGAAGGATGTGACAACTACCATTTATCGAATTCTTACCAACATCAATTAACTCTTTTAAGTACTATACATTCATCATCTCATTTATCCTCCCAACATGCTTATGATGTGTAGGTACTGTTATTTTCCCATTTTGCAGAGAAGGTAAGAGAAACTCAGAGACATTCACCAAAGGTCATATAACTAGTGGATCAATTGCAGATTCAGGATTTGAGGCCAGGTCTGTCTGGCTGCAGAGTTTACTCTTCACCACCACGCCTTCCACTGCTGAAGTCACTGTGCTGGCAGGAGACTGTGTTAGCCTAGAGAGTTCAGGGCCATTGCTCTCAGAGTAGTGACTCCTGCTGGCCACGATGGCTCAGCCTTCCTCACCACACAGGGCCCTGGCTCCAGAGTCATTGTGCTGTCCTCAAGGGCCATATTTTCTGTATATGTTCGTGTTTTCAGAATTTGGGCAGCACCCTTCTTTGTAGAGAGATAGGGAAGTTAGTAGCTGGCCTTTTAAAGTAGACACAAATAAGAGTTGAAGCCGGTTTAAGGGTGGGAAATGTCATTAAACTTTTATTTCTGGTTTGAGTCAGGCCAGTTCTGACCTCTCATTCTCTGAGGCTGAAAAGCTTTTGTCCCAAAAGGTCTTTGCTGAACAACAGAAGCAGTACAGCCTCATAGCATCCCTCTATCCCTGCCCTTTCCCCTAACCAAGAAGTATATCTGCTGGGTGCAATGGCACATGCCTATGATCCCAGTGACTTGGGAGGCTGAGGCAGGAGGATCACAAGTTCGAGGACAGCCTCAGTAAATTAATGAGACCCTGTCTCAAAATTAAAAAGGGCTGGGGCTGCAGCTCAGTGGTAAAGCATGTCTGTGTTAAATTTCCAAGTACCATACAAAAAAGTACAGCTCTCAGCTAGGTCTACTTTCTTAAACTGAGTAGTAGAAATGGGAAAGAAAGAAAGCAAATAAATTTCCAGCTGTTCAAGAATCCATGCATTGTTTTCCTCATTTATTGACCAGTAGCATCTTTCAATGTTGAAGAAGATTAAACCCTTTAAGTCTTTTAGTCAGTCCATCCCCATGTCTCCAAGCAAGTGAATGCCTAAACCATTCCAGACCAGAAAGTATGAATAATATTTGAGGAAGAAGTCTCCTCCTCCTCCTGTCACCTATAACATCCCCAGCAGTCTGAAAGTCTGTGTTCCTTTTTAGAATCAAGCCAGTAAAGCACTTACTAACCTAGTCTGAGTATGAGGTCTGGGCTTGGGACCTTTTGCCACCCAGTCAAAAGAGGCCCACTGCATTTTCTTTCTTTGTTGTTATTCTGCCCTCCCATCTTCCAATAAGCAGCAGCCAAGAGCATCATTTCCTACAGGACTTGCAAGTCTCCCTCAGGCACTGTGGCTCTTGCCCAGACTTGTGCTTTACCAACAGTAGCTCGAAGCTCTCACGCCTCTCTCCTCTCCTCTGCAGGAGGCCCCTCTGAGGACAAGCTCCTGGCTGGTGACCAGATTGTGGCTATTAATGAGGAGGACGTGAGTGAAGCCCCCAGGGAGAGGTTCATAGAACTCATCAGGTAACAGGGGCCTCTGGGGCCTTGGAAGGAACTGAGTAGTATTCCCCACCCCTAGGCCTAGGTCTACCACTATCCTCCCTGGCCCCAAAAGAGGAGACATTCCAGGCAGAACAGTCCCAGCTAGGGCTCCTGGCTACCCAGAACTACACAGCCAGTCAGGGTTAGCAGAAGCTTCACACTCTGGCTTAAACTTGCTCTGATGATATGAGTAGGCACAAAGAAGAATCTCCTCCTACGGCTTCACCTCTACCCTCCCCAAGTAATCTCCTCACCTGAGCCCCTTTGTGTTAGGGTTACTATGCAGTGGGACAGACCAAGTGACTGGTGAGAATAAACAAGCCATTAAAAGAACACTCTGAGATGAGCAAAGACATTATTCCCACCTCCCCACCCCATCCCACAATCACACACACACACACACACACACACACACACACACGGAGAAGAAAATCAGATCCCTTCCCAGTGAATTGAGAAATGGAATCTACTGTTGTGGATTTGCCCCTCATTGTTTGTGACAATGTCCATCCTCCCCAGATAGGAGCAGGTGAGAGAGGAAGGGACTATTCGGGGGACCACTACCATCTGTGAATGGAGAATAATCACATTGTCTTTGCCTGTCCCTTACCACTATACACATTTCACATACATACCATGCACAATCCCCTTCCCCCCATTCACACCATGTGTTCATATACTTCCATAGTTTGTTGATATGGAACAAGAGGATAAAGGTGAAGACACTAAAGGTCATGTGTTAACCTTGGCTTTGGGGATCCTGGCTATCCTCAAATGGAACCATGTCCTCTGTCTGTCTGTCTCTCTGTCTCTCTCTCTCTCTCTCTCTCTCTCTCTCTCTCTCCCTTATGTAGTCTCGCTCCATCTCCCTCAATCCTCCACCCCTGTTAATTCAGAGTATTTTCATTCAACTCATCTTTCTGTGAGTCCCCAAAGTCCACTTGGTCCCAGAGCCCCTCCCTAGCTTTCAAAAGACTTAGCATTCTGTATGTGGTATAGCGCCCTCTTCTCACCTCTAAAGGGGTTTGGAATGCTCCATCCAGAAGTCCAAAACAAGTCTTCCTTGAGCATCTTCCCTCCAGTTCAACATGTGTCTGGTACCTGATGACCTTCTGTTTGTCTCTTCTCCAAGTCCAATTGCCCATGCATTCCCCCACTCTTCACCCTCCATCCTCCACCCTCAACCACCGCATTGATATGGGGTGAATTCTTTTTACCCCATTAGGGTATATTGGAATTCTTTAAACCTGATCCCCTAGAAGTCTACTTTGCCTCTAGTGGACATCTTTGTACCTACAACAAAATGGCCCAATCTTTTGAGGGATTCCAGGGCTCTTTTGATAACTTCAGAGGCTGGTGGATCATTCGTTCAATGAATTATTGAGTGTCTGCTATGTGCCAGGCACCATTCTAGGCACTGAAGATACAGCACTGAGTAAGCAACAGGAATCCCTGGCTCATTGGAATTTATGTTCTGGTAGATACCCACACTTAGCAGTGAACCTGATAAATAATTGTACACTGTATTAGAAGTCAATAAATGTTATTGAAGAGTAGAAAGTAGACTGGGGTTGAGAGTACTGGACACAAAGTTACAGAATGTAACTTTAAGCAGCATGGCTAGTTTGGGCTTCATTGAGAAGGTGGCATTTGAAGAGGGATTGAAGGAGGTGAAGGTGTTGGAGAAAGTGAATAACCAGTACAAAGACCCTAAGGCAGAAGTGTGTCTGGCCTGATTAAGGAACAGGGGAGAAGCCAGTATGACTGGCATCAGGTAAGGAAGGGGAAGAGTTGTGGAAGATAGGTCCAGATTATGGAGTCTTGTAAGCCATCATAAATGAATGGGGAAACACAGTTGGGGCTGGAGCAGATAAGCCACACGATTTGCATTGTGCCCCTTCCCTGTTCAAGATAAAGGATTTTCCTCAGTCTTCTCCCTGTAATGTAACTCTTCCTGGGAACTTCAAGACCTTGAAGCTGATTCATGCCTGGACTTTCCATCATTGAATATGAGAACTGTTCAGAACCAAGGGGCCTAGGCATTTCTCAAATGCCCACAATCAAGTCTATCTTATCACTATTTCTTGAATGCCTTTATTCCCATAAACATTTGAAAAAAGCCAACAAGGAAAGGGGAAGCTCCTTTGGGGCAAACTATTTCCATTTCTTTTAGTTCTTTTACAGGATTATGTATTCCTGGGAGAGAATTTTCATACCTCACAGGCTCTTTGATCGCTGGCATAATTCTTGTCGGAAGAGTTTCAAATTCTTCATCTTTTTGAATATTTGCTATCTGGAGAGAGTCTTGGCTTCCATCTGTTGCTCCCTGGCTCTCTTTTTTTTCTGCTCCCTCAATTAAAACAAATCTGCTGAGTATGAGTCATGATGACCAAATGACCTCCTTTGGGTTTTTCCTTTGAGTTTCTCCTCCTGCTTAAATACCAAATTGCCAATAATCATTGTACATGGTTCCCAGGATCCAGTGGCTGGATGCCCTGTGCGTTCCATAATTCAGGCCTTTAGTTTTCCTTGAGAATGTTTTACTCTACAGATAAAATTGCTCCTAAAGTTTGGGGATTTCTACAGAGAGAATGTGAGAAGGAATATGAAAAGAAGACCTGAAAAATGACAAACCCAGAGGTAATGGTAATACCATTATCAGATGCCTGCATGAACCAATATGGATGGTTTATGTCAGCCTCCACAAATGATGAGAGGCAAGGCATCCATGCAGATACTCAGATTACCCTCTGTCCTAATCCATATCCTTGAATGCAACCCAGGGGAAAATTCTGGTGTTGCTTCCTGTACTAGATGAATACCTAGTGCATGATACACTGCTCTCCTGTTCCCTCTTTTCTCTGTAGGAGCGCTAAGGAATTCATCGTTCTTACAGTTCTGCACACTCATCAGGTGAGTGAGCCTGTTTGCCATCTGTCCTTCCTTCTGACTGACAAGAGATGACCCCGTATTAGAAAGCAACAGCATGGGAAGAGTGGGGATCAGAGACTAGGACCAGCAAGGATGCTCGTAGGAGGCAAGGATTCAGGAGTGAATTTAAAGAATACTTTATAGGGATCATGTCTACTGTAACATCAAAGGCTGAAGATTTTAAAGGGCTGTGTGGTGCTGTATTCCCTCCTCTGTCCCCTGCTTTACCCACTTAAGCTGCCCACTGCCTCCATTCCAAATCTACTTCCATTTCTTTTTTGCTGTGTACCATCCAAATTTATCTATCCGTGTCCAACTCTCATAAAGTCCTGGCAGATGGTGGGTGCTAGTCTTATTCATGCATGTAAGTATTTACTAAGCAACCTATGACATATAAGATATAGCACCATATGTGAGGACTTTCACATAAAATTACTGAGAGGTACATTGGACAAAGAGGTTCATCTTTGTTCTGGGACAGTCACTAACAGGCTGTGTGAGCTTGGGTGGGTCAGTAACCTCTTCTAAACCTATTTTTCATCTGTAATTTAAGAAGTTCATAGAACAGTGTTTCCTAAATAAGCCTGACCACAATTGTCTACGGGACTACTTATTAAAAGTAAAAATCTTTTGAGCAGGGTACAGTGGTCTGTGTTTGCAGTCCAGCTACTTGGGTGTCTGAGACAGGAGGATTTCTTGAGCCCAGGAGTTCGAGGCCAACCTGGGCAGCATGGCGAGACTCCATCTCAAATTTTTTTTTTTTTTAAAAAGTAATGGAGGGAGCCGGGTGCAGTGGCACACACCTGTAATCCCAGCACTTGGGGAGCTGAGGCAGGAGGATCGTGAGTTCAAAGCCAGCCTCAACAACTTAGCGAAGCCCTAAGCAACTCAGTGAGACCCTGTCTCTAAATTAAAAAAATACAAAAATAGGGCTGAGGATGTGGCTCAGTGGTGGAGTGCCCCTGAGTTCAATTCCCAGTACTAAAATAAAAAAAGTATTGGAAACAGGGCTGAGGGCATTTGTCTAACATGTGTGAGGCCCTGGGTTCAATCTCCATTACCACCAAAAAATAATAATTACATTAGATACTAAAAGTAAAAATTTTCAGGTCCTTCTCCTCAAGCATTGGACTCAGAAAGCCTACTATCCATTACTAGAATACATTCTGATAGCAATCACACTAGAATGCACAAATCCAGATGTAAAACTTCCACATGCAAAACTCACAGCCCTCACTCCACCTCCAGCCCATCTTTCCCTGATACTAATAGCCCAACCCCTGGAGGAGGCTATACCTGAAGTGGAGTGGACCTTGAGGGAGGGGAAGGAATTCCCTGGCATGGAGTAAGGGAAAGATTTTTCAAAAAGACACAGTATTTCTGTGCAAAGCCAGGCAATGGAGCACAGGTGTGAGGACTGAGCTTAAGAGTCAGGGGGGTCAAGGCTCAAATCAAGCCCAACAGTAAATGTCTCATCCTAAGGCCACCAGCCCTCTTCTGAGTCTGTGTGACCTTCACTTACACATACACACTCATGCATATGATCAAATATACATATATATGCTTACAAATACACATACATGTATCCCTATTATGCAGTAAACTCATACACCCACACTTGCATACACTTTCACTTACACACTCACACATTCACTCACACATACACATTGTCAGACACATACACATACATCTCACATATAGTGCTCCCAGGCAGACAGGCCTCACTCAATTGCAATTCTCTGACTCTGGCCAGAACACCACACCTTTTCATGGGTGTTATGAATAGTCCCCTTCTCACTTTACTGCACATGTGAAGTTGCCAAATGGTCAGTGGGGAGTCAGTTCCCAATGCCCTTCCCCAATCTCCTGCCTTGAAAATACCCACCAAGAGCTGGGTGCAGTACCCCCTAAAAAAAAAAAAGAAAAAACCGAAAAGGGCCACCAGTTGTCCCCCAAAACATGTTTTTTGTATGGTTAGAATATATTAGTCTGATCAGAGACACATTATAGCGTTGTCTGTTAGTCAGGTCTCCCCAAATGTCACCTCCTTGCAAAAGCCTTCCTTGACTACCCTTTTTGTTTTGTTTTGTTTTTTGTACTGGATTGAACCCAGGGGCGCTTAACCACTGAGCCACATCCCAGCCCTTTTTGTATTTTATTTAGAGACAAGATCTTCTTGAGTTGCTTAGGGCCTTGATAAGTTGCTGAGGCTAGCTTTGAACTCGTGATCCTCCTACCTCATCCTCCCAAGCTGCTGGGATTACAGGCGTGCGCCACAGCACCCAGCCTTGACTGCCCTTTCTGAGATAGCATCTACCTGACATTAGTTCATGATACTGCTTAACTTTTCAGCATTGGTGAAATATTATATTGTTAACTTTTTTCATTTGAAATAATTGTGAATTCACAGAAAGTTGCAAATATAGTACACAGACATACAGTGTATCCTTTACCCTGTTGCTCCCAGTGGTAACATCTTCCATAACTATAGTGCAATATCAAAATCAGGAAATTAACATTGTTTCAATGTGCATATATAGTTCAATATGAATTATACATATATACACTATATGTATCAGATGTGTAGGTTTATATATCCAACAACACAAGAAAGATACTGGGCCAACAACAAATACATGTTCATCATTAGTAATTAGGGAAATGATGAAAAATGTTCATCATTAGTAATTAGGGAAATGCTAATCAAAGCTATACTGAGATTTCTTCTCATACCAGTCAGAATGGCAGTCATCAAGAATACAAACAATACTAAATGTTAGAGAAAGGGGAACAATTTAACACTGTTGGCAGAATTGTAAATTAGTATAAACACTATGGAAATCAGTATGGAGTTTCCTCTAAAGACTGTGCATGGAACCACCATATGACCCAGTTATACCACTCCTTGGAATTTAACCTAAAGAATTAAAGTCAGCATGCTGTAGTGATACGTGCATACCCATGTTTATAGCAGCACAATTCACAAGAGCCAAATTATGAAACCAGCCTAGATGTCTATCAACAGATGAATGAAGAAAATGTAGTACTGGGCATTGTGCACGCCTGAAATCCCAGCAACTCGGGAGGCCAAGGCAAGAGGATTGCAAGTTTGAGGCCAGCCTCACCACTTAACAAGACACTGTGTAGAAAAAAAAAAGAATGGGGGTGTAGCTCAGTAGTACAGCACTCCTATGTTCAATCTCCAATACCAAAAAAAAATGGTACTGAAAAAGTTTGACACCAAAAAGAATGCTTATGTTGTCCTTTTACTGACATACCCATTTCCCCCACTCTCTCCTGAAGTCCCTGTCAACCACTAATCTGTTCTCCATTTCTGTAATGTTGTCATTTCAAGAATATTACATAAATCGAATAATATAGTATAATATCCTATGTAATCTTTGGGGATGGGCTTTTTTCACTCAGCATAATGTGCTTGAGATTTATCTAACTTGTCAATATTTTGTTCCTTTCATTGCAGAGTGCTATTCCATGTTGTAGATAAACCACGGTTTGTTTAACATCCACCCATTGACAGGTATCCAGGCTGTTTCTCAATTTTTGGCTATTATGAATGAAGCTGCTATAAACATTTATGCACAGGATTTTTGTGAGCATAATTTTTCATTTCACAAGAGTGTGATTGTTGGTTCATATACTAAGTATATGTTTAGTTTATTGAGGAACCGCAAGACTATTTTACATTTCCATGAAATATTATATTTATATGTTTACTTTCTATAGTCCTCATTAGAATGTGAGCTCCACAAAGGGTAGGGACTGTTTTTATTATTATCATTATTATTATTATTACTGTAACCCCTCGCACCTGAAACAGCACCTGGCACAGAGTAGGCACTAATAAATATTTGTTGAAGGAATGAAGGAAAACCAGCTTCCTAAAAAGCAATCCAAACTTAAATGCCCAAACTTAGGTACAGGATAAAGAACCTAAACCGCACCCCCCGATCTCCATCCCAACTTTCCCATCCCTGTGCCTCGAACACTCCCTTGTCCCCAGTTCTAATGCTTCCACTTGTCCCATCCCATGGCCCCTTTGCCATGGCCAGACTACTTTCCTTTTCTTTCTTGTACATTTTTTAGGTCTTCTGCTCAGCAGACTTTTGTCCTTGTACTCTTCCACATCTCTTCTGATAACATCTGTTTCCTTTAAAACCTGGCTGCATACTTGTATTTTCCAAATGACTTTGCCTGACTAACCCTAATGAGAGTTTCTCATTCATTCAACAAGCAATTGTTGAATTCCTGCTGTTCTGGATACTCTTTAATGTCTTTTTTTTGGGGGGGGGCACCAGGGATTGAAACCAGGGGCACTTAATCCCCAGCACTTTTTTATTTTTTGAGAAAGGGTCTCACTAAGTTGCTTAGGGCCTCACCTTAGTTGCTGAGGCTGGTTTTGAACTTGTGATCTTCCTGCCTCAACCTGTTCTGGGCAATCTTATAGGCTGGAAATGTAGCAGTACATGGGGCAGAGATGGCTGCTGACCTCCCAATGTTTACATTATATTTATTGGCCTTGTGCTTAGCTTGGGAGTATAGAAGTGAGCAAACACACACACACACACACACACACACACGTGATAGTCGAAACTTTTAACAACCTGAGGTGGATATAATGGCATACACCTGTAATCCCAGCAACTCAGGCGGCTCGGGCAGAAGTATTGCAAGTTTGAGCCCAGTCCAGGCAACTTAGTGATACACAATGGAATATTATTCAGACTTAAAGCAGAATAAATTTATGGCACTTGCTGGTAAATGAATGGAGTTGGAGAATATCATGCTAAGCAAAATAAGCCAATCCCAAAAACCAAAGGCCAAAAGTTTTCTCTGATATGTGGATGCTGATTCATAATGGGGTTGGGGACAAGGAATGAATGGAGGAATTTTAGATTTGGCAGAGGGGAGTGAGAGGAGAGGATGGGTTATGGGTTGGGAAAGATGGGGTAATGAGATGGACATTATTACCCTATATACATGTAAGATTACATGAATGGTGTGACTCTGCATCATGTACAACCAGAGAAATGAAATGTTGTACTCCATTCATATACAATGAATGGAAATGCATTCTGCTGTAATGTATAACTAATTAGAACAAATTTAAAAAAGAGAACCTATCTCAAAAAGTTTTTTAAAAGAGGGACTGGAGATGTCACTCACCACCTTTGATTCAATCTCCAGTGCCAAAAAACAAACAACAAAAAAATACAACCTTTAACAACCTGTACAGTAGGAGCCAACCAATCAGAATCTAAGCCAGCAAAAACAACTGGAGCTTGGTCTTGGAGGACTTCTGGTTATACCAGGTTTTGGTCTACATTGGTACAGAGGTCTGAGGAGAGAGGTCAGATGGCACCCAGGAAATTTAGGGCAGCATCTACTTATTAACCCTCAATATTTTACAACCAGTATGGCATTCCAACTGAATGGCAGCTTTGCACACATCTACATTTGATTGTCATTATCAACAGATTCTGGGTTTGCAAATTTGCCTACTTGTTAAAATTTATATGTAACCTGCAAAATCAATACTCAGAGCACTTTCCTGGTCATTTGCAGACAAGCACAGAGCATGAAATGTTTGAGTTGCCCAGTGCAACTCAGCTGAGGTCAAACAAGGCAACACCCAGCCTTCTTGTGTCAACTCTCATACAGAAATACCCAGAGGATGGAGACTGTAGGGGGCAGTACAGGGTATGAAAAGCTCCAATTCTGGGGCCAACTGGACAGAGTTTGAATCCCCACTCTAGTACCTGTGCATGAGACAACTTTAGACAAGCGATTTAATATTCCTGATCCTCATTTTCTCTTGTGAAACAAAAGAGAATCTACCAGAATGAGTAGCCAGGCATGTTGTTGCATGCCTGTAATCCCAGCTATTCCAGAGGCTATAATAGGAGGAGTGCCATTTTGAGGCTTGCCTGTACAACTTAGTGAAACCCTGTCTCAAAATAATAAAAGCTGAGGTTGTAACTCAGTGCTAGAGCATTTGCTTAGCATGTACAAGATCCTGAGTTCCATCCCCAGTATCCCCCCAACACACACACACAATACCAGGGTGAGTTCTGGGGAGGAAAGATTATAACCTGTATGAAATATGGAGCAACAGTTCAGTATGTGACTAAGAAGATTTAACTGAGAATCTTGAATCTTCTCTCTCAAGGTATAGTAAAATTTTCTTGAAGACCCCCAGCATGTTTACTATTACATTCCTGCATCACAGAAAATAGTACTGTGTCCACTGCAGGAACTTTGCTCCTCATGGGTACAAGGAGAATGTTGCCTCTTATTGAACTCTTGCCATAAATAAGCTTGATAACCATTTCTTCCAGAAAATAACCTACTGAAGTATCCAGGATGTGACCCAGGAATCCGTGTTTGTAATAAGATCCACAGATGATTCTGGTGATCAGTAGAATATAATAAACACCGAACTAGATAATCTCTAAGGCTTCTTCCAACTCCTACATTCCATGACTGATAATAGTCTAATGCCTACTGCTGCATACAGTGGTAATGGTTCTTAGTCCTGGCTATTCATTGGGACTACCTGAAAAGCTCTTAAAACTATGGATACTCTGGCTCTAACCCTATTTGAATTAGAATCTGTGGACTGTGAATATGGGCTCTTGAAAAGATTCTCCAAGTGATTCTGATGTGAAGTCTTTCTCATTTGGCATTTTCTTTTTTTTTTTTCTGCAGTGCTGGGGATTGAACCCAGGGCCTTCTGCTTGCAATCACTCTACCAACTGAGCTATAGCCCCAGCCCTGACATTGTCCTTTTAACAGAGTGACTTGTACCATGGAAGACCACTGTGGGAGTATTTTCAGATGTCCTTTTCCAGGACACCTCGAATCATACTACATAGGCACTTACTAAACCTCTATGTATTTATATGGGTATTCCTTAATCTTTGAGTGACCAACTGTTTCCTGTGAGTGACTGAATATATACAAGTGTAGGTATACTTAGTCCTTGGCCCATAGTAGGTCCTTGACAAATATTTTTAAGTAGATAAATGAAATACTGGGTTGTCACCTAGATTGGTTCTGGTAAAGCAGGCCCAGACAGTCCCTTCAAATGAAATCCTAGTTTTCTGATACTGAAAACATAGCCTGTACCAAAAGAGACTGAATCCCCAGTGCTTGGAGCTACGTACCCAGAGGGAAAAACAAAATAATGGAAACCAATACAGAAGAACTGGTTTCCCACAGAGCTTCTTGAAGTATAGTGCTTGACAAATGGTAGGTGCTCAAACCATATTTGCTGAATTAATGAACTAATTTATTATTAATCTTAGCTATCAATTAATATCTTTTACACTGTGCTTACTGTATGCTTGGTACTAGAGGGAGAAATTATAATATAAAATGTCATCTTTTCTTGTACAACCTGATTGGGGATATAAGCTTTAACAGTGTGTACTAACAGGGATACTATAAGAAATCCAGGCAGGGGAATGGAGGAATTGGGGAAGGATTAAAGACTAAGAATCCGAACTGGATTTTTTAAAAATTTATTTTGATTAATTGTACACAAATGGAGTACAACTGTTGTTTCTCTGATTGTACACAGTTGCACATTTGCGTAATCCTACATGTACATAGGGTAATAAGGTTTGTCTTATTCTGTTATTTTTCTTTCCACCCACCCTGAACTGGATTTTTAAAAAGAAATGGTATATAGCTGGTCAAAAGGAACACTGGGAGCCAGGTGTGGTGGTGCAGGTCAGTAATCCCAGAGACTCAGGAGGCTGAGGCAGGAGAATCACAAATTCAAGGCCAGACTCAGCAATTTAGTGAAACTGTGTCTCAAACATAAAAAATAAAAGGGTTGGCCCTAGGTTCAATTTCCAGTACTTCAAAGTGTGTGTGGAGGGGGAGGAGGCTCTGAGATAAAGATGGGGAGGGGAACAGCATGAAGTGAATCCAGAAATGGAATAAGCCCACTGTGTGCACAAAACTGTAGGCAGAACCACCAAGTGCCTGAAGATGACATTGGAGATAGGTGAAGGAGGAAGTTAGAGTGAAGTGTGCCTTATGGGAGGCCTTGAAAGTGAGGTTCATCTCCAGACAGTCCTGAGCAAAGGAAGAAAGGCCTTCTGGCATCCTTATCAATGGCCTGGTGAAACCAGGACTGCCTTCCATTATCCTAGGTACCCTCACTGGTTGCTATGGGAATTGATTGTAAGTAGGCTCAGGTGTAGAGGAAAATGAGCCAGCAAAAAGGCAAAATCAGAAAACCATCAAAGCTTCAGGCAGGAGCCTGAGAGCCAGCCATTTACAGTAATCAAAGTGGGCTGTGGATCAACCTCTCCCATTCCCCCCTACCTTCCCTAGGCTCTGGTAACCACCATTTAACTCTCTACTCCTTGAAATTAACTTTTTTTAGATTTCACAGTAGATAAGAGGGATGTATTCTGCTGTTCTGTTCACAGTAGGGTGACAGTAGTTAATAGTTATAGTTCAAAAGAGCTAGAAGAGATGATTTTGAATGTTCTCATCACAATGAAATGATAAAAGTTTGAGGTGATGGATTTGCTGATCACCCTGATTTAATCATTATATAATGTATATGTTATGGTTTGAATATGAGGTTTTCCCCCAAAGCTCACATGTGAGACAATGCAAGAAGGTTCAGAGGAGAAATGATTGGGTTGAAAGAGTCTTAATCCAATCAGTGAATTAATCACCTGACAGGACTGAGTGGTAACTGAAGTGGTAGGCTGTGACTGGAGGAGGTGGGAGTTGGGGGCGTGGCTTTGGGGTACGTATTTATATCTGGCAAATGGAGACTAGCTTCTTGATCACCATGTGGGTTGCTTCCCTCTGCCACACTGTTCCACCATGATGTCCTGCCTCACCTTGTGTCACAAGGAATGGAGCCTGCTGTCTATGGGTTGAGACCTTTGAATCCTTGAGCCCGTAAATAAACCTTTCCTCCTTTACAATTGTGCTGGTTGGGTTCTTTAGCCACAGTAGTGAGCTAGCTGACTAAAACAGAAAACGTGTTAAAACATCACATTGTATCCCATAAATATGTGCAATTATTATGTATCAATAAAAATAAAACTTTAAGAAAGTGGGGTCCTAACTTGCACTAAAATGACCATATACCTGACTTTGGCCAAGATATGAATGATCACAGCTCTGAAATCTGTACTAATAGAGCCACCAAATTAAAAAATGGTCAAAGAATCACCAGCTGCTGAATTCATCCCTGAGGGAGAGGCAGGCCATCTCTCCAATTCCTTATTCCACCTAGCTGCTGGCTTCATATTTGCTTCAAGGGGCTTTCAGTGGCCCCAAAGGTACTTAGCAATTCTAGTCCTGTGTTTCAAGCCAAAATTCATTTTAGCCAGAAAGGGTGCCTGTTGCAAAATGAGCCTCCCAGCTGCTTGGAGGAAAATAGGGTCAGTGAAGAGCTCAGATGTCCCAGCTTTAAGGTACTTAATTAATCTGTGCTTAATGGGGTAGGACATCTTCACCAATATAGATTCCTGGGTCCCACTCTCCCAGGGATTCTGCCTTTTTAAGTCTGATTTGGGCCTATGCTTCTGTGTTTTAACAAACACTCCCCAGTGATTCTTATCTTTGGACAAGTTTTAGAAACAGTGGGTTAGCACATACCAATAAGTTAGTGCAGGGGTCAGCAAGCTTTTTGTAAAGGGCCATATTGTAAATATTTTTTACTTTGCAGATCAAAGGGGGTAACTCCAAAGCAAACTCAGTCAATATATAAGTCAATGTTACAGCCTGCCATGTTCCAATTATAGCTTTGTTTACAAAAACAGGTAGTTGGGAAAGTTTTCGCCCATGCAGTCCTACCATTTGCTGGGCCCTGAAGGGTTTGTCACCTCTCCCTGGTACCCCATTTGCATTTTTACCTGGGTCCTCCCAATTCTCAGTATTTTAATTCAAAGAAGTAATCCTAGTATTAGTAATTCCAGGCACCACAACTGAGCTTTGAATATGCTTCAGGACAAGGAGACCTTTGAGAGCTGCCTTATGTCCCCCAGTAAGGCAGGCTCCACCTGCATCTTAGCAGAAGGCTAGACATGACACCATGACATCTAGCAGAGACCGGCTGGCAATGTGTGAGTCACCATTAGCAATCGAGGCTGAAGACTGAGAATATGATGGAGTCTTAGAGACCAACAAGACAAGGGTCAATGAGGAATGAGGCATAAACAAGCTAAAAATAGCTCCGAAACAGACACCAGAAATGATTATAATCCCTGAAAATATTGGCAATTCCACTTCCTCCTTTGTGATTTTGCTCCTGTAAATATCTGAATCTTTCATTTTATAGTGATACAAACAAAATATCTCAAGGATAGGATTTAATTTGGGATTTTGGGGAGGAAGAATAAAAATGCTGTCCCCCTTCACTATGAGGGAATACATAAAAGGATGCCTGTTGGGGTTCTTCATTTGTTCAAACCCATTAAGACAGACCAAAGTGGAACCAGAGTCAGTGGATGAAAGATCAGGAATGGACTTCCAGCTTCAGCCTGCTGTGGGGCAACAATCACTAATCCAAGGTTCCAGAACTCTGGGTTCTGGTTTCAGCTCTGTTATTCAATTATTTTGGTACTTTGGGTGAACCACACTTTCTTCCTGGGCCTCTGTTTCACATATTAAATGAAGGGTGGGGTGCTGGGCTTATAGCCCAGTGGTAGAGCGCTTACCTAGAATGTGTGAGGCACTGGGTTTGATCCTCAGCACCACTTAAATAAATAAATTAAATAAAGTCATTGTGTCCATCCACAATTAAAAATATTTTTTTTTTTAAATGAAAGGTATACTGCATGACCCATTCAGGTCTCTAGAGATGCCTTGTTCCACACTATGCCGTGGAGCTGTCTGATGGCAGATGATCACAGAGAAGGGAGAGGGTGGCTGTCAGGTAGAACAAAGATTCCACCCACCTGTCATCTGTGGCACCTCGGTGGGAAGTCGGGTGACTGTGGAGATGGAGTCAAACTTCGCTGGTTGAACAGAGCTACAGATATTTCTATCTTGCACCTTCCCTTTGCTTCTACATCAGCCTGCAGCCCCCACCCAGGATTTGAGCACCTGGCTGTGAAACACACAAAGGCATTTATTGACTCCATGAACAATCGATGCTGTAATCACTCTCTACAACCATCTCCAGCCCTGAATTCCATTGCGCTATATTGTCGGCTGCCAACAAATTGCCTCTGTGGCTCAGGATAAATCTAAGGTTCCTTTAGCTCAGTGGTTCTCAATCTTGACTGCACCTTGACATCAACAGAAGCTTTAAAAAATACTGATGCTTCCACCTCAGCCCCAGCTATTCGTTTATTTATTTATTTATTTACTTACTTATTTTGGTACTGGAGATTGAACCCGAGGGTGTTTAACCACTGAGCAACATCCCCAGCTCCTTTTTATTTTGTATGTTAAGACAGGGCCTCACTAAGTTGCTGAGGCTGCTTTTGAACCTGCGATCGTCCTGTCTGAGCCTCCTGAATTACTGAGATTACAGGCCTACACCACTGCGCAGCTCCCAACCCTTTTTATTTTGAGACAGGGTCTCACTAATTTGCTTAGGGCCTCACTCAATTGCTGAGGCTGGCCTCAAACTTGCAATCCTCCTGCCTCAGCCTCTGGAGTTGCTGGGATTACAGGCATGCATTACTATTCCCGGCCAACCCCAGGACTCCTGATGTAATGGGTCTGGGGTGGGACCTGGGCCTTGGGATTTTTAAAAGCTCTAAGCATTTCTATTGTGCAGCCAGGACCAGGACCCACTACTTAGGTTCCTACTGGACTCAGAAAAAGTGGCTTTTTGCAATCTGCCCTCTGTATGGAATGAGATTGCTGGCTCTGATAGAGAATGCAGCTGGGCTGGAGGCCCGTGACCAGATAAGGACCTTTGTTTCTGGTGTGTCTTTATCTTAGGGCCCTGCCCTCCTATGGCTGATCTTGCAAATGAATCCCAAGCACAGTGTAAATGGCATATAATAGCTTAATATATTGTCTTTCCAGCTGTCAGAGATCTTTGCAAGGATTATAGCACATAGAAATTCCTGATGATAGGACTCATAGTCTCCATGGCAAGGCCCTTGGGGAAAGGGGTTTGAAGTGGCCCCAAACCTGATTTGCCCCTATTCTTCATCTCAGTAAATGGAAATCCCATTCCTCTAGTTGACTCCTCTCTCTCTCATGTCCCACATCTGACCCATCAGCATATGATCTTGACTAAATCTTCAAAATATATCCTGAAATCACCCACTTTTCATCATCTCCAATATTAATCATCCCAGCCAAGCCTCTGTCATATTTGAATTGAATTACAAACACAGGTGCAAATACTGCAATTAGACAGCCTAACTGGTCTTCGTACACTTGTCATTGACCCCTCACACTATTTTCCACACAGAAGCCAGAGACATCTTTTAAAACACACATCAGACCCTTTCTGCTCAAAATCTGTCCATTGGAGTGAAATCCAAAGTTCTCGTCCCGGCTTACAAGGCCCTACATGACCCAGCTCCCAGCTGCTTGTGTGAGCATGATCTCACTTATATGTGAGATCTGAAAGCATCTAACTCATAGAAGCAGAGCAGACGGTGGTTACCAGATGCTGGGGCAAAGGGAAGGAATAGAGAGATGCTGTCCAAATACGAAGTATCAGGAGGAATAAATTTTGAGATCTATTGCACAGCAGGGTGACTACTTAATAATAATGTGTTATAGGTTTCAAAATTGCTAAAGTAACACTCTTACCACTCCCATCCTCTCTTACATCTTCTCTTGTGTAGTCCATTACCCTGCTTAATTTTTCCCATCTGCAGGGAATATGTTCCAAGACTCTCAGTGGATACCCAGCACAGGGAATAGTACTGAACCATAAGTATACTGTTTACCTATACATACATATCTATCATAAATTTAATTTATAAATTAGGCATATTAGGTTATAACAACAATAACCAATAATAGAAAAATTATAACGATATATTTCAAACATGAATTATTTCTGGAATTTTCCATTTAACATTTTCAAACTGAGGTTGATCATGGAGAACTGAAATGGCAGAAATAGAAACTATGGATAAGGGAGACGACTATAGTCCTTATTTGCTACCTAAATGATACTCATTTATTGTCTGTCTGGCCCTGATGAAATGTACACTCCATGAGGCCAGGAAGTTTTGTTTATTTTGTTCACTGCCATCTTAATCATGGCCTACAACAGTGTCTGGAACAAAGTAGGACCTTCCTAAATTTGTCAAATGAATAAATACTCCTAAAGACATGAGGATGCCCCTCTGTGTGACCTCTGCGTTTCCTGGCTGCTAGGCTGTCTGGAATCTAAAAATCACCTCAGTATTCATGGTATATTGGTTCCTGGACCCCCACCTCACCAGATGAATACCCAAATCCTTGGATGCTCAATTCCCTTATATAAAATTATATAGTATTTTCATATAATCTACCCACATCCTCCTGTATACTTTAAATCATCTTTAGATACTTATAATACCAAATACAATGTAGGTGTTTCATAAGTAGTTGTTATTCTATACTGTTTAGGGAGTAAAGACAAGAAAAAGGTCTGTAAATGTTCAGTGCGAATGCAATTTTTTTTCAAATATTTTTGATCTGTGGTTGCTTGAAACCAAGGATGCAGAACCTATGGATATGGAGGGCCAGCTGTAATTTCAATTGTTTGCTAATCATACTTCCTGCTGGATTTTTGGGAGAGTTTTCAAGAACTAGAGAACTTAGCTGATTCTTTGAGCATTGCTTACAAAATTGGATAAACAAAATGGCAGGGCCCAGAAGTAGAAATCCAGGAGACCTGGGTTAAATGTCTCATCTCTATTCCCAATAGTGTGGAAACTGGATGAGTCATTTTGTAGTGCTAGATCTCCTTTCTCCCACATCTAAAAAATATTTGTTATGTACCTCCTTCCTGGAGGCAGGGTATATCTGTGAAATGAATAAGATCATTTCTGTAACTCCTTTGGGAAGCTTGTATTCAGATGCAATAAAATCCACCATTTAGGCATATCCCATATTAAGGAAACCAAATATATAAAAATTCAATATATGTTATTACTAAAGAATTTTTGCAAATTCCCCTAGGCTTAGAGCATTAATAATGGGATTCAATTTACCCAAATTGAGATTCATGCTCAGCTTTTGCACAACACACCAATCACATAGAGGGATGATCCTTAGCAGGTTCCTTGCACCTAGTAAGTACCCAATATTTATTTATTGATTTCTTGATCAGAATGGCAAAATGTAACTGTACTGGAATATCTTAACCATGATGTGACAAAGTTCAGATTTCCCCCAGGAATGGAGCACTTACCAGCTCTCTGTTATTTTTCCAGTCCCCCAAATCTGCCTTCATCAGTGCTGCGAAGAGGGCCAAGCTGAGGTCCAATCCTGTGAAGGTCCGATTTTCTGAGCAGGTGGCAGTTGGAGAAATAGATGCAGTAAGTATAGTCTCAACTCCCTACCCTTGGCTCTTGGCCAGAATCATCTTGGCTGGCAAAAAGTCTCGCTTTGGGGCTTCTCACAATAGATAGCATTATGAAGGGGTCGGAGCATGAGGATCCTGGTGCTGTGTGTGAGCGGATAGTGAGTGGAAAGGAGTGTGTAGCATCCGGAGAGGTCCTAGGCATTGGAGAAGAATCATATATTGATTCACTTAGGATGCTCTTGATGCTCAGAGAAATTTTGATCCCTAGTACAATAGCTTTCACTCAGAACAAGTGCTCCATAAACATCTTTTGGCTACTTGATAGTAGCAGGAAGGAAGTAATGATTTTCTGAAGATCCAGAGAACAAGCAGCTGGTGAAATTGAGCTCTCTTCACATTGAAGTGCTCCTGCAACTCCACATCTTGACTGGAGAAGACTGTGGTGATGGGCAAAGCTGCCAAGGGGAAATGATTCAGGCTCCCCTTAAATCACCAGGTTTTTGTCAGGCACCTGCTGTGTTCCCAGCCCCAAAAGGGATGCAAAATAAATAACTGCTCCCTGCCACTGGGTACCTCTCAGTAGTGTTGGGGGACAAGTGATTCAATTGAGAAAATAGAGAACCCACTGCTGGGCAGTAGGACATTGAGTAGCTGTAATATTTGACAGCCCATGCCATGCAGCAGCCAAACTGGGGGGTACTGGCCAGCCTACGGTTTTTCTCACTGCACTGTGGTGTTTACAGGCAGTCAGCTGTCTGCTTCAGATATGCAGATGCAAAGAGGTGAATGGAGAGCAAAAATATGTGTGTTCAGCAGTCATGGATCCTGGCCTAAAGTCCCCTAGGAAACTGTGGAAGATGGTGACAGCCCAGTGGATAGGGATAACTGGAGCTAACAGGCACTTGTGTGCTTTTGTAGGCAGTGACCGACTGAGCTGTCAGGGCCCTTAGCATTTATGTACTGAGGCACAGCTGCAATTGTTAAGAGAAGATAGCAGGCCCAGAACAAGCAGGAAAATCAGCAGAATGCCAGCTGCTTCTATAGAGCTAGAGCCACTCAGAAGAAAGGATAGAGGACACAGTCTTCCATCTTCATTTCCCTGATACTCATCTCCAAACCTAGCACATGCCCTACTCCATCTCTGTATGAAAAAGGCTGAAAAAAACAAAAGAACCCACTGGTAAGCTGTTTAAATAATTGGTAGATCGGATCCATCTCAATCCTGGAAGAACAGGTTGAAGAGTAGCAGGGGTTGGTGAACAGAGAGAACAGGGAAAAGCGTGGAACCCCTGCAGATTAAGGTGACACAAACCCTGAGGTCCAAGTCACCAAGGGGACATGTGTGTCTTGAATCCTCGAATACCCCAAGGACATATGACTTGAATATGGAAAGTATGGACTATACCTTCTCAACATTACAGAGGACACCCAGTGCAGAACACACTCAAAGCTTCCCTTCCTCCCCGTTTTAATTTCCTTCTCTCCTTTTCCCTTCCTCTGTCCCTTCTCCACTCTCCATCCTCCGACAGGATTCCCTTCTCCATACCTCTGAGCTAGGCCACAGGCAGAATCAAGCCCTTGTTTCAGCCCAACCCAAATGCACAGTAGTAGCTAAACCCGATCCAAAGTTACTTCTCTTTCTCCTGGACAGGCCACCAAGCATAGTTTGATATTCCAATCTAGAGAGACACACACATCAGTCTTCCAGTTCTCTCTGTGCTCAGGAAATTATGAAGTCATAACAGCACCCACTGCACCACTGCCGCTGGTGTGAACCATAGCAGCCTGTTGGGACCTGGGCCAGTCCAGGTCCAGGTGACTCCGGGCTGTCCTATCATCCCTTTCCCCTTGTGTTCCAAGGCTTTATTAAGCAGCCAGAGCAAAAATAAATCCCGTGGGCGTTTCTTGTCAACTCTATTTTTAAGCAAAATCAATTAAGTAATTATCTGAGTCCAACCCAGTGTGCTAAATAAAACCTGCCACTGCTGAGCGCCATCAGCCTGGGGCTCCGGGGCCTCTGGGCTTGGCAGGAGAGAGGCATCTCAGGATCAGGGAGTCACACTTTTCCAACTTTATATCCCATCACTGCCCACCTTGGCTTGACCCCAGACAGACTTGACTCTGACTCCCACCACTGCCAGCCCCACTCCAACTCGGGAAACTTGTTTATTTTTGTTGAAATGCTTTGTCTGTGACAGTCACTGTTCTCGTCTGATTTCTCTAATAGTCCACATCTACCATCTCCTTCAGAATCAAAATCCAATGCATCTTATTTAGAAAACCATAACCATCTTATGCCTGTTGGTTTGTTTTGGTTTCATAAGGTATGTGAATTTTGGGTCAGTATAACGACAATGTAAGGCTGGACTCAAGTCCTCCATCTTTGCTGTCACCATCCTGGGGGTTTAGCATAAGGCTGATAAAGAGGAGAGACTCAGTGAATGCCCACTGAATCAAGCCTATGAGTTTCTGTAGAACTGATGATCTTAGCCCAGAGAAATAGTTGGATCCTCTTGATGAGTCTAATTATTCAAGTAAGCACATATTAAGCACCCACTGCTCATTCATTTAGCAGCCATTTGTTAAAAACCAACTGTGTGCCAGGAACCCAGTTCAGTGTTCAGATTACAAAGATGAATAGATATGGTCATTGTGCTCTGAGTTTACTGTTTGATTATGAAAGACAAATATTCTTCAAAAATATGAGTGCTTATGGAATGATTGGTTCAACTCCTAGCCCACGTCTAATTTCAAATATATACATATTTGAATATACATACATATATTTTGGTAGATGTGGATTATACACACACACACACACACACACACACAGGGAGGTGTGTATAGGTTGCTATAGGAACACATGGGGAGACCAGGTTTAACTATCTGGTCCAACTCTTAACAGAATACATATTTGAGGTGGGTTTTGAAGGATGAATAGGAGTTTTCCAGGAAGGGAAAGAGGAAAGCAGAAGGAATAGCTTTTATTTAATTATTTTTATTGAGAAATTAACATGTACCACTCTAAAGAAGCCCCTGGACCAGGAAAACTTTTGCTAGTTAGCTGGTCTCTATGGGCCAAGCAGTGCCCAATGTTGCTACACTTTGAATCACAGGAGAATGTAAATGCACTCTGATGTCATATGAGAGATGGACTTTTGATATTTTCCAATGTCTTCTTGGGGAATTTGGTTCTTGTCTCCACATAACATTATTGTTGATCTTTTTCCTCTGTCCCTGCCCTGCCATCCGTTTGCCTTACTGTCTCCTTAACCTTCTCTTTCTTCCTTTCCATACCCTTCTCTGGCTTCCCTCTCCTTCTAAATGAGCTCTCTCCTTGACTTTTTCCTGCCTGTTCATAGAAAATGATGAAGAAGGAAGCTCTCCTCCTCATCCCCAACGTCCTGAAGGTTTTCTTAGAAAATGGGCAGATCAAGTCATTCACATTTGATGGCCGGACCACTGTTAAGGTACATACAGAGTCTCCTCTCCTGGATCAACATTGCCTCTGCAGAGGGCACGTAGCTATGTGTCTCACATTCCTCTGAGACTGCACATGCTGTTACTGCTGGAGCAAGGTGGCCTTTGAGCTCCCAATGCTTATCAGCACAAGGCTGCAAAAATGCATAGTCCTCAGATATGGCTGGTGGCGGAAATTTGCATGCTCAATTGTGGACTATAATTGTCAAAATGTGTGTGGGCACATGGGTACGCATCTGCTTGTCACCTGCTTTATGTTCATGTCACACAGGGTCATTGAGGACTCTTAGGAACTAAGGAGTGTGAAGATCATTAAGCCATTTATAAAGTGAAAGCAATTTATATTGATACAATAACACCTACACAAGTTTACACACAGAAATAAACAAATGCAGTCTCTTGGGAAATTAGCTGAGCCATGCTTTGCTTTTTAAATAACAACCACAACTTAAGCACTAAACCAAGATTTGAAAACTCTGGCCACAACTGCTTTGGCTTTTTTTTTTTCCAGTACTGGGATCAAACCCAGAGCCCTGCACATGCTAGACAAGCACACTACCACTGAGCTGTACCCCAGCCCTGGCTGTTCTTTTCACAGGTAGAGCAGTTACTGAACTGTGATTGTTAACAGGTCAGCCAGGCATCAGAAAGTCCTAGTGATTCTCTTAGTGCCTAGGACTAGAGGCAATGATGTGATTTGCCCCCGGGTTCAGTCTGCAATGGGACAGAAATATCTGTTCCACTTTTTCCAGACTCTTACCAGAAAGAAAATGTCATCCCCAGAATGAATGTTTTAATGCAGCCAATGCTGCCCAAACTGCTGAGCAGGTATAGCACTTAGCCAGAAAACCTGCTTTGACCCATGCATATCCTGTGGTTCCCACACAGGGACCCAAGACATCCCTATAAATATAGAAGACCCTGGGCCAGTAAGTGTTTGCAAAAAAGAGATATCAGATGCTCTGAATGGGCCTTGCCACTGGTTTTCCACCAGGGTCAGGACTGCACATTCCTAGAAAGCTTTTGGAAATGTCCAAGGGAGTTTTGTGTCATCCCATTGATTTGTCATGCCACTAGTGTTTAGTGTCTGAAGGTCAGAGATGCTAAGTGTTCCACACGGCAGGGAGACAGTCCATTAATGATGAACAAGTGTGCCTCCCAAAGTTCCAGTAGCATCCTGGGTGTAATGCACAGTACTTAAACCATGTTGATTGGACCAAAAGTTTCTTTGGACGGCCGAGGCCTAGGTAGGTCCCCCAGGAGATTTAGGATCAAAATGTCACTCCTTAGGGAATCATGGCATGGTCTCTTAGCTACTAATGGTCTCAGGCTATGGGAGGGACCATTGAAACAGAACTTGGCCAACCCTGGGGTATCTGAACACCACTCCTTCAGATGTGGATATCTCATTGTGTTGGAATCTTCCTTGGTGTTTGTTCATGGGTTGCTATGCACATTGTAGCCTGTCTCCGTAATGGAGTTTTTACCACCCTCTCTTTCCCCTTCGAGGCTTCTCAGAGCATTCTCCCCCTCACATTATCACTGCTACCATGACTTCCAGATAGCCCCAGCCTTCCAGTATAATAGTGTTCCCCACACTTGCAGTTTCACTCTGACTTCAGTAAGGGTGCACTGGCTATTCATTGGAACTTTGACAGGCTGCCAAGCCACTTGTCCCAGAGAGGTACCTGGGTGAATTGACAGCCTGGCACAGGGACCGTTACACTTGTAACACCAGTTGGCAATTGCTGGCTTGGCTGTCCACAATCCCAGTGCAGCTGAACTGCAAAGAAAACCTCATCTGTCCCTGCCAGAGCTGCAGCAACACTGGTGCCTCTGTGACTACTTGGATAACACAAAGAGATTCTCTCAAGTACCCACCAATTTCCAGCCTACCGTTTAAATGGCTGAACGTCTTTCAGTGTTCACTGAAGGGCTTGTTTGGCAGCCCTGGCTGTCAGGTAGCTTTGCATTCCTAAGCTTGCTCCTTTTCCAGCCTTTGCAGGCTGAGAGATGCTGGACACACACTGGAGCCCAGTCACAACGAATAGATGGCAGAAGTCTTCAACATTTGGATAGCCCCCACCAATATGTTTCCAGACGCCCTAGTATTAAAAGTAGGGCAGCAGAGCAGACGGAGCCCAGAAGTAGTCAGATTTATGACTGTACACCAGACACGTGACATAGTTCCTCTGCATGGACACATTTTTCAAGTTACTAAATTGATTGTCTCTAAAAGCCAGCTACGGTCAAAAATGAACATTTTGCCAGTAACTCAAGTCATTTGATTTAGATTATGAATCTGGAAATAGTATGCTTTTTAATCATATAAATGTAGCTTTTGGTTATTCCTAAAAGGAAAGAGTTGACACAGAAACTTGAGGGGGCTTTCTCACTTATGAGAGATAAAGGGAGAACCAATACAGTGCCTGGCACTCAGGAAATAGTTTGTCAGATGGAAGGAGAAAGGGAGGGAGGGAGAAAGGGACGTGACCTTCTTTTGCCATATACCTTACCAGGGGAGTAAGGTACCTTACTCCCTTGCCAGGGGAGTAAGGCTTACCTGCCTCCACCCACTGTACCTGTGGTGTTCTCAAGGGCCCAGGCCACTGGGCAGCCCTCATGGAGCCCAGTACCTTGGCCATCATAAGGCTAGTGTCTCAGCCTTCTCTGTGGGACCACTGTGCTTGGCCTTCAATCCCCTCCTCACATGATTGGTACTTCAAGTCAATTAAAGCCAGAAAAGATTACCCTCTCAAGGCTCTTTTTCTTCCACAGGATGTGATGGTGACATTACAGGACCGCCTCTCCCTGAGGTATATTGAGCACTTTGCTCTTGTCCTTGAGTATGCTGGGCCAGAACAGAATCACAAGTTCCTGCTTCTTCAGGACAAGCAGCCCCTGGCTTATGTAAGTAACTCTTTTATCTTGGCCCATAGCTTTGTATGTGTCCTATACTAGAGGAGAGGACCCAAGGCACTCCCTCTCTAGAAGATTCATATTGATATGCTCAGTCAGCTCCCAAAAGACACATTTCATACCTAAGTTTTTTACTACCCATCACAGTGGGCCTTTGGCAATGCCCTTTGTGACCTAAGGAGAGCATGAAGATCATTAGTCTTGGTCTCCAGGCGAAAGAGTGTGGTACAGTGATTCACTGCACAGAACCCAGAATGTTGAATTGAGAGAGTGGCAAGTCTCCTGTCTCCTGGAAAGCCTACCTGTTACACTTTTCTGCTTCCTGAAAAGAAACTTGGCCTTCCAGATGGAGGCTGTGATTATAGAAAAATCAGGAAATGGAGTCAAGTGAGAGTTGAGAATTGGCTGAGTAGGATGAAGAATAGACAGCCTGTCATCTATACTATCTTCTAAGGTAGAATAGGAGAAAGTGTCTGATCTCCCCAGCCCACAGCATTTAGAAAAAAGGCTGGAGAAATCCAAGACTCTGTATAAGATTTCACCAACGGGAAGCACCAAGAACTATCAGAGTGGCAAACTGATTTCCAAAGTAGTGTGGGAAAAAGTTGGAGAAATACAATTGGGAAAAAATTCCTTTTCAGAGTCTACATGGAAGCCAAACAAAAACCAAAATCGGACACACACACACACACAAACACACACACACACACAGAGTTTTGGGAAGGAAAAATTATTCAAGCTCAGCTGTCAGCTAAATGCAAATGAGAGACTCACCAATAGGAAAGGAAAGGCCATGGGTGAGTGGCTTGGAGGGAGGTTTAAGTGCCCCTTCCCAAGCAGCCCTTTGAATCCAACCAGACTCTTATTCCAATGGGAATTTTAAACTTTTTATTATGAAAAATTTCAAACATACACAAATATAGAAGGAATATAGTATTGTGAAATCTATTAACCATCCCCAGCTTCAACCACTACCAGTATATTTGGAGGTATATTGTTTCATCTATACCTCCAAATAGGTTTTCAATCTTTGACTTGGCCTCTTATTGGCAGCTCTTTACTCTGCTTGAGGCTGAGCCCTTCTGCAAGAAGAGTCTGATAAGTTCTCAAGAACCCTCTCTTTCTATCTAGGGTTTTAGCACTTAGATCTGATTGTTGATAAAGCTCATGTCTTAAATAAATGATTTCACGTTTGATCTTAGCCAAAAGACTGAGAAGTGATAAATAAATGATCTTAAAATAGCAGTCACTTTGGTCAGAAGGGCAGAAAAGACCTTGTTCCACATCACTTTCCTCTAAGGATACAATAGTACCCCTTTATCCACAGAGAATACATTCCAAGACCACCCCCCCCAGTGGATGCCTGAAAACATAGACAGCACTGAACCCGACATGAACTGTTTTTCCTGTACATACAGACCTATGATAAAGTTTAATTTATAAAGTAGGCATAGTAAGATATTAAGAATAATAATAAACTGGGTATGGTGGCACATGCCTATAATCCCAGCAACTTTGCAGGCTAAGGCAGGAAAATCACAAGTTCAAAACCAACCTCAGCATAGGCCCTAAGCAACTTAGTGAGATCCTGTCTTAAAATAGACAAGAAAAAGGGCTGTGGATGTGGCTCAGTGGTAAATTGCCTCTGGGTTCAATTCCTACTACCAACAATAAATGAATAATAATAATAATAGAATATTTATAAAAATATGCTATAATAAGAGGTATCTGAATGGCATGAATTGTTTATTTCTGGAAATTTCCATTTAATATTTTCAGACTACAGTTGACCGTGTCTAAATGAATCTGGGGAAAGCAAAACCTTGGACAAGATTTACAGAATATGAACCTGCCAAATGGGAGACAGTGGGAAACAACAGCCTAAGTCAGCCCTAAGCTCCACTTTAAGGAGCCACCAAACTGACTGCCCACCACCCCTGCCATTGATTGTAGATCTCTTACTCCCACCTCTCTCCCCTGGAATTTAGGTGGTACAGCGGACACACTATCACGGAATGAAATGCCTCTTCCGAATAAGCTTCTTTCCCAAAGACCCCGTGGAGCTGCTGCGTCGGGATCCTGCTGCTTTTGAGTACCTTTACATCCAGGTAGAGTCTGGCTTGGGGATACACAGACAGACAGACCAGTAGACAAACAAGCAGGCACGCTGTTCTGCCATCACAATGAAGTCACTATGTAAGTTTTTCCAACTTTCAAGTAGTTCTGAAGGTGCTTTCCTTTTCTGCTACCATTATACTCCATAGCTAAGTTGACTGGCCTGGTGACCTGAGCTGCCTATGACTCAACATCCTGTCTTTTTGAGCATGCAGCTCATCAGTTTTCAGGAACAAGCAACCCAAATAACTCTGGCTCCTTCACAGGATCTCAAGGTCTAACAAGCACATTGGGTTGCAGGGGATCTCAGCCTCCAATACCAGGCTCTGGTAAGACAATTCCCACTTCACTTCACCAGTGCACATAGTCTATGCCAGGCCCTACTCTCAGTATTGGCAATCAAAGATGACAAAAAACAAACATCTTGGATCCTTCAAGCTGCTCTGTGCATAAATAAATATGATAGTGGTAGGGTTCACTGTTGAGGGCACACAGGAAGCCTTCACAGAGGAAGTGATACATGCATGCTCCTCACCGTGAAGGATAAGTGGAAGTTTCCTATGTAGGAATGGAGGAGAGGGGACATACTCTAAGCAAAGGACCTTGCATTTACAAAAGTATGGGGGCACTAAATAGCATGACATCACTAAATAGCATGGCATGATGAGAGAAGTGAGTGATTTATTGCAGCTATAGTACAAGATGTAATGTACAGAGCAGTAGAAAATGAAGTTGAAGAGACAGGAAGCAGACAGTGAAGGGCTTGGTAGGCTTTGGCAAGCATAGGCTTTATGATGGAGGATGGGCAGTGATTCTCAAAGTGTGGTCCCATAGGCAGCAGCATCAGCAGCAACTGGGACCTTGTTAGAGATGGAAATACTTGGGGCCCAGCCCAATCCTATTGAACCAGAAACTTGGATTTGGATATCAGTGATCTGCTTTAACAAGCCCTCCATGGGATTCTGATACCCAAAGGAGTTTGGGAATTATTTCTTAAGGACAGTGGTTCTTAACCCTAGCTGCACATTAGAATTATCTGGAAAGCTTTGGGAAAAAATGCTCCATCCCCCACAGTGTCAAAGCAGGAAATATATAGGTGCTCTCAAAGTTAATATTCTCTTTTCCTATCAGACCAGAAACCCAGTCTCCCTGCTTTTCTCTGCCTTTGGCTGATTGCTCATTTTCTTATTAAAATTCACACATTTCAAGACCATAAAAAACGTCCTGTGCCACCCTCAAGACTGATTAAATCAAACCCTATGAGATGACTCCCCAAAATTGCTATTTTTAAAATTCCTCAGGTGATTCTAATATGCAGCCAAGGTAAAGAAATTCTGTGGGGACACAGAAATGGTGAAAGGGGAATAACTTGGTCAGATGAGCAATTTCAAAAGATCACAAGTGCCAAGGAAACTCACCAGCTGGGGAACTATGGCAGTTATCCAGAAAAGAAATGGTGAGGGTCACAATCAGAGCTGTGATGGAGTAGGTGGGATTCAAGAGAGATTTAAAGGCTGGGGCTGTAGCTAAGTGGTAGAGCACTTGCCTAGCACGTGTAAGGCACTGAGTTCAATCCTCAGTGTCACATAAAAATAAATAAAAGTATTTAAAATGAGACTATTTAAAATAGACTTTGACTTGATGAGTGTCTGTCTGGCAGAGGTGATACCATTCCTAAAGTTAAGAAAAAAGGCAGTGAAATGGGTCTGGGACAAGACAAGATCTTTTTAGGATGTGTTGAGTTTTAGGTGCCCGCAGGATGTACATAGCACTTGATGAGAGAAAAAATAAACTCAAACTTCATCTGTCTCTGATGGTCACACCTGGGAATATGCTATGAGACATCATCATTGTCCTTTCTGCCCTTTTTGACAATCTAAAATGTTAGAAACATTTCTCTGCCTCAAGTTCCTTTACCAACCCTCTAGGGGGAAATGAGTTGTGTGGTTCCTCTATGAATTTTAGAAGTTTAATTCTCATTTTGTTTTACCCTGAATTTCTTCATTCAAGCTTATTTATTCCCATTTTTATTAGTGCATTATAGTTGTAAATAATGATGAGATTCATTGTTCCATATTTGTACGTGCATACAATATAACATCTTCATTCAAGCTTTTGGGGACCACCTTGGTTCTAATATTTTGGAATTTGATAACAAGACAATATCTACCTTAGTACTTCCCTTTGTAATGATATGGATATCAGATTTATTCCCTCTTTTTGATACTTCAGTTTTATTGAGGTATAATTGATACACAACAACTGCACATTTAAAACACACATTGTGCCAGGCATGGTGATGCATACCTATAATCCTAGTGGCTCAGGGGGCTGAGGCAACAGGATCACAAGCTCAAAGCCAGCCTCAGCAGCTTAGTGAAGCCCTAGGCAACTTAGCAAGACCATGTCTCAAAATAAAAAAATAAAAATGGACTGGGGATGTGACTCAATGATAAAGTGCCCCTGGTTTCAATCACTGACACCAATAAATAAATAATTAAAATAATAGAGTACACACTGATAAATTTTGACACATATATGTATACAACCATGTGTTGCATCAACACATGGTTGTATACATATACAATTAAATGTGATTTAATTATCAATAAATAATTAAAATAATAGAGTACACACTGATAAATTTTGACACATATATGTATACAACCATGTGTTTAATCAACATGATTAAAATCTTGAACATATCCATTATTCTTAAAAGTTTCCCCAGGTTCCTTTGGAATTCATCCCCTCCAAGCACCAGGCAACCACTGACCTGCTTTCTGTCACTGTAGATTAGTTTTCATTTACTAAAGCTAATATATATTGTATCATACAGTATGTGTACTTATTTTAGACCGGCTTATTTGGCTGAGCTTGATGATTCTGAGATCCATTCATGTTGTATGTATCAGCAGTTTGTTTGTTTCATTATTAGTTCGTTTATTTTTATTATCCAGTAGTCCATGGTATGGATGTGCCAGAATTTGTTAAACCTGTTGATGGACATTTGGGGTGTTCCCATAATTTGGCTATTACAAATAAACTTCTATAAACATTCACATGCAAGTTTTGTATGAACATATGCTTTCTTTTCTCTTGGGTAAATACCTAGTAATGGAATGGCTTTATCATAGAGTAGACCTATCTTTCTTTAGTTTTTAAAAGATATTCCAATACTATTTTCCAAAGTGCCATCTTATATCCCCACCAGTCATTTATGAGAGTTCCAGTTTCTCCACATCATTGTTAAAACTTAATATAATATATATACATATATATACACACACATGTATATACATATATATATATAAATATACACTTTATTTTAGTCATTCTATTAGTGTATAGTAGCATCTCATTGTGGCTTCCATTTGCATTTCCCTAATGACCAATGATGTTGAACAACTTTTCATGTGTTTATTTGCTGTCGTGAATATTCTTTAGTGAAATGTCTGTTCAAATCATTTGCCTCCTTTCTATTGGACTATTTGTTTTCTTGTTATTGGTATTTCAGAGTCCTTTATGTATTCTGGAAACAAGTTGTTTGTTGGATATGTTATTTGCAGTTATTTTCTCCCAGTCTGTGGCTTGTGTTTTCAGTCTCTCAGCAGTGTCTTTCATAAGAACAAATGTTGAATTTTGATGAAGTCCAGTTTGTTAATTTGTTCTTTTATGTACAGTGCTTTTAGTGTCACGTAGAAGAAATCTTTGCCTAAATCTAGGTCACAAAGCTCTTCTATTTTTCCTCTAGAAGTTTTATCATTTTAGGTTTTGCATTTAGATCTATGATATATTTTGAGTTGACTTTCATATAAGATGCAAGGTATCCATCAAAGTTTGTATGAGCATTTTGGCATATGGATATCCATATTCCAACTCCATTTATTGAAAAGACTGTCCTTTCTCTGCTAAATTGCCCTTGTCAAAAATCAGTTGTCCAGCTGGGCTCATTGATGCATAACTGTAATACCAGAGACTCAGGAGGCTGAGACAGGAGGATTGCAAGGTAGAGGCTCGCCTTGGCAACCTAGTGAGACCCTGTTTAAAAATAATAAAAAGGCTCAGTGGTAGAGGACCCCTGGGTTCAATCCCCAGTACTTCCAAAGAACAAAGGAAAACAAAACAGTCATTTGACCTGACATAAAGTTCTTGGGAGGCTGAGGCAGGAAGATCCAAAGTTTGAGGCCAACTTGGATAACCTAGCAATAGCCTGTCCCAAAATAAAATTTTAAAAGAGCTGGAATATAGCTCAGTACGCGAACTGTTTGCCTCATATGCTTGGGCCCCTGGGTTGAACCCCTGTAATGCACAAAAAAAAGGAAAAATCAGTTGTCCATATATTTGTGGAGCAGTTTCTGGACTCTATTCTGTTCCATCGATTTACTTGTCTATCCTTATGCCAACATTTCACTCCTTTGATTGCTGTAGCTTTACAGGAAGTCTTGAAATGAAGTAGTATTTATCCTGCAACTTTGTTCTTCTTTTTCAGTCGTTTTGGCTAGTCTAGATCCTTTGTGCTTTTATGTGAATTTTAGAATCAATACATCAATTTCTGCTAAAAACTTCATGTGGTGTGGATTGAGAACATGTTGAATCTATAGATCAATTTGAGTAGAACTGACATCTTAAAAATATTAAATCTTCTAACCCATGAACACAGTATTTCTGCATTGATTTAGGTCTTTAATTATTCTCTGCAGTGTGTCATAGTTTTTAGAGTACAAGTCTCTCACATATTTTGTCAGATTTATTCCTAATTGTTTCATATTTTTAAAGCTATTATAAATGATTTGGATTTTTAATCAATTTCCAATTGTTTTTTGCTAACAGAAATACAATTAACTTTTGTATATTAATCTTATGTCCTGCAACATTACTAAACTCACTTATTTGTTCCAGTAGTTTTTTTGTAGATTCCATTGGATTTTCTACATAGATGATCATTGATGAAGTATTCCTTTTCTACTTTCTCCTATGCTATGATACCACTGTGACTCCCTAGTCCCTTAGCCCATCCGGGGTCCACTTCAACCAAATGGATTCTTTTCTAACCAAGCTAGAGTCATTGGTAGCTGGGGTTCTAGTCCTTAGTTTCAGGGTTACTGTAATGCTTGGCCAGGAGTTCCAGGAGACCAACACTAAAGCAGCCTAGGAATGATTGACCCATCAATGTTTTGTCCTCCACATGCCAAGGAACAGAATGTCTACCCCATCCCTGCAATCGATCTCTCACCCTGTGTTTCTGGGCCAGAGCCCTACACGGAGTCCTTCCCCATGTCTCTGTTTCTTTTTTCCCATCTGCACTTTGTAGAAGAGCTTTGTATGATGCAAGGATGAATACTGCTCCCCCAAATGTGGGAGGGTCTCTTGTAACAGGAAGAAAGGAAGGGAATGGTGTGCTGTGAACTCACTTGTGCTGTGAACTACTTTCTGCCCATTTGCACCTTACCATTGTGCACACCTGTCACTGATAAGAATGTCCAGTATCTGAATAAAGCTAATAGTGTCTCTGTGACCTGAGACTCCTCTGTTGCCTCTTTCTCAAGGGCAGCATCTTCCTCTTTCCTTTAATCTACCATGTATTACTGACACCATGGTTCTTTTCTGGGATACAAGGGAGCAGATAGGGGGTGGGGAGGGAACATCTCCTTTAACTGACAGATTTGGACTGCCTTCTCTCACAGAGTCGGAATGATGTTATCCGAGAACGCTTTGGAATGGATCCCAAACCAGAGATGCTTCTGGGCCTTGCTGCCCTCCACATCTATATCACTGTCTCAGCCACTCGGCCTAGTCAGAAGATCTCGCTCAAGAATGTGGAGTGAGTTGTGCTGGGGCCCTTCGGGATGGTGGCAAATAGCTATGTAGGGAGAAGGTACAATGGTTGAGATATGTTGCCCTTTTCAGGAATGTAGGAAGTGGAATGGGAGTGAGAATTGGAATTTCTCACATCTAGCCCTTGATGCCCTAGAGCTACAGTTTCTATCAGAGAACTGTGGCCAATATTCTCTTGTTCCAGTCCCTCTTTTTCTTTCTCCCAGTCTCTCTTCCTTCATCTGTGCCTTTCAGATTCAGTTTCTGTCTTACCATCTTCCACTCTCTTTCCCCTTTGTCTCTCACTAATCTTTTACTTTTCTTTTGCCTTTAGGAAGGAGTGGGGCCTGGAACCCTTTCTCCCCCCCTCACTCCTACAGGGCATCAAAGAGAAGAACCTTCGGAAATCTCTTTCACAGCAATTGAAGGCTCACCAAACACATCCTTCTAGCGGCACCAAGGTACCCAGAGGAGGCCACGGGGCACCATGTTCAGGGACTAGAGATCTCAAGGGGTTTCTTCTCTGGTGATCCCCACCACTTTTTTTGACTCAGGTGCACATCCAGCTTGGTCAGGAATGGGCACAGTTATGGAGAGGAGTTTCCCCAAGCCCGGTCCTGAACCAGAGACAGCTCAGTGGCACTGACAGACTTTTGGGTCCTGAAATAAAAGGGGCCAAATGCAGGAGATCAGCCTCAGGTCCTTTCACCAATTAGTCAGTGCTGATTGAGCACCTGTCATGTGGAAAGCACTGGACCATAGGGAGGCACATATTTTCCGTAGGAATGATCACTCTGTCCTGCACTAGCTTTTTAATCCATCAGTTCTGGTATATGGAATTCTGGGAAGTAAAAACCAGGGGTGGGGGGGATGTGACAAAACCTGACCTGGAGAATGGGTCAGTGGGCAAGCATGGGAGGACTCAGGCCACTGCTGCACTAGGAGACACCCCTTTGCCTCTGAGAAACTCCCTCTCACGGCCTCTCCTAGCCCTGCAAGCCCTTCTTAAGGCTTTGAAAGCTCTTTTTGCTTAGCTTCCAGCCCAAGAGGCAGGAAGATGGTGAGAGGTACTAGAATCAGCATTCAAATGTAGACACAGGACACAGTCGCCACTGTGTATTCCACCCATTCCAGATTTCTTGTATTTCTAAGTAGCTTCTCTTTTAAGATGCAAATTTCCCTGGAGAGTTAAGCCATTCCCACCTTGCTGTGCATATTTAATCAGATTGTTTTCTTCTTAGCTGAGAGCACCAGTGCTCACTGGCTCCCCAGTTAACTTTTTTTTTTTTTTTTTGAGGCACCCCAGATGAAGAAGGCCTGATATTGGCCCTGGAAGCAGGCACAGTCTAGTGGGGAAACACAATTGGCAGTCTCAACACAGTGCTGTAGGCACCGTGCTCTGGAAGCATGGAAGAGGGATGCCAAGCCTAGGTTGAGAAAGAAGAATGAGGCCAGGAATTGGTACATTTGATGCCAGAGCTGAGTCTTGGAGGACAGGAAGACAGGAGTTTTTCTAGATGTAATGGTGGGGGTGGGTAGTAGGGGGAAGACTTTCCCAGGTAGGGAGATCCATATATACAAATGCCCAGAGATAGGAGAGACCTTGGTGCAAGGAAAGAAATGCAAATAGCTCGACCCAAGCAATACACAGAATGCAAGGGGTGTGCTGGGGGTAGGGGGAAGAACAGGAGAGGAGGCTGGGAAGGGGAGAGGTGGGCAGGAGCCAGTTCCTGGAGGGCCTGTGTGCTATGAAAAGGGGTTGTGTTTCATTCTGTTGGCAGCAGGGAATCATCAAAGGATTTAATCAGAAAGCCAATATGACTAAATGTACTATGTTTTAGGATGCCCCCTCTAACAGTGTGTGGATGTGGTTGAGGGAAAGGATATTAGTACTAAAGGTAACCTGGCTGTAACCCTGACCCAGGTGGTAATGCCAGGCAGTGACTGTGGGGCAAGAGAAGAGGGATGGGTAGGTTGGAAAGGGAGTTAGAAGAAAGAATCAAGATGATTTGGTGACTGGTGACCCTGGAGAAGGAATCCAGTGTTACTCTCAGGATTCTGATTCAGTTGCCCCAGAGATACTGATGGAGACCTGGAATGGATGAAGAGCAGGCTTGGAAAGTAGGGGTGCTCAGTATTAAAGCATTGAGTGAGACCCCCACCCCAAGCTGGGGATAGCCAATATCTAGGTGGCTCTGAGAATCTGAAGATCTTAGGAGAAATACATAGATTGGGTGGTGTGTCAAGAGCTGAGGAAGAGCTTGGCATAGTGGTGCACACCTGTATTCTCAGCAGTTTAGGAGGCTGAGGCAGGAGGATCACAGGTTCAAAGGCAGCCTCAGCAACTTAGCGGGGCCCTAAGCAACTCAGCAAGACCCTGTCTCTAAATAAAATATTTAAAAGGGCTGGGGATATGACTCAGTGGTTAAGTGCCCCCCGGGTCACTATCCCGGATAAAAAAAAAAAAGAGTTGGAGAAGTATTGGAATTAATTCAAGAAGAAAATTGTAGTCAGATGGATGCTTTATAAAGGAGGATCAGGGGGTCAGAGGAGAGTTTAGAAAGTGAGATGGAATGCTAGAGGTGAAAGCTCCCTGAACTGGAACCTTCCTGCTGTTTTACTCAGGGCCTCCTCACATTCCCAGTGTAGTAGCTTAATGCCTTGAGCCTGTCCTAGGATGTCAAGACTCCTGATTGAGAACATGGGTTTGTTTTTCCTGTACTCCTTTCCTGTGCTTCTCATATTTGAGGTGGGCTGTTTCCACAGGGCTCTGCAATTCAGGCAAAGCTCCAGTACCTTCGAATTCTGAATGAACTTCCCACCTTCACCGGCGTTTTGTTCAACACTGTGGGCCTGGTCAGTGGGGCAAAGTGGGGAAGAGGGAAGGGGTGTCATCCTTGTGTTGATGTTTGTTCATGGTGAGAGCAAGAGAAGAAAATACAGTCTGTCCTCCATATTCATGGGTTCTGCATCCATGGATTCTACCAACTATGAATCGAAGTTATTCAAAGAAAAAATTGTGTCTGTACTGAACGTGTACCGAATTTTTCTTGTCATTATTCTCTAAACAACACAGCATAACCACTGTTTACATGGTATTCAGTATTGTAAGTAATCTAGAGAAGATTCAAAGTATATAGGAGGATTGCATAGGTAATAGGCAAATACCATGCCATTTTCTGTAATGGACTACAGCATCCATGCATTTTGGTATCTGCGGAGACCTGATAAAAATCCCCCATGCATATTGAGGGCTGACTGTATTTGTTTTCAGTGTCCCTTCATTACCCCTTTGTGTTCCCCTTCCTCTATTTCAGGAGTTGGTACACTTTTTCTGTAAAAAGCCAGATAGTAAATATTTTAGGCTTTTGCAGGTAGACCAAATGGGTCTCTGTGGCAGCAACTCAGCCCCGTGGTCTTAGCATAAAAGTACCCATAGGCAATGCATTAACAAATGGACTTTGCTGCATGCCAGTAACTATTTAGGGACATAGAAAGTTGAATTTCATGTAATTTTCAAGTGTCACAAAATATGGTTCTTTTGGTTTATTTACAACCATTTAAAAATGTTAAAAAACGTTCTTAACCTTTTGCCCATACCAAAATAGATGGTGGGCCCAATTTGGCCCGATATGGCTTGTCAAAACAGGCTCTATTTCATAGCCCTTACAGATATTTCCAATAGCCCCTACCCCAGGTTTCCTGAGTCCTTATACTGCCCCCTGCTGTCCCAGCATCTCCACTGCCGCAGCAATGCCCTAGAGCTGGACACAGCTGGCTCCACCCACAGGATGGTGTGCTAGGCTAGTTGACCCAGGTGAAAGTTAATTCAAATCATCCTGCTGATTGGATCCAGGTGCTTGTCCTGCTCTGCGGGGAGCACACAGGAGGAAAGTGGCTTATCAAAGTGCCTATAGCCAGACACTAGAGGTTCCTGGGGTGATGCTAATGGCCGGGAATGGGCCAACCAAGGGCTCAGGCTTGATGGCTCCAAGGAGCTTGTCAGAACCATTAAAGGGAATCAAGTCCATCAGACCAAGAGGTAGCCATTTTACATACTAGAATTTGCAGAACACGAAAGCCCACTGTCCCCCCACCTCACACGCACACACCATCAAATCTCTCTGCCAACCACCTACCACTGCTGAAATTCCTATTGGCCATTCTTTTGAGTTAAGATTGCCAGAATGCCTAATAAAAGGTATATATCCTCAGGGAGGGAGGCCTCCATTAAGCACCCAATCGACCCTTAACACCTTAGGTGGTTACTTGGTCAGTTCAGCTTTTGACTTTGGATGAGAAATTCAGGTTTGAGTGACTAATGGTGGGGGAGGGTAAAGGCCATACACAATGCTGCCTGCTCAGGCAGAGCATGGGATGGGGGCCTTGAACGGCCTGCAGGGACCATGGAAGGTTCTCCAAGGGCTCCAAAACAAACTTCACCTGTTTTCACCATTTTGGTAGAACCAGCCCTGTTGCTGCCCACTTTGTTTGATGCTAAGGCTAAGGTATTGATTTAGATAATGATCTGGGTCCTATGCTGGAACAGAGGGGTTTCAGACCCTTTCCCCTCAAGGTTGTCCTCTGGCCCTGGAACTGAGTCCCAGATATTTCCAGCCCCCCAGAAGAACCAATCCAATGCATATTTTGTTTTTCCTCCTCCTGCTTCCTCTTCTTCACCTCTCACCCCATTCTTTATGTTAATGCCACCTGCTATACCTGGGCACCAGGACGAGAAGCAGTCAGCTACCACTCTCCTAGTGGGACCCCGTCACGGCATCAGCCATGTTATTGACCTCAAAACCAACCTCACCACTGTGCTGTCCGAGTTCAGCAAGATCAGTAAGATCCAGCTGTTCCGGGAGAACCAGGGCGTGGCCCGTGTGGAGACCAGCATCATGGATGCCAAGGTAAGCCCTGCTTTGACAAGCTACTTCTCTCCAGGAGCAGACCTTGGGAACAGAGGAAGAACTAAAGTTGAGGAAGACTTTGAGCTTCTGAAGTTGTCACTAGAGGAGTTTCTGGAGAGGGGAACTTCAACTCAGGATAAGTAGGGCCTTTGGCATATGTGACCAAAAAGAATTTCAGCATGTGCCAGTCAGAGATGCAGACAGATATCTTTAGAAAAGCAGAGAGGCACATTCAAGGGGAAATGTGGGCTGTCTTAGGGGAGAGACATCTTTTGGGGTAAGGCAAAGAATACATGTTCAAGGGAGAATGGGGGCCATCTCCAGAGGGAGAGACAACACCCCTTTGTTCTGGGGTATTGATATTTTATTTTATAGTAGCTAGCGGTAGACTAGGGGAGGAGTCAGAGCAGAGTTTCCAAAGGACCAGTGGTATACCCTGGGGCAAGTGTGCTTGCCTGGCAGGCACTAGGCCCTGGGGTTGATCCTCAGGATCACAAAAGAAAAAGTACAAATGAATAAATAAATAAAAGACCTACCACAACCTTGCACCAGTTTTCCCTGCGCTTGCATACTGCATACATCATGTAACATCTTGCAGGCCAAGGATAAGGACTAAGGATTTGGGCTGGGTTGCTCTTGAGTTGCTTGTTTTGCATTTCAAAGGTTCATTCCTACTGTTCAAGGTCGCTTCCTTTGGAGACTCAGTATATTTTTCTCTATCTCTTAATTCCTACCTCAAAATGAAGTTCATTGATTCTAAAATGGTTCAGGCCCTGGGACCCTTTGGGCTCATCTTTCTTTCCCTTCTCATCCCCCTGGGACATGCTGTTTTAACCACATAAGAAGGTCATCCAGCACTAGGGAAGGCCAGGGAGTGTTAAATCAGCCTCCTTTCTTCTCCACAGGGCAAGGAAAGTGGAGAACTTGGAGCTACCCAAGGCCATTATTTCCCAATCATTCTCATGTCACAACACACATAAAATTCATATTCACGTGGAACTTTGGGGTAAATGGAGCATCCCCATAGACTCTAGACATCTCAGGTCCTGCCTGGCTGTCTCAAAGGCTGAAGGAGTGGATGTTTTGGCTCATTTCTACCCATTCTGCCACATATACTGGTTGGGGAGTACCACTTTGCAGTACTGAGGACTGAACCCAAAGGCGCTCTACCACTGAGCCATTTCCCAGCCCTTTTTAAATTTTGAGACAGGGTCTTGCTTGCCAAGACTGGCCTCGAACTTGCAATCCTCTTGGCTCAGCCTCCCCAGTTGCTGGGAATACCAGCTTGCACAACCGCCCCTGCCAGGGAGCACTCACTTTGAATCAGAGAGGAGGGGGCATAGGAGTATGTGGACAGAACCAAGAGGGCCTGGGGAGTGGGGAACAGGCAGAGCTTCATCCCCATTTCATCTCTCAGAGCCCAACTCTTTCAGAAACTCAGAAGGTTTCCTACAGAAGGTACCTTCAGACAGGCAAGCAGCTATCTCACCTGTGCAAAGCCTGGCAATGTTGGTCAGCCGCCTCCTCCACGGCTCTCTATTTGAACACAGTGACCAGCGTGGGCTGGGGGTAGGCCTGCCTGCCAGCTAGCAGAGGCCAGCTTAGAGGAGGTGTGGCTTTCTGTTCTTAAAGGATTTCCCAGGGGGACATGTTGTTAGCAGATTAAGAGGTGGAGTGTTTGCTTTTCTAAAAGAGCAAATTATTTACTTGATTTTTGTATTTGTGAAACCCAGAAAGCTTTCATATGTTAATTTCTCCACCTGTGATTCTCAGGATTCCATTGGTTTAGGAACCCGCCTGGTGCTTATGTTTAATTGGCTCATAGCCACTTCCTCAACCAATGGTCGCTTCCTTCCTCAGATGTTGTTAGGTAAAAAGCCAAGTGAATCGGTAGGGAAGGGGGAGGACAGACAGGCCATGCAGGGGAGGTGTGGCTTCCTGAGAAATAAAAGGGGTTTAAAACTGAGAAGCAGCTTTCCAACTAAGTCTCCTTCTATGTTCTATGGGTAATTTTCCACATTTGGCTGCATAACAGAATTTTCTTTGAGCTTTCACAAAATGCAGATTTCTGGGTCCTACACTTAGAAGGGATGGTTTCATTGGTTGGAGGTGCAGCCTTGGCATCAAATTGGTTGACTGTTTCGTTTTGTTTTTCAGTTTCCCAGGTGATTCTGTAGGACGACCAGTTTAAGAGCACACGGTTTTAAGACCTGTGTCACCAAAGGTCTGGAAGGAAACAGACCAAGCAGAGGGGTCTGTGGGTATTGCCTAAGTGAAAAGCACTATACTCATTTCTACAAGTGAGCCAGCCAACCATTGCCAAAAATCTGGTCCTTATCCCCGATGCCAATCCAATATTGAGGACTCGGTTTTGAGAAAAAGGAAAAAGATTTATTGCTTTGCTAGCAAAGGAGAAACAGGGGACTCCTGTCCCAAAGACTAATTCTGCCCATCAGTAGGAACCAAGGACTTTTAAAGAGGTGATTCAAAGGCTACATTCCATGTGTTCTCCATCTGGAGTTGTAATTCACTTGTTAATTTGGGAGAGTCATTTCTGAGATCTGGTACCATCCCCAAAGTCTGGATTACTTTGTTCCTGCGGTGGGTATGTGCTCAAGGACAGATAAATCTGCCTAAAATGAGAAAGAATGGTAATCCTGTTTCCCCTGAGATTAGGGAGGGGGAGAGAGATTAGACAGGGACAGGGAGAAAGGAAGAGAAAGACCCATGTCCATTTTAAAAATAAATTTCAGTGGCAGAGCAGCAAGGGCTATACTGAAAGTATAAAATGGACACTGTTACACAAGAGTTGGCATAATGCTCCAGAGAAGCTATACCCCTATTGGGAGGTTAGACTCACAAAAACACATGACCTGCCTTAAAAACAACATCAGAACATGTATAGATCTCTCAATCAGACCAGTCAGGTTCAAATTCCAGGTCTACCACGTCCTAGCTCTGTGATCCTGAGAAAGTGTCATAACCTCTCTGAATTCCAATTCCCTCAGCTGCAAAATGGAGCACCTATCTCAAAAGGTTGTTATCAAGATTGAGAGGGGCCTGTGGTAGCTGGGGGCGGTGGCACACGCCTGTAATCCCAGCACTTGGGAGGTTGAGGTAGGAGGATTGAGAGTTCAAAGCCAGCCTCAGCAACTTAGCAAGGCCCTAAGCAATTCAGTAAGACCCTGTCTCTAAATAAAATACAAAATAGGGCTGGGAATGTGGCTCAGTGGTGGAGTGCTCCTGAGTACAATCCCCAATACAAAAAAAAAAAAAAAAAGATTGAGAGGGGGCTGTGGTTGTGGCTCAGTGGTAGAGCACTTTCCTACCATGTGTGCCTAGCATGTGTGAAGCACTGGATTTGATCCTCAGTGACACTTAAAAATAAGTACAATGAGCCGGGCGCGGTGGTGCACACCTGTAATATATGAGAGGGCTGGGGCTGTAGCTCTGTGGTAGATCACTTGCCTAGTTTATAAGAGGTTCTGGGTTCAATTCCCAGTACCAAAAAAAAAAAAAAAAAATATATATATATATATATATATATATGAACCCAGCCGGGTGCCACTGGCACACACCTGTAATCCCTGCACTTGGGAGGCTGAGGCAGGAGGATCGCGAGTTCAAAGCCAGCCTCAGCAACTTAACGAGGCCCTAAGCAACTCAGTGAGACCCTGTCTCTAAATAAAATATAAAATAGAATAGGGCTGGGGATGTGGCTCAGTGGTGGAGTGCCCCTGGGTTCAATTCCCAGTACCAAACAAACAAACAAACAAAAAACCCCAAAACCCCAAAAATTATTAAATGAGAAAATACACATGAAATGGGTTAGCACACTGCCTGGCACATAGTAGGTGCTCAACAAATGAAACCTATCGTTTTCTTCCAAAGCAAAACATCCCTTTAAAAAAGTAATAGGAAATAAATATTATAGATAAGTGTGATATGGAACATAAAACACATGAACAGGAAGGAGTTAACTAGAACTCCCTTCCCACAAGAGGATGTTTTAAGCTGGATTTTGAAGTGATAGGCATGAATTAGCAGGGAGAAGTGGGATGTGTTCAAAGGCAAGGAGCAAGCATGGAAATAAGCAAACCATATGTGCAGGTCGATAAGCACAGTTGCTTGGCTGGAGAAGAAAATAACAAGAAAAGAGATCAAACAGATTGGAGGAAAGCAGAATAAGTTGGCCTTAAGGGTCAGTCCCAGGAATTTAGATTGAATGAGGTAGAATAGTGGTAATCCACCGTAGGTCATTGAGCAGAGGGGTGATGGTATGCAAGCTGATTTGAACTAGGGTGCAAAATGGGTGGGAGCAAGGCTAGTGTGAAGCCCGGGAGGTGAGGAGGGGATTATCGTACCAGTCCATAGGCAAAATAATAAGGACCTGAGCTGGAAGAACAGCAGTGGTTAAGAAGAAAGAGTAAGTGTGAAGCACGTAGACTCATTAAGATACACATGCGGGCTGGGGATCTAGCTCAGTTGGTAGAATGTTTACCTCATAAGCACAAGGCCGTGGGTTCAATCCCTGGCACTGCAAAAAAAAAAAAAAAGATACACATGTAACCAAGTGCAATAGTGCACACTTATAATCTCAGGTTCAGGCAGGAGGATGGCAAGTTTAAGGTCAGCCTTGGCAAGTTAGTGTCTCAAAAATAAAAAAATAAAAGAGCTGGTGATGTAACGTAGTGGTAAAACACCCTGGGTTCAGTCCTCAGTACCCCACTTGCAAATGTACACGTGTATCCTCCAACACACACCTGTCTGGCACATACAATGCACATGTCTTGGTATATGTAACCCCATTGCCTACTACATGTAGCCCAGGTGCACTGAAGAACAGTACTACATGCACAGCACTTCTTCAAGTCATGAGTGGGAAGTGAGGAGGGACTACATTATGGGATAAACAGGAGATGATATTGGCAAATGGATGGGGCTAGAAGTTTGCATTTTGTGAGTGGGAAATATTTAATAGTTATGTAGATGATATGAGTACTTAAATACAACTGTCAGATGGTAGATGGTTCAGGTATGCCCCACTTTAAACAACTGATAATATGCCTATGGGAATCTACAGGAATATTAGCACTCTATGTCAAAATTTCTTTACTATGTAATGAGATTTACTCTATGTGGTAGCCAGAATAATGCCCCCCCACATGTCTATGCCTTAATCACCAGAAGTTGTGAATATGCTATAGTATATGGCAAGAGGGGGCTTTAATGTTGCAGATGGAATTAATATTGCTAATCCACTGACCTTAAACTAGGGAGGGTGGCCTAGATTATCCAGGTGGCACCAATGTGATCACAAGGTTTCCTTGGAAGTGAAAGACAATTACTGAAGTTCAGAGAGATTTTCGTGGGTGTGTGGTGGTGTGGATTGAACCCAGGGTCCAGATACATGTTAGTTTAGTGCTCTACCACTGAGCTACATCTCCAGCCCTAGAGAGATGTGGTATAAGGACTCAGCCCAACCTTGCTGGCTTTGATGATAGAGAAAGGGGCCATGAGCCAAAGAGTGTGGGAGGCTTCCAGAAGCCAAAAAAGGCAAGGCAACAGATTTTCCCCTACAGCTCTCAAAAGGGACACAGACAGGTCTACGCTTGATTTTAGCTCAGACTTCTGACCTCCAGAACTGAAAGAGAATAGATGTGTATTCTTTAAGCCACTATTTTTTTCATATTTTTATTGGTTCATTATAATTACACAGAATAGTAGAAGTCATTGCTACGTATTCATACATGCCCACGATATAACAATATAATTTGGTCAATATCATTCCCCAGTATTTCCTCTTTCCCTCTTCTCCCTCCCCCTGGTCCCTTTCCTATACTCTATGATCTTCCTTTGATGTTCATGAGATTTTCCCCACCCCTACCTTTCTTTTCCTTTTTCCTTTCTAGCTTACAGATATGGGAAAAAACATACAACCCTTAAATTTCTGAGTTTGGCTCATTTTGCTAAGCGTGATGTTAAACCACTGAATTTATAGCCATTTGTTATAGCAGCAACAGGAAATTAATAGACTATGAGATTCCTTAAAATAGCAGGTACTTGTATACTACAGTAATATGATATCATTGATAAACATGCTGTTCATACCCAATCTCCACATAAAATCAGACGCACCCGTAATCAGAGATGTCTGCTGTATGTGTTACTGGTTATATGTTTATGTTCTGTCAGATGGACAAAGCAGTTTTAACCCTTTTTCAGATAAGTCAACATGCAAGGTGGATGATGACATCATATTGTTAGCTTGAAAGCAGCCATGGTGGGAATATGTACACCAGAGAACATGACAAATGCCACAAATCAGGATTTGGAAGAATTGATTATAAAACATTTGCCAGTGCACCACTGTGTGGGGAATACTATTTCAGAGTTCTGATTTTCCTGTTAAGTTCCAAGTTTTAACATGGAAGTTAAAAACCAAATTTGGTCCATTTCCCCCTAGATATGCCACTCTGATCTAGGAATCTTCTAGAAGAGCCTGGTAAAATTAAGATTATTCACTGATTGCTGTTTCAATTTCATTACTTGATATTGGTCTGTTTAGGTTTTCTATATCTTCCTGGTTCAATTTGGACAGGTCAAATTATTTTTTAAAAAAGATTATTACTGAAAACAGTTCTCAGTCATGACTACACATAAGAATCACATATGGAGATTTTAAAAACGCTGGATGCTCCAGCTCTTCCTTCCAGACCATTTAAATCTGAATTTCTGGGGGTAGGACCCAAGGATTAATAGGACTTTGTGGTTTCCCAGGTGATTCTAATGTGTATCGGGTCTGTTGCCTGAGAACTGTTGCCTTAAGTGATATTCTGCCTTGTCCCCAAATTAACTAACTGTACACAATTAGCCTTTCTTAGTGCTGTGGAGGCAAGAACCCAAAGGCACTAATCCCCTGGGACTCAGGGACCTCCATCTTAGGCTTTTGCCTCCCCAGACCCCTGGATTTCCATTCTTTCTCTATTGTCAGAGATGCTAGAGTGAACTGAGGCTACTTTGGGGCACCCTGGGAAGGAGATATAGCTGGAGCATGTCAAATTAATCCCTGCTGTACCCTTTCCTGACTGACTCATGCCTCTGACTCCATTCTGCTTATCTTATTTTCCACTTGAAGATGGCCTGGGCGTATTTGGTTACAGTTTTCACTCAGCTTATTTGCTTGTAGTGGAGTGAACATGAGGTAGTGTTCAAATATCTTTCTTCAAGAGACAGCAGTCTGGGACTGAGACACCACTGGGCCATTACCATACCCCATTACCACAGAAGCACATAAGGGGAAGAAAGAATCTGTCAAAGAAATGTCCCAAGGGATCTCTTGTAGTCCTGTGTGTCTACCATTGTCATGTTTGAGCTGTATTGCTCTGGTGCTTTCTGTAGGGACAAGAATTACATTAGACATTGTGATCATTAAAATCCTATTTAAAGTAAAATGTTGTTTTTGAAGGTTTCTAAGAAGCCTATCCAACCTTTTTGCTAGCCTGCCTTTGATTTGCTTTTTACCCCTGTTGGCAAAAAGCACATCTGTATTTCTTCCACAAGCCACAGTTGGCCTGTGCTGGGGCCCAGTTGGCTGTCTGGGATATGCCAAGAGGTTTCTGATGTTCTGTGCTGAGCCAGCTGGGGATGAGCTTGGCCTTCTCTGTGTAGAGGATTTTGCTTTCATGCTGTTTTATTGCCAACATCAGGCTGTATTGGGGGTAAGGGGAAACTGAACCAAAGTCAGACAGTTAAATCAATTGACCAATGAGTTACCCAGCCTCCCGTCAGTAATTCTGTCCATTAGCCAATCAACCAGCCAGCCAGGTAACTAAGCAGTCAGAATGGGAGGCTGTTCAGCATTCTTCCTTCCTGCAGCCAGCTTGGCAGCCAATGCATGAATGAGTCAGACTGCCCTGTAGTCAGTCAGCCTGTCAGTCTGTCCATCAGTCAGCCAACCACTCAGCCTATACACTGGTCAAGTGTTTTCCTCATTCTATTTGTCAGTCAGTGCCTTTTCCTCAAAGAAGCTTCCTTCAGCTTCCTAAATCAAATGTCACACATGTACATCTTCACACCCACCCACCCACTGCTCTAGGACATTCTATGTACTGATAGCTCTCTGTACTTTTCCTTCATAGTGCTTATCACACCTTGCACTCATATTCATTTGTGTATTTGATTTATCTTATTTCCTGCCAGATTATAAAATCCATGTGATGGGGACTGGGACAGCCTGTTCTGAAGTGAATGGATGTAGCTGTCTATTGGTCATGCTTTCCAGGAGGCAACTAGCTCATTTGTAGCAGCCAGCCAGGTGGACAAAACAGCACAGGAGCATTTCAGCCAGAGAGATAGCATGGGTTAATGTTTGGAGGTGTGAAAGAGCATGGTGAACTGTAAATGATGTGTCACTGCTGGAGCATAGGGTGAGGGACAGTGATGAGAGGAGGAGGGCACAGGCAGAGAGGTAAGGGAGATGTGGTTGGAGATGTCAGTTCTGTCCAGGTTCCAAAGGGCTTCGTAGGCCATTGTAAGGCAGTCAGATTTTTCCCTGTATATGATGAACTATGAAAGATTTTAAGTGACAATAAGAGTTGTGCTTTAGAAAGAGCCCTCAGTCAGCATTATGGAGGTGAAGTAGAGGGAAGTGGGAAGAGACTGGAGGCAGAAGCGCCAATCAGGAGGCTATTGGAGGAAGGTCCCTAGGCCCATGTGTCCTAACCTCCTCCATATCATGAGTAAATGTCACAATCTGTATGACAATACATACCTACAGATGAGGTGGCTTTTCAACAGAGTCTTGTTATCAGCACACTTGTCAACCATTCACAAACTTGGAGAAGTTTGGGTCTAAGAGGAAGATGATGAGGGTCTGAAATGAAACAGTGGCAGCAGAGATGGCTGTGGTGTTTGTGAATGCTCCTGAGGCAGAGCTGGTGAGTCTTGGGCCCTCAGAGTAATGGTGGTAGCAGCCATCTACGCCCAAACCTCTGTGTGTCCTGCTATTGGTGACGGGGTGTGAAACAGGGATATCTAATTTACCCTGCCCTGTGTGTTGGGATCTTGGGAGATAGCAAAGTAAACTAGTGAAACTTGAGCTAACTGAGCTAGTTGGGATTCAGAATTGTACCCAAGGTGATAATAACTATCAAAGAAGGCTAATGTAGTTGGTGACCAAGTGCTTATGATGTCACTTCCTTTGTACTGGAAATGTCATTACCCTAGTGGAGGCCCTAATCATCTCTCTCATGGACTGTTTACAGTAACCTCACTGATGAGAGAAGGGTCTCATTCCCTCTTAATTCTTTTCTATTTTTTTTTCCTTTTTTGACACTGGGGATTGAACCCAGAGGCACTTTACCACAGAGCCACATCCCCAGCCCTTTTTTTATATCCAAAATGTGTTTATTGGGATGTTTTCCCACTCATCTTGATTCAGGCTGCTTTTAGTGCTGCTTCCTCATGAAGGAACATCCTTCTGTAAGTCTTGCTTCTCCTCTCGTAGGCTGGCAGAGGAAGTTGAACAACCAACACACAAAATACTGTTTGTGCATGGCTAAAAACTCATGATTTTATAGCATCCTGGGCATTTCACATCCATGAAATAGGAATTGGGGCACTTCTTCTTGTGTTTCCTCTTCTCTTCTGGAGAGGGATAAAGGAGATCTTTTGTGAGAGGCATGTTCTCATGGGGAGGTTGTCACCACCAGAAAGGCCCCAGCCTTTTTTTATTTAGAGACAGGTTCTCACTAAGTTGCTTAAGAACTCGCTTAGTTGCTGAGGCTGGCTTTGAACTTGTGATCCTCCTGCTTCTGCTTCCTGAGTCACTGGAATTACAGGTGCACACCATTATGCCCAACCTAATTCTTCTGTTAATGCCTGGTCTGGGAATTCCAAAAGGCTATGGCCACCCACATCTCCATGGTTCCCTCTTTAGCCAGTCTTCCATAGTCATTTTATGGAGACCACTGCCCTAAGCCAGGTAGATTGCAACCCTCAATGACTTCAGTCTGATCCAAATGTAATCAAGCCATACTTTTAAAATTATGGTACAGATATTAGAACGTTTTCTTGAAAATGTACTGTTTTTTGTATGTAATTGATAGATCTCTGTATTAGCCAGCCTATCATCACTGTGACAAAATGCCTGGAAAAACCAACCTAAAGGAGCAAAGATTTGTTTTGGCTCATGGTTTCAGGGGTCCATGGTCATATGGCTCATGGTTTCAGGGGTCCATGGTCACAGGCTCTGAGCCTGTGGTAAGCCAAAACATCATGGCAGGGAGCACACAGTGCAGCAAAGCTGACACATCATGGCAGCGAGGAAGGAAAAAGAGAGCTCACTTTTAAAACAAAGCCACTCCTCCAAAACCCTTGAAGCTGTGAATCCATAAATGAATTAATCCACTGATGAAGTTGGAATCCTCATGATCCAATTCCCTCTCCAAAGTCCTGCCTCTGAACACTGGTGCACTGACGAACAAGCCTTTCACACCTGAGCCTTTGGAGGTCATTCTTCATCCAAACCACAACTGGGTAGAATGGCACACATCTATAATCCCAGCTACTTGGAAGTCTGAGGCAAGAGGATCACAAGTGTGAGGCCAACATCGGCAACTACTGGGACCCTATCAAAAAATGAAATGAAATAAAAAGGGTTGGGGGTGCAGTTCAGTGGAGGGCACTCATGTGCAAGACCCTGGGTTCAATTCCTAGTACCAAAATAAAAAGAAGCACCCAATGCAGATTTTAAGGCCACTTTGGGAAAGAGAGGGGAGAGTAAGATCTGAGCAGAACTGAAAGCCAGAAAGTATTTGGCCCTGAAGTGCAGTTAGGACTTGATTTCATAGTGTCCCCTATGTTCAGGGAACTGCTCTGGGTATGGTAGGAGTCTATGGAGATGAGCATGAGATCATTCTTGCACCCAATTCGTTTACAGTTAAGGATGTTCCAGGCCATTCCTCAGCTTAGCCTAGACTCCCAGCTCTCAGCTGGCCTGCACATCTGCTGAGCTCTAACAAGCACAAATACGGCCAGCCACACAACAGTCACATGATGTTATGTGTTTTTCAATAAAGGTGGTTCATCAAAAGTGTGAGTAAAGGTTGATTTAATTTTGATATGTGTAAGAATTTACTACAAAGAAATTCTCAAATCAGAAGAAACTGTCAGGTTATATGCCTCAACTTTTTTTTCAAAAAGTATGGTTCTTCTAACTATAGAAAAAGGCTTCTTTTGTTGTTGTTAACATACTCCTGGAAATGTCCCTGCCTTTCACTTATTTATGACTTTGTTTCTTATCATCTCTTTTGCAGCCTCTGGTGCTGTTGATGGAGTGGCCCGAAGCCACCAACTTTGCCTGCCTGATTGCGGGGTACTGCCGTCTCTTGCTGGATTCCAGGAAGATGGTCTTCTCCAGGCCTGCCAGCCAGCCTCTTCCACCTCCAATGATCAAGGCAGGTAGGGCTCAGCCTCAGTTTTCTGTGTCCCAGAGGCCCCGTGAACCTGGAGATGTAGAGGGAAGAGCTCTGCTGCCTTAGCACTCACTCCATGCCAACAGTACCAGGTTTCCCAGTAGTAAGCACCGTAGCATGCATCTTAACTGGCACACCCTGACCCGTGGGAAAGACAGCAGGCCTTTGCATGTACCTGTTCTACAAAGGATGCCTATAGCAACACATTCTGATTAAGTTGGTGAATACGATAAAAATAGCACACACACAAGAGAGCCAATTAAAGAATTGCTTTGGCAAGGCATGGTGGTGCACACCTGTAATCCCAGCTACTCCAGAGGCTGAGGTTGAAGGATTGCATATTCAAAACAAGAATGAAAAACACAGTGAGATCCCATCTCAAAATAACAGTTGCAATGAATCTAAGACAAAGCTTTAGAGGTATAGAGAGCCGGGGGAGATTCCTTCATGTTCTGACTTAGTTGAAGTGGGATGGAAAATGAAGATAGATGTTCCTTTTTTGATCATCATAGTGGGGCTTGACGGAGCTGTCTGAAATACAAGGTCATTGAAAGCTGGGGTCGGGTAGGTGGCAGAGAGACTGGGAAGGCCCAGAAGAAGGTTTTAAGGTAGGAGAGGATTATGATGAAGAACAAGTGCAGCCCCTGGACAGAGAGATTTCCAGTTAGGCAACTCGATGTAGCTACTTCTTGGAGCTATCCTGGGGATGGCACAAACAGAGGTGTTGGGCAAAATCAGCCTAGTCCAGGCACTGCTGCCAAGAACTGAAGCTGGAGAAGAAGGTGACCCAAAGAGCAGGTATTCCACATATTAGACATCAGGCTCAAATACATGCAGGATGTGCTCCCCTACCCCAGCTCCCAAGCATCACGCGCAAAACTGAAACTTAACACCTAATAGTCACCCTTACCATGTGCTTAAAAGTTTTCATCAACTTGCCTTTGCCAGTTGACTATTTCTTCTCTCTTCATGACTTTCTTGTGGACTGGGGATGTGGCTCCGTGTAGCATGTACCAGGCCCCAGGTTCAATCCCAAGCACTGAAAAAAAAATTAATTTTAAAAAAGACTTTCTTAGTGTTCAGACTGGTTACTTCTGATCTAGATTGAGGTGTTTTTTAAAAATATTTTTAGTTGTTGATGGACACAATACCTTTATTTTATTTATTTATTTTTATGTGATGCTGAGGGTCAAATCCAGTGCCTCACATGTGCTAGACAAGTGTTCTACCACTGAGCCACAACCCCAGCCCCCTGAGGTGTCTCTGAAAATAGAAACACACTCCTGATGGATGATCTGCCTGTGTGTCATTCCCCACCATACACATCCTCTTACCTCATCGTCTTTTTATCACAAACAAGTCCATCACAAATCTCACTACAGGACTGGGGATGTAGCTCAGTTGGTAGAGTGCTTGCCTGGCAAGCACAAGGCCCTGGTTCAATCCCCAGCAGTGCAAAAAAAAAAAAACAAAACAAAACAAAACAAAACAAAAAAACAAATCTCATGACAAGCCCAAGTTTATATCTCAAAATATTGTCCATAGGAATTAAAAGGAAATCTGCCAAACACAGATTTGGGAAATGATAGGTGGTCCCAAAGCATGTGAAGGGGGCTTCACAGAGAGAAGCAAAAGAACTGAGTTGGAATATGAAGATACCAGAGGAGGGCAGTGCTACATGTCTTCAGGTGAATAGCTCTGAAGGGGCAGGTGCACACTTGCAAACCGACAGATGGCCAAAAACTAGAAAAGCCAGTGTTAGCATTATCAGTGTCACCTGTGGTCCTCTTCTGTTTAATCACATCCAAGTAAACTGTACCTCTTACTGAGAAGGATAGAGAGAAAGGGAAAGGGGAAAGCAGAAGGAAGTATCTGGAGCCCAACCAAGGACCTGAATTCTGTCAAGATATGACAGAATTGTTTGGGGGGATCCATTTTCAGAAGGTGCTAGTGATAACTCATAGTCCCTATCTGTCTGAGAAAAAGTTTGACATCTCATCAGCACCCTAGCCAATGCTGGCTCCAAGTATTCCCCTTGCTCTGGAATAGTAGCACCGAGTGAAGGATATGGCATCATGTGTCCCTGCAGCCTTACTGCACCTCCCATGTTGCTTCCCTGTTACTTCCCCAAAGGCAAATCTGCTTCATTGGATTCTCTTAGGGCTAGACATAGCTTTAGAGCCCCCCTCCCTGATTCCTGACAAACCCTTGGACCTGCAAAATGACAGAGGCTCAGGGTCTTTATGAACATGCAGGAGCCAAACAGACCACTGTGGTGTCTTTGTTGTTTTTTTTTGTTTTGTTTTGTTTGTTTATTTGTTTGTTGGTATTGGGGATCGAACCCAGGGGCACTCGACCACTGAGCCACATCCCCAGCCCTATTTTGTATTTTATTTAGAGACAGGGTCTCACTGAGTTGCTTAGGGCCTCGCTAAGTTGCTGAGGCTGGCTTTGAACTCACGATCCTCCTGACTCAGCCTCCCAAGTGCTGGGATTACAGGCATGTGCCACCACGCCCGGCTGTCTTTGTTGCTTATAGGGCATTTTCTTCTTAGGGTGAAAACAATCAGCTCAGGGGCAGATGCAAATAGCCTCTGATCTTCCTTTCCCATCTTTTCAGGCTAAATAGACAAGAACTTGGGCTTGGTATTACCTCACCAGGGCCTTGGTTTCTTGTCAGTCTGAAATGTTAGATGCTGTGTTGACAGCAGGTACCCAGAGTTCTTGCTGGGTGCTCTGGTATGATCCTCCTGTCTCTGCCTGAGTTCACAGAACTGTGGCTGTCCCAGCAAAGCACCAGGGTGCTGTGCACTTATTTCATGTCCCCAGGGAAGGGAAGGATGCTATTGAGGAGACCTCAGCCCAGGTTACAGTGCAGGGATTATCAGTTCTGCTCTTGTAGCATCCTAGAACAGAGGTCCAAGACTGAGATCCATTTCCTCTCAGCACTCAACATTCCTCCAAGAACAGACACCCCAGTGCTGACTGATATTCTTTAGCAAAGGTCTTTAGGATTAGGCCTCCTCCCAACCTCAGTTGGGCCTTTTCCTGAGGAGCCAAAGCCTTAGCCTACTCAGGGCCTGGTCTCTCTCAAAAGGAAGCTCTGTATTCTTACCCTACAGCAGTTGCTGGCTGCCAGCTCATCTAACACCTACCCCAACCTTTAAACCAACAACTTGGAAAGAGAAGCCATCACCTCTCCCACACCCAGGAAAAAAGGAGAATGGGAAGTTGTAGGGAAGGAATTTCCTCTCAGTAGCTTCACCAAAGTTGGTATTTCACTTATTCACTATACAAATACTTCTCAAATATTCATTGTACCAGGCAGGGGGGTACAGCTGGGAATAATAGACATGGTTCTTGCCTTTACATAGCTTAGAGTTCAGCAGGGGGAAATATAGACAGATGATTAAAAGGATAATGCTAATATAGTAACATTATATTTATATAGGGGAAATTCAACAGTCAGAAGAAAATAACACCTGTGTTTAAAGGCCCAGAAAGGCTATAAAATTAGAGAGAGGATCAAACAAATGCCAATTTGCCAACTAGTCTGAGGTGGCAGGAAATCCAAAGGCAGCTGCCATCTCTCTCCAGCCCTGAGCTTCCTGTATCCTGGGGGAGTTACAGAAAATAAAGCCTTGGGGAATCTCTGTTAGGACCTCAGTTGGAGGAATTCACTCTGCATTTTCTATCATGGCTAGAAACAGTTTGGTGTCGTGGATTGAATATTCTAGTTAACAGCTACTGAATATTACACACATGACATCACTTTTCATGGAGGTAAAACACAGCAACATGCATGGAGTACTAAAATTAGACTGAATATAATAGACATTTTCTTTGGTAGTACTGGTATGGAACCCAGGGCTTCACCCATGCTGAACAAGTTCTCAGCCACTGAATAGACCTTTTATTTTTATTTGTTTTTTGATGATTAAGAAAGAACATGAGTTTCTTGCAAGGCTCTAGGTCATCATTATGACCTATGATCATTGGACTGTAGAATACAGAATGATCAAGTACTAGAAAGCCGGATGAATCAATGTTGTTTGGACTCTGTGTGTGTGTGTGTGTGTGCGTGTGTATGCTTTTTAGGATAAGTCCTGTCAATTCACTGTCCTGTTCTTTGCAAGCATTTAAGTCAATCTTCTGAGTGGCTGAGTAGAGAGGAATAAACTAGGGCACCCCCCACTTGGGGAAATCTCATGAGCAATTTACATAGATTTGCAATCTGGGAAGCACAGTGTCCCAGCCATCAGCCAAACACACCTGACTTCACTGGCTTTTCTAACCTTCTGCATGGGGGAGATTTGAGCTTTTCCAGGCACATTTTCTTCTCTGACCTAGAGGTCACAGTACCAAGTGGCAGGTGGGGCATGACCTGGCCTTGACAATCTAGGTTGGGAGATGCTTCCAGCTTATGGGGAATGCAGCCACCTTTAGAACTCCAGCCTTTGGCTAGCAACAGTGGCTCACATCTGTGATCCCAGTGTTTTAGTCAGCTTTTTCGCTGCTGTGACTTAAAGACCCAACCAGCACAATTGTAGAGGAGGAAAAGTTTATTTGAGAGCTCATGGTTTCAGAAGTCTTAGTCCATGGATGGCCAGCTCCATTACTCAGGGCTCAAGGTGAGGAAAGGACATCATGGTGGAAAAGTGTGGCAGAGGGTAACAGCTCACATGGTGATCAGAAAGCAGAGAGAGAGAAAGAGAATCCATTTGCCAGATACAAATATATACCCAAAGCCACACCCCAATCCCCACCTCCTCCAGCCACACCCTACCACTTCAGTTACCACTCAGTTAATCCCTATCAGGGGATTAATTCATTGATTGGGTTAAGACTCTTACAACTCAGTCATTTCTCCTCTGAACCTTCCTGCATTGTCTCACATGTGAGCTTTTGGGGGTCACCTCACATCCAAACCAGGACACCCAGTGACTCAGGAGGCTAAGGCAGGAGGACCACAGATTTGAGTCTAGCCTCAGAGTCTTAGTGAGGCCCTGTCTCAAGATAAAATAAAAAAATTAAAAGGGCTGGAGTTGTAGTTCATTGGTAAAGCATGCCTGGGTTCAATCCCCCCCCCAAAAAAGCCCTCCAGCCTTTGCCTAAGAGGAGTTACCACCTGGTGCATCCCCAGAAACTGCAGACAATACCTTGGGGGAGAGAGACATCATGTACAGATAGTTCATGCTCCTGGCTCAGGGTTCCCCTGGAGCACTTCTTCCCTAAGCCTTGGAGGCCTAAATGGGTGGTCATTAAATATATCTCCCCAAGGGATCCAGAGTTCCATAGATGCAACCAGTATGGTTAGATTTGAACCCATTCAATCTAATTATTGAATTTCTATTTGAAGGGGCAGCATGATCTTTAGATAACCACGGAACTTGGAATCTGAAGACAGAGACTTGGATTCCAGTCCCTGCTCTGCCATATCTTAGCTGTTTAAATGGAATCTCAGTGTCCTCATCTGTAAAATGACGATAATAATATTGCCTCCTTCACAAGGAATTTGACAGGATTACATGAGATAGACCACAAAAGTGGTTCTACTGTGCAGTGCATTATTTTTGCTTCTCATAAGGATTGAGAGTTTATCATGTGCCCAGCACTTTGTATTTTTAACACTTAAGTTTTATTTAGACATAATTTCCAAACCATGCAATTTATCCATTTAAAGTACGTAAACCAATGTTTTAAAATATGTTTAGTGTAGTCACTGAGTTGTATAACTATCTCCAAATTTTAATTTTAGGATATTTTCACCTCTCCTTTAAAAAATTGTACACACTAGTGGTCTCTCCCCTTCCTCCCCTAATTGCCACACTGACCTAAGCAATCACTGATGTTCTTTTTGCCTCCATAGCTTTGCCTATTCTGAATGTTTCATATAAATGAAATCATGCAATATATGGTCTTTTGTGGCATGCTTTTTTTCAATTAGCATAATATTTTCAGGGATCATCCATGTTGTAGCACATATCAGTACTTCATTCATTTTATGACTGTATAATATTCCATTGAATGGAATATATTTTCTTTATCCATTCGTCAGTTGATGGACATCTGGGTTTGTTTGTTTTTTGGCTATTATAAATAATGATGTTATAAACATTCATGTCCAGTTTTTTATAAGGACATGGGTTTTCATTTTCTTTTTCATTATTTACCTAGGAATAGAATAGCTGATCAAGTGATAACTCTGTGTTTAACTTTTAGAGGAAAAACCAAACTGTTTTCCAAAGTGACCACACCACTTTCATTCCCACAAGCAATGGATTAGAGTTATAATTTCACCATAGCCTCACTAACACTTGTTAATGTCTGTCTTTTCTTTAACATCCATCATAGTGGGTGTGAAATAATGAAATGCAAACTCTCAGTTCTTATTTGCAGTTCCCTGATGGCTAATGATGTTGAACATCTTTCATGTGTCTGTTGGCTATTTGTATACCTTCTTTGATGAAATATCTTCTCAAATCATTTGTCCTTTTTTCTGTGGTCCTGGGGATGAGCCTTGAACCCAGGGGTGCTCTACCATCGAGCTACATCCCCAGCCCTTTTTATTTTATTTTTGAGACAGGGTCTTGCTATGCTGCCAAGGCTAGCCTTGAACTTGCAATTCTCCTGCCTCAGCCTCCAGAGTCACTGGGATTATAGGTGTGTGTCTCTGTGCCTGACTATGCCTATTTTTAACTTGGGCTATTTGACCACAAGTGTGAAGGTCTATTTCAGTACTCTCAATTCTATTGCATTGATCTATATGGCACTATACTATCTTGATTATTATTGGTTGTACATTTTGAAATCAAGAAGCATGAGTCTTACTCCTTTGTTCTTTTTCAAGATAATTTTGGTTATTCTGGGTCCCTTGCAATTCCATGTGAGTTTTTCAATTAGCTTATAACTTTCTACAAACTCAGCTTGGACTCTGATAAGGACTATGTTGAAGCTGTAGAACAATTTGGGAAAGTATTGACATCTTAATATTAAGTGTGTCGATCCATGAACATACAATATCTTTCCATTTATTTAAATCTTCATTACTGTCTTTCACAAATATTTTGTAGTTTTTAGGAGACAAGTGTTCTTTTGTTAAATTCATACTTATTTTATTCTTTTTGGTACTACTATAAATAGAATTGTTTTCTGATTTCATTTTCAGATTGTTGGTTGTGAAAAGATCAATTTGGTTCATCTTTTCAAAGAAACAAGTTTTAGTTTTGTTAATTTTCTCTACTTTCCTATCCTCTATCTTCTACTATTTCTTTCCTTATGCTTGCCTAATATTGAGATAGCTCTTTATTCTGATTTCTTTCTTTCTTTCTTGGGGGGGGGAAGTAGATTGAACTCAGGGGCATTCGAACACTGAGCCACATCCCCAGACCTATTTTGTATTTTATTTAGAGACAGGGTCTCACTGAGTTGCTTAGCACCTCACTTTTGCTGAGGATGGCTTTGAACTTGCCATCCTCCTACCTCACCCTCCTGAGCTGCTGGGATTACGGGCATGGCCCACCATGTCTTGATTTTTTACTGGTTTCTTAAGGTGGAAGTTTAGGTTATTGATTTGAAATATGTCTCCTTTTTAAATGTAGGACATTTACAGCTACATTTCCTCTCTGAGAACTGGTTTAGCTAGATCCCAAAAGTTTTGGCATATTGTATTTTCATTTTCATTGATTTCAGTATTTTATAATTTTTCTAGTGATTTCTTTTTTGACCCATTGGTTATTTAAGAGTATTTTGTTAAATTTTCACTTATTTGTGAATTTCCCAAATTTCTATTATTGATTTCTAATTGAATTATGTTGTGTCCAGGAAAAATGCTTTGTATAATTTCATTCCTTTTAAGTTTATTGAGACTTATTTTATGGCCAACACATAGTCTACCCTGGACAAAATTCCAAGTGCAATTAAGAAGAAAGTAGCTGGGCACCGTGGCGCATGCTTGTAATTCCAGCACTTGGGAGGCTGAGGCAGGAGGATGGCAAGTTCAAAGCCAGCCTCAGCAACTTAGTGAGGCCCTAGGCAACTCAGTGAGACCTTGTCTCTAAATAAAATACAAAAATAGGGCCTGGGTTCAATCCCCAGTACCAAAAATAAATAAATAAATAAATAAAAGAGCAAGCTGTTGATGAGACCACTTTACCACGTGCAGATGTAGCAGGCAGGACTGGCCCGGCATGAATACAGGAAAGTAAGAAGCTTTGAAGAATTAAGAGAATTCTACCCCACCCTTCTTCCACAGAGCACATCCTGTCATATCTGCCATACCCACTACAAATTCAGATACCCAGAATTCTTCTGGTAGACAGCTATTCTTTTAGGGTCCCTCTGTTAACAGTCCTCTTTGAACTGCAAACTCAGGCATTGTACTAGTTGAATTCACACTCTCAGTAAAGTATTAGTAGCTTGTCAGAATCATTTCCTTAAGGCTAGGAGAGAACCAAGATAACAGGAGCAATAGAGCATGTGAGGTTGAGATGGCTCTGAAAAAGGGCAGGGCCCCAGGCAGGAACAGTTTTCAGAGGAACTGAAAATAAACCTCCCCTCTTTAAATGTTTACAGCTGACTGCATACCAGAGGTATCCATGTAGGAGTCCAGCAGTGCGCAGACACCAGGGCGTTTCCCCCACCCCCACCTTACCCCATTTCAAAGGTGATGAGGCTATTAGCAGTTCAGGCCTTGAGATTCTCCGCACTCCGCTTTGCAGCCCATCAACTCCCCTTCCTGTGATCTCTAGCCAGGTAATGCTTTCTCTTGGTATCTGCTTCCCTGTTGTGCAACAGGGACATGGCCCCGACATGCCAAGGGAGCTCAGCCACTGTCCTCAGCATTAGGGCTCATCTGTTGATTCTCTTTCTGGGTTTAGATTACATGCACAGCGCCCACCGCCCTGTCACTGGGGGCCACCTGGGGAAAAAGGAGAGTAGTTATGTGGGCAGCGTGGGCACCAGCCCCAGGAAGTCGAGTCGCTGCACGCCCCCGCCTGCCGACTCTGAGCTTGTCAGCTTCTGCTACCTCCACATGCGGGAACAAAGGAAGGAGCAGGAAAGCCGGACAGATGTCAACGAGAACCTAATCTTCTTTGAGGAGACCAGGCCCCGGACCAAGTCTGACCCCACGTCCAAAAGCTCTGGCCAAGGTTACGATGTGGTCCCTGATGACTTTGATGCAGCCAGCCTAGACCACGAGCCTTGTGCCAGCAGGGCCCGGTCCTACACCTTGGACAATTCCCTTGGGGCTGAAGCCCTGAATTTCTACTGTGACTCTTGCAAAGCCAAACTCCAGGAGCAACAGGGCCCTCGCAAAAGTGGGAGACCTGGCTCCTCTCGTGACAATATGGTAGACTTGATGTCCCTCCCACCACCTGGGAGTGAGGAGGAGGAGGAAGAGGAAGATGAGACGACTTCTCTGTTGCCTGCCATTGCTGCCCCACCCCCTGGTTTCCGAGACAACAGCTCTGATGAGGATGACCCCAAGCGCCGGGCCGTTCAAAGCCAGGAGCAAGGACGCCACCTTCGTGGGCTCCTATATGACGAGATTCCAGTGACACTGATTGACAGTGTGCAGACCCGGACAGTTCGAGATCATGCCCAGGAACTAGATGATGCCCTAGTGTCTACCCTGCAGGCTCTGGAAGCTCTGGCTGCTTCAGAAGATGGACCACACCCCCAACCCCCACAGACTGCAGGTAATGGCCTGTTCCTTCTCCCTCTTTCTTCCTCTTCCTTCTCCCATCCAAGAAGGGCCAACAGATAATGTTGCTTCTTCTCAAGCAGATGTTAATGTCAGTGTGTGTCATGGCAGTAGCTGGGCCAGAGGTCACCCAGTTAGTGTCTGCAGAGCAACAATGCTGTAGCCAGGATGGGCTGCTCAGGTCTAGCCAGAGCTCTGGCCCTTGACATTCTATCTCTAGTTCATCTCTCTGGACATGTCTTACAGCTAGAACCCAGGGATTACAGCCATGACAGCTATGGAGTCATGACAGCTACAGAGCCAGGCCAGGATGAAGGATGAGAGAAAAAAATTCTGTGAGACACCAAAGATAGTCAAATAATATCAGCATGCACATGATTGGAAGAAAAACAAAAGGACTAACTAGCCACCTAGTGACCTGGAATCAGGGAATCCATCACTGCTAAGAGCTAAGGTCTTTATCTTACCATGAGAATATGGCTCTAAGTTAGGTGCACCGGGGTCCTGGTTTCTTCATTCAGAGACAGTGTGACCTAATGCAAGGCACTTTCTCTCTCAGAGACTCTCTGGTATCTTAAATGGGTTTGAGAACAGTCACATCATGTTGGGTTATTTTGGGGATTAAATGAGATCATTTAGTCAAAGCACTTAAACACTGCTTTGCATACAGTAAGAACTCAGTAAGTGGGAGCTACTGCTATTAACTATTAGTGGGTAGTAGAGCCATACAACATGGCTGTTATATTCACAAGTATGTCCATTCTAGACAAATATGTCAGACATGTACCCATAGTTTCAGATACATACCTCCATACACATGCATCTTTTTTTTTTTAAAAAAAAAAAGGTAGCTGGGCATTGCCTGAATCCCAGTGACTCAGGGAGCAGAGGCAGGAGGATCACAAGTTCAAGGTCAGCCTCAGCAACCCAGTGAGGCCCTAAGCAACTTAGCAATACCCTGTTCCAAAATAAAAATGAAAAGGGGCTGGGAATGTAGCTCAGTTGTAAAGCACTGCCAGATTCGTTCTGCAGTACCATAAAAAATAAATAAATAAAAAGGTAAATGACATACCAACAGAAAAGAAATAGGGAGCAATAAGGAATATGAACAAGCATATGAGGCTGGGTAGAGTGTGGACAGAGAGGGTGAAGGGATACAGGATCAGAGGAAGCCTGCCTTTTCTGTATGCGAGGGCAGCCCCTAGTGTTTGTTACCAACCCCCTCCCAACCCCAGGGTCAGCAATTTCTCTTTGCTCCAACTCTGGAGCTCCAAGAAGTAGCTGCTTCCAGGCCTGAGGCCCATGTGGCTGCCAGAGAGGGGACATGCTCAGCTAAATGGCTTCAGCTGCAAGGACTGTGGACAGCCTGGCCAGATGAGGAGGGATAGAAAGGGATCTCTCTTTGCCAGCCCACTTCAGGACAATTAACAGAAATTTCCTAGCTGTTAAATCTAAAAATAATGTTGATTAGCATGGTTGTTTTTTGCATGTGATTTGCATGTTAATTTGCCACCAAACTGCCCAGATCTTCTCTTTTGTTACTTTTTTGGATTCCATCCTTTCATACCACTTCTCACAACTTGCTCCTTTGTCCCCTCCCCTCCTCTCCTCCCATCCTCAGCCCTGCATTCCTCCCAGGCCTGACTAATTTTCCCCAGTTTTAAACACTGTCGGCTAACCTTGGCCTCCACCACAGGAGGATTGGAAAATAACTTGATATCAGTAAGTATAACAAGTCCCACCCCTGTTCCTTCAGGTCTGATTGTGCTGGCCACAATCACTCCAGAATCATCGCTGGACTCAGGCCATGAAACCAACTCTTCAGAGCTCACAGACATGTCAGAGATGATGTCGGCCATGAAGCAGCACCAGAACACCACCTACTTCCTGGCCCAGCACCTCAACAAGGACAGTCTCCTTGCCCGCAAGGACCTGCCCTTCCGGATCCAGAGCTGTGCAGCCCAGGCCGTTCTCACGGCCCCTTACTCTCTTGGGCGCCCGGATCCCAACCCATCCCTCCAGCCAGCTGTCACAGGCCAGAGTCCTGGCCCCCCAGGCGCTCGGAGAAAGCTGCCCCAGTCAGAGACCCAGACACAGGGAGAGCGAACATACTCCCTGACAGTTCACCCATCACTGTCTCCACAACTTAGCGAGCAGAAGAATCTGAGCCTGCTGCCCCCAGTTCCTGAGGACAAGGGGCCTGGCCACACTAGGGCAGGCTTGGAGATGTCACTTAGGGCAGCCACACCGTCCCTTAGTGAAGAACAGGTCTCGGAGCTGAGAGAGAATCTGCCCAAGGAGGTCAGGTTGAGCCCCAAGCTTATCCTGGACCCAAAAGGCAGTGTGACCCCAGCCATCATCTCAGCTGCCCTACAGCAGGTGGTTCACAGTAAGAGTATAGCTACCCCTGGTGGGGCCTTGGGGAACCCTCCCAGCAGGGGGGAGAGACGATTGGAGGCCAGTGGGGGAAGGCCAGAGGTCAGTATAAGCAGACCAGAAGTTAGCATGGTGAGCAGCAGTGCCAATAAGAACCTGAAGTTTAAAATGAGCCCTGGTGTTCCAGAGACCTCGCGGAATTCCCAGCAGCAGCTGGGCACAGAGGTCACTTCCAGCCCCAGAGCACCCACAGGCAGCCGTGCTGACAGCCTACACCTCTCTCCACAAGAGGATAGGCTTCCTGTTCCAAGTTTCCCTCCCAAAAGCTATCACCTTTCACGAGTGAGTCGAGAGTCAGTGGGCAAGCAAACTCCAGGGGAGGTGGCAGGCAAAGGTGGAGCAGAGGGTGCAAAGCCTCCCCCACACAAGCAGGGCACTGTCTCCAGCCAGGGCGAGAAGGGGCAACTGGAGAATACTTCCAAGAGCAGCAAACACGAGGAGACCAGCCTGGCCCCCCGAGCTGGGTACCCGATGGCTCTGCAGAGCCCCAGCTGCCAGCCTCGAAGCCACAGCCCCAGCTGCCAGCCCCGTGGTCACAGCCCCAACAACCAGTCTCGAGGCCAGAGCCCCAGCTGTCAACCTCAAGGCCAGAGTCCACTGAGGCCACAGGCTAGCAGCCGGCAGGTGAGCACCATGCCCTCCAGGAAGCTTGAGACAACACTGGATGGAGCCCATTCATCCTCTGAAGTTCCCACAAAGCCCAAGTCATCCCGTGGTCCTTTCCGGCTACGCAATTTATTCTCTGCCACCTTTCCCACTCGCCAGAAGAAGGAGACTGATGAGCGACAGGCCCAGCTGCAGAAGGTAAAGCAGTATGAGCTGGAGTTCCTCGAGGAACTTCTAAAGCCACCAAGCCAGGGGGAGCTGCCGGGCACCGAGTACCTGCAACCTCCAGCACCTGGCCGCTGCAGCTGCCAGCTACGCAGCAGCCCCGTGCAGCAGGGGCCTGGCATGTCCCGCGAGCAAAGGCGTAGTTGTGACTGCAAGCGCATCTGCAGAGGGGGCCGACCACAGGCTGCCCAGACACCGGTGCCTGGCCTCCGGGGGAGGGAGATGGACAGGGTCCCCCCTACCCAGAGACAGCCAGAGGCTGGCCCGGGCTTGAGCCTTGGTAGTCCCATCAATATCCGACGCATCCGTTCCACCAGCCTGGAATCTCGAGAGTGCCGATCAGACCCAGAGAGTGGGGTTTCGTGCCTGACCACGTGTGCCTCGGGGGGTGAGTGTCTGGGAGCTCCCAACTACAGGAAGCTGATGCGCCGTTACAGCATCAGTGAGCTGGACCAAGGTGACAGGGCTTCTCTGACCTCAGATGTCTACCCACACCCACCCCTGGGCATGCTGCCCAGGGAGGCCAAGGAGGTAGAGGCAGGCCTCCCCCTAGGCTTGGGTCCCAAAAGCAAGTCTGTGGAATCACCAACACTGGGAGACCCCTCATATGTCCAGGTTACCCCTGAGACCAAAGGCCCCAGGCCAATGGCCGTGTTCTCACTGCCAGAGGAGGTGTACCGGAAGCCTGCTGATCTGGACGAGGACAGTGAGAGTAGCAAGTGCTGCTCCATCCGCTACTGCTTCTACTACCGCAAGTGTGACATGGCAGATGATGCCAGTGATGGCAAGGATGAGCTCTCCTACTCCATTCCCATGAAGATTCTGCCTGGCATGAAGTTGGATGAGCAGGTGGTGCCTGTGGTGAGCAGGACCCTGCAGGTGCTGGATGCTGCCACCTGCAGCAGCAGCCCTGAGGCCTCCCGCACCCAGGAGATTGACCTTCGGGTGTCCACCTTTGAGGGGAGCCTGGCCAAGATCAATGCCCTGCGTGCCCATGCCTATGGCCTCCCTGATGGTTTCCTGGCTGCCCGGCTAGACACCAATGAACTGCTGACAGTCTTGAGGCAGTGTGTGGCCAGCCCCGAGGCCCGTGCCCCTAAGCCCTATGTCTCTCAGATCTCCGAGTACAAGCTTGAGCTAGCTCTCAAGTTCAAGGAGCTCCGGGCCTCCTGCCGCCGTGTGGCCAATGTGGACAAGAGCCCCACTCACATGTTGGCAGCCATCACAGGCAGCTTCCAGGTGCTGAGCAGCCTCATTGAGACCTTCGTGCGGCTGGTGTTCATCGTGCGCTCTGAGGCCCAGCGCCAAGAGCTACTGGCCAAGGTGGAAGAGGTAGTAAGGAATTACACCTTCCTGCTGCGCGCAGCTGAGGAGTCCACAGCCCGGAACCTTAACCAGCAGCAGCAGCAGCAGCAGCAGCAGCAGCAGCAGCAGCAGGCGGCAGCAGCAGCTACAGGGGCAGCCACAGGGCCCCCACCAGGCTCCCCAACTTCAGCGACTGTTATGAGCACATTCACCCGCTCCTTAAAAACCCTTATTAAGTAGGGCATCTGCCCAGGTCTGCCCCCCTCCCACCCACAGCCCCAGGTTTGAGCTTTGTGGTCCTTGCATCTTGTGGTGAGTGTGTGTGTATGTGTGTGTGCGCGCTGGGCCAATCAGGGTCCAAGAGCCCAACAGTCTCCAGGGAGTGAAAATTCCCTTGACTGAGGCTCTCTCTTAAGGGCTGCAGGCCTAGCTGCCGCCCTGGGTGTCCTCACCCCTTCCCTGGCCTCTGGGTGTCACTGTGAGGGCAGAGGCCCCTCGCCACTAGGCTCACTACAGAGCTGTATTTTATCTCTTCACAGGGGCTGAGAGGTGACATCAGGCTCACTTCCTGCTCCACGTTGGGCACCAGGGGAGCCAAGGTCTCGAGCTCCTCCTGGCATCTGCTCCCCCATAGGGAGCAGTGGTAGTAGCAGTAGGCCGCAGCGCCAAGCTGAGGAGAGAGGCGCTCTGTCCAGATCTGCCCGCCCACCCTGGGCTCCAGCTCACCAGGCAGGAGCCACCCCAAGGGCCTATGCCCAGGTGGGATGTGTGCGGAAAACAGCCGTGCCTGGCTGTCAGCGGCCAGCCCAACAGGCTGGTAGCCTTGGGAGCCCTCGCCCCCAGGTCCAGCAGCTCCACACCAGCCATCTCCAAAGCACCCTGCCCCTTACTGATGGGCAGGGCAGCTCAGTCCACTAGGGAGCAAGCCTCTGGGATCACCCCACTCGTTTTGGGTAAGGTACCTGGTGAAAATGTCTGCCCTGGGGAGACCCAGTGCAGACCTGGGAGCCCACAC
>JAJEJO010001306.1:126703-204225 GCA_020662805.1 Glaucomys volans
GGTGGGGGGAGGGGGGAAGGGGATAGGGTGGGGGGCGTCGACGACTATATCTTAAATTTCTGGAAGCTAGCGTGATATGTTAATCCTGAGTATATGCTTTTGGCTGTGTATTGACCCTGTGGATTTGTCTCTCTAAGAAAAGAAGCTGACCGCCTTACCCGGTGCAGCCCTGCACCTCTCTCTCCCTCTCTAGAGCCATCTGGAAGGGAATTCACACTGTTTAGCATCCTCCTCGACACACATCTCCTATTGCCGCCGCCGCCGCCACCACCGCTGCCACCATCTCTGCTGCCATCGCCGCCACCACCACTGCTCCGTCCCCCCTCCCTCCCACCTTCCTAGGAGTGAAGACACGGAGTCCCTACTATCGTCCCACTGTAGGGAACAAGGAAAGCCAATGTTTCTTCTATATAGATTGCTTCTCGTCCACCTCTCCATCCCTCCCTGTTCCTCCACCCTCACGCTCTGAGTCCGCCTCTCTTTCATCACTGTGAGGGTCCCATGTGAAGTCTCTTGTTCTTCTGTGAGTTTTATAAAGATGTACACTGTGCTGAACCCCTGCCCATCCTTGGTAACCCCTAGCGCAATACCTCCCCTGAGTGGTGAGTTCTCCCCGCAAGGAGGAGGGGTGCTCCTTCTGCAGAAGCCAGCCCCCCTCCTTGCCCCTCCTCCCACAGGACCAAGTTGTTTAATGGGCCAGAGATGCAGCCAGTGGGGAACCTTTCCCCCACGGCCACTGCCAGCCAGAGTGCTCGCGTGGTCTTCCTCTTCTCCCAACTTCTTGATCCTATACCTTCACCACTCAGACCCTGCCTGTGCCATTCCACTGCCATCACTCACCTCTCCCTCAGCCTCATAGAGAGGGAACATTTTCTAATGTCTGTATATAGTATATATACTACATAAATATATAAATTATATATATATATACACTAATTTATGTCTTGTTTTTCAAACAAGAATGATTAAATCTATTCATCTTATTATCCCAATAAGTTTTTGCAGTGCCTCTGTGTGGGTGTCCTTGTGTCCTTGAATTATTGTTTGATGGCAGTCCTGTGAGTGCTCCACCTGTGCCTCTACTCCCAGGTAACAGGGCCCTGGTGGTAATGAGATCTTAGAGCCCTCCGCTCCCATGCCCTCACCAACATGCAGGGGCTGTTGTGCTTCTTTTAGGAGCTAAAGCTGTTTGTCACAAGTACTGGATATTGTCTACTCCTTTCTCTCAACCATGGGGCCTCTGGCTCAACTGACCATCAGGGGCTGACTTGGAGCTGAAGGGTTAGGGACAGACAAAAACACTGCTCCATGCCTAGTGTGCCAGATGGTCTGGGAGTTAGGACACAGGTGTAATTCCAGGGACTCTGGAGGCTGAGGCAGGAGGATGGCAAGTTTGAGGCCAGCCTCTGCAACTTAGCTAGGCCCTGTCTCAAAATAAAAAATAAAATGCAAAGGACTGGGGATGTAGCTCTGTGGTAGAGTAGCCCTGGGTTCAACCTCCAATGCCAAAAAAGAAAAAAAAAAGGAAAGAAGGAAAAAAGACAAGAAGGCCTTCTAGATGATGATAGCCCTGAGGACACATGGCTTGGTAATTTCAGCTCTGTCCAGCCCCACTTGCCTCATTGGCTGGGTACACAAACCACAGAATCATGTACAGTGGCCATGATGAGTTATTTCCTCCCAAGATTGACTTCTTTTTATGTGGGAAAAGGTACTGGCTAATTTGGGCAAGGTGGCACATGCCTGTAATCCCAGCAGCTGGGGATGCTGAGGTAGGAGGATCATAAGTTCAAAGCCAGCCTCAGCAACTTAGCAAGGCCCTGAGCAACTCAGTGAGACTCTGTCTCTAAATAAAATATAAAAAAGGACTGGGGATATGGCTCTGTGATCAAATGCCCCTGGGTTTAATCCCTAGTACTAAAAAAAAAAAAAAAAAAAAAGTCCTGGCTAAAGAGGTTTGGAAGCAAATTATTGAGGAAGGAGGAGCCAGGGGCAGCCCCAGGAGCTTGGGCTGCTCTGCTCTGCAGGTTCTCCAATGCCAAAGGTGATCTGCACTCAGCACATGGGAAGGGACCACAGGTCACTGTCTAGGCCTGTGGGCAGTGCTCTTGTGGTGACTGACTGCCAGAAATAATGGCCCACAACACCAAGGTTGGTTTTCAGTGGAAGTCAATGTCAGTATAAAGTGAAGCCTACTGACACTCAAAATGACCTAATAAACAGTCTAAAAACTTGAGTCCCTATGGCCCTGCACTAACGACACTGATAGTCCATTGAGATTAAAAAGCCTTTTCTTGGCACTGTGGATTGAACCCGGGGATGCTTTGTAACTGAGATACATTACCAACTCTTTTTATTTTTTTATTTTTATTTTGAGATGGTCTAACTAAGTTGCTGAGGGTCTGTCTAAATTGCTGAAGCTGGCCTCCAACTTGCAATCCTTCTGCCTCAGCCTCCTGAGTTGCTGGGATTACAGGCATGTGGTGCGCCACTGCAGTCAGCTAGAAAGCATTTTTATAGCCAAGTATGTTGGCACACATCTGTAATCCCCACAACTGAGGAGGTTGAGGCAGGAGAATTGTAAGTTGGAGGCCAGCCTCAGCAACTTAGCGAGACCCTGTCTCAAAATTAAAAAAAAATAAAAGGACTGGGGATGTAACTCAGTGGTAAAGTGCCTCTGAGTTCAATCCCAAGTACAGAAAGAAGAGAATTTTTATGTGGTTCTATATCCTGGGTACCTACTTACAGTACCTGGGACATAATAGGTCTTCAAATAAATGTTTGCTGGGTGAATGAGATGACTCATGAGAGAGCCTTCTCAGACCCCAATACCATGTGCAAAGGTCCCTCTGCTCTGGGAATGGTCAATCTAGAGCAGTGCAGTTGGATGTCGCTCAGCAGCCCAGCATCCTTCTATTGAAGGAGGACTCAGGGCCATTGTCCAAGGTTCCACCAATTCAGCTGACTTTCACCAACCACTTTCCAAATGCTTCCCCTGAGGTGACTGTTGGTCTCCCTTTCTGTAGATCAGGGCCACTCTTCATAGCTAGGAGCCATGGGGGAGGCTATATTCCCACCAGCCTCTTCTTCACCATCTTCAGTCTGAGCCAAAGCCTGAAGCTACTGCTCTCCAGCCACCCATGCCAGCCCCCTGGAGCCTGATCCCGTCATTCTGACTTTAGCCAATTAAAGGAAAATGGGTTCAGACTGCTGGTATGGGTCCAAAGTGCCAGTGGTGCTGGCACTGTCATATTTTTAAAACTGTTGTCAAGGCACTGTGGATAATAGGCAATTTCATCAGCAATGAATTGAAAGGACCTGCTTCAGCCAGAATTTTTGCTGCCAGAGGGGCATGGGCAGATCTATTGATGACACTGGGGAAGGGGCATACATGTAGGTCTTAGCATCCAATTCCTCCAATATCCAATCAGCTGGGAGTAATAATCGTATCCTATTCCTCATTCCAGAGTCTGCAAGCCAGACTGTGGGTGTGCATCTAGAGCAAAAAGGAGGTCCTCCTCCACAGAGTGGGAGGAAATGCTCTTTGAGGATTCAGTCTTGGGCCCTGGGGAAATGTCTTGGACTCCAGGCAGGACCTGCTAAAAACCAACATTAGAAGGAAATAATGAAGGTCTGCCTTCTCACAGATACAGGACTGCTTGTTTCTGGTGACTGCCTCTCACATGTGTCCACACCCACTCACCAGGTCCTTGGGTGGCATCCATGCCCCACCATCACAGGCACATATTCCGGTCCTAGTGCTGATGTTTTCAGCTGCAGGTGATGGATCTACCACTTAGGAATGAACTCATGCGGAGCTTCCCTGCTCCCTGGTCTGTGAAGCCCTTCCCTCAGGGTATTGATGCCTCATTTTTACATTCAAGCCTTTGGCTAAAAGGAACGTGTGTCTGCACTATGTTGGGATCCTCTAACCAACTGTGTCTGAACACTTGCCATACACCAGGCACTCCACTAAGTACTTTACACACAGAATTTCATTCAATCTTCACAAAAATCATTTTAGACAGGCACTCTTATTATGTCCATTTCTCAGAGGAGGAAGCTGAAGCCCAGAGAGGTTAAGTCACTAGCCTAAAGTCACAGAGTAGTAAATGGTAAACCAGTCAGTTTGCAAACACAGCCCATACTTTCAACTGCTACCCTCCAGTACTCAGCCCAGCCCTACCTTTAAAGCACTTCCCTGGAAACTGGCATGGATGCAACCACATTGATCAGAAGACAGATTCTAATTGTTGCTCAGGCTCCAGGCAGCCTGTGGGTAACAAATGGTACGTAATGATGGAGCATGACATGTAGGCTACAGGGAAAGTCACCTCCCAACCTCTACTATTCTACCCTTGCACTATGTGTCTCTTGTGGAGCCAGAAGTGACACAGTTTATGTGAATGGAAATTTGTGGATAGAGTAGTCATGCCTCCAAAAGCCGCCCTTGAAATAGACATGTGAGTTCCCATGTGGCCCCTTGCCCTCTCTTATCTACCCATCTTTACAGGACCCCCATGTGCTCCTCAACCTGGGGTCTGAATCTCTCAGGATACGTGGAGTATGTTGGCAGACACTGAAAGCCACAGATACAGTGTGGTCCATACTCCTGACATGTGAATTTTCCTCAAAAGATTTTGAAGGAAAATACCATTTGAATGAATGTTAAATATTTCTATGTAAAAATATCATGATGAGGAATGCAAAAGTTGCATGCGTTTTAAAGAATACACATAATTTCAAAGACACTTGAGACTTGTCTCTGGTGCTTCTGGCTACATTCCCTTACCCACCCACTGGCTTCCAAGTTCACTCTCCTCTACGACTAGATATGCTTTCACGGAAACATTGGACACACTCAGGGTCTATCAGATCTAGCTGGTGGCACAGGCCCCAAGGGGAGGACATCTAGGACTGGCCTGTTTCCAGGGATCTGGGCACTGGTAGGGGTGAGGCACTTCTTCAGGGATAAGGGACCTGAAAGGAAGGAAGACCAGGAGAAAGAGACCAGGAGAAGGGACAGTGTTAGTCTGGCATGGTAGTACACACTTGTAATCCTAGCAGCCCAGGAGGCTGAGGCAGGAGGAACACAAGTTCAAAGCCAGCTTCAGCAACTTAGCAAGGCCCTAAGCAACTCAGTTACTCAGGGAGACCCTGTCTCTAAAATTAAAAAAAAAAAGGCTGAGAATATGGCTTAGTGGTTAAATGCCCCTGGGTTCAATTCCCAGTACCAAAACCAAAAACAAAACGATAAAAAAGACACCCTCTCCTCCTCCATCCCTGCCCCCCCACTCCTTATCACCTATTACATGCTTAAGCAGAAGGTCAGCCTTGAGCACAGACTGGGGAGAACCAGGCTCCCTGCAAGCTGGAGGTTTCTGTACCTACAATGAGCAAGCAAAGCGGGAGGTTCTGTGGGCTAAGTTGAGCCATTCAGCCCAGAATCCGGGCTTGGTTCTATTTTGAAATCAGCCAATGACTTGCTATATGATAGGATACAAGTCATTTAACCTATTTGTGCCTCTTCACTAAAATGAAGAAGGCTGAGCCTTCAGCCTCCCTCTATGGCTGTGAGGATTAATGAGGTGATGCTGTAAAAACAGCTCTAACAACTCCTGACTCCTAGCTAGACAAGCTTAACAAGTGCAAGTCCAACTGTTCCATTTGCAGTCGATCCACAGAAACTAATTAAGCTTACACCAAGTCCTAGAACTGGCAGCTTGCCCTGCGCAGGTTTGGGGTCTATTTCCTCCAAACAATTATTATTTTTTTTGGGGGGGGAACCAGGGATTGAACTCAGGGGCACTCGGCCACTGAGCCACATCCCCAGCCTATTTTGTATTTTATTTAGAGACAGGGTCTCACTGAGTTGCTTAGGGCCTCGCTAAGTTGCTAAGGCTGGTTTGAACTCGCGATCCTCCTGCCTCAGCCTCCCAAGTCGCTTGGATTACAGGCGTGCGCCACCACGCCCGGCTTCCTCCAAACAATTATTCAAGGCAAAACCTTCTTCCGCCAGTTCCCCTCAAAAAGGACATGCAAGACCTCCACCCCGCTCCTTTTAAAAGCACAAAGCTGCTGGCTAGCTCTGTGGAGAATTCCTGCTCTGGGTGAAATGCCAGGCAGAGCTAAGGCTCTTCTTGGCCTCTGGCCAACATCCTGGCTTGTGGCTTGTTTCTCTGACATCCTCCTCCTTCCCTTCCTTTTTTTGTACTGGGGGTTGAACCCAAGGGCCCTCTACCACTAAACTACATCCTCAGCCCTTTTTTGATTTTGTATTTTGAGGGTCTCACTAAGTTGCCCTAGCTGGCCTCAAACCTGCAATCCTCCTGCCTCAGTCTCGAGTAGTAATTAAGTAATTAAGCTTGTACCACCATGTCTGGCCCTCCTGCCCTTTCGTCATCCTTATCCTTCCGGCTAGAAGTAGCAAGTAGGTATCATTAAAGGGGATTTGGATTTCCAATTATTCCTCAACATTTAGGCTTAACTTGATGGAAAAAGTGGGAGTGGGGTGTAGCTCAGTGGTAGAGCCCTTGCCTAGCATGCATGAGGCCCCAGGTTTGATCCTCTGCACTGCAAAAAAATAAAAATTAAAGCCGGGCGTGGTGGCACACGCCTGTAATCCCAACACTTAGGAGGCTGAGGCAGAAGGATCGCGAGTTCCTTCTGGCTTTGAACGCCAGCCTCAGCAACTTAGCAAGGCGCTAAGCAACTCAGTAAGACCTTGCCTCTAAATAAAGTACAAAATAGGGCTGGGGATGTGGCTCAGTGGTGGAGTGCCCCTGGGTTCAATCCCCAGTACCAAAATAAATAAATTAAATTAAAAAGGAAGGGGTTATTGTCTTTTTTTTTTCTTTTTTCTGGGGACTGAACCCAGGGGCACTCCACCACTGACCTACATCCCCAACCCTTTTTATTTTTTATTTTGAGACAGGTTCTCACTTAATTGTGGCCTTGATATGTTATTGAAACTGGCCTCAAACTTGTAATCCTCCTGCCTCAGAACCCCAAGCTGATGGGATTACAGGCAGGTGCTAACGTACCTGAATGTCTGTCTTTTAAGAGAACAGTTTTAAAAACATTTTTGCCAGGCATGGCTTCAAACTGACCTCCTCCCCTACTTTCTCTCCAAAAGCAAAAACTGGTATCAAGGACATATGTTACCTTTTGAGTCATGTGATTAACTGAATAAAGCACTTTGTGCTGAGCCTAAGGGTTTCCTACAAAGTCACATACACTGTACTCACACTGAGTGCAAGATGTGATGAATCTGATCTTTTATTTGATATGCCTGCTGTATGATCCTGGTAACGTGGCTGTCAGAAATTCCTTCTCTCAATTATAGGATTATGACAGTGGGGAATACCCAAGCCACTGAGGTAACATCTGTTCTCTTTCCCTTCTCCAAAACCCTAATCACTCAATCGCACAGCCTGCCCCCTTATAAATCAAGGGTCTCAGCCAGATGCAATAGCACACACCTGTAATCCTGGTGACTCAGGAGGCTGAGGCAGGAGGATCACAAATTCAAAGCCAGCCTCAGCAATTTAGCGAGGCCCTAAGCAACATAGAGAGACCCTGTCTCAAAATAATAAATAAAAAGGGTTTGGGTGCTGGAGCTGGAACTCAGTGGCAGAGTGCTTGCCTAGCACAGGTGAGGCACTGGGTTCGATCCTTAGCACTGCATAAAAACAAATAAAATAAAGGCATACTGTCCATCTACAACTACAAAAAAAATTTTAAACCAAAAAAGAGCTGGGAGCCAGGCACAGTGGCACACGCCTGTAATCCCAGCACCTGGGAGGCTGAGGCAGGAGGATCGCAAGTTCAAAGCCAGCATCAGCAACTTATCCAGGACCTAAGCAACTCAGTGAGACCCTGTCTCTAAATAAAATACAAAATAGGGCTGGGGATGTGGCTCAGGGGTGGAGTGCCCCTGGGTTCAATCCCCAGTACCAAAAAAAAAAAAAAAAAAAAAGAGCTGGGATGTTGTTCAGTGGTTAAGCATCTCGGAGTTTAATCCCTGGTAGCTAAATAAATAAATGAAAAAAAAACCATCTGCCTCTCCCTTACTTCATATAAATCTGAGGATAAATCTGCAGTATGGGCTAGTATGACTTATAGGCCAAAAATGTGCTATATGGCCTTGGCCACCAAGTACAGAGAAATTGGTAGGAAAGTAAGAGGGCATGGACAAACACTCCTGCCCCTTCCCTAATGTGGTACAGTATGAACGTACCATGCCTCCAGGGACCTGAATAATAAATAGATTTTTCCCTGCTGAACAATGGAAGACTCTTTGATTTGATCTTTGGTTCTTGCAGCTCTGAGCCCGTTCTCACTTAGCTCTGTAATAAAGCTACAAGCAAGAGTACAATACCACAAGCCAGAAGAAATTGGTTCTTTTTTTAAAAAAAAATTTTTTTTTTTTTTTTGGAACCAGGGATTGAACTCAGGGGCACTTGGCCACTGAGCCACATCCCCAGCCCTATTTTGTATTTTATTTAGAAACAGGGTCTCACTGAGTTGCTTAGAGCCTTGCTGGTGTTGAGGCTGGCTTTGAACCCGCAATCCTCCTGCCTCAGCCTCCAGAGCCGCTGGGATTATAGGCATGTGCCACCACGCCCAGCTTTTTTAAAAAATATTTTTAAATGTCGCTGGACCTTTATTTTATTCATTTATTGATATATGGTGCTGAGGCTCGAACCCAGTGCCTCACACATGCTAAGCAAGTGGTCCTACCACTGAGATACATCCCCAGTCCCAGATATTGGTTCTTCTTGAAGCTCTTCTAAGAACTTGCAGTGAGCCCATGGGCATTCACTTCCCCTCTCTGGTTATCAATTTCTTGCTATATAAAACAAATGAGTTGAACTAGAGGGTCTATTAGCTTTAACGAAGCCCTTTTTCTCTCTATTCTTTCACTTAAGCATTTTTAAATGAAGGCAAATTCTTCCAGCATCACCCAAACATTCCCCAGGTCAGTAATTAAAGTGGAAGAATTCCCCAGTTCATAAAAGCTAAGCACCAGAACAACCACAAAGCCCACTTGGGCCTTCAGCTTTCATCTAATTGCCATCTGTCAAGGGGTGGGGGGCTGAAGCCTCCCATCTTTTAATTCCTGAGATGATTCTAGCTCCCAGTGACAATGACCTTGCACAACAACACTGACATGCACAAGAAACAAACTCACAGGAACCCTAGGAGGGTGAAATGCACCTCGAGGTTTCAGCCAAATTCTACCTAAGGTCAAAAAACTGCTTTATCAGATAAATATTTCAGAACAGAAATCATTTTAAGATAGAGATATGTAAATCATGGTGCTTTGTTAATATAAACATGATTTACATACATAGTCATTTGTTCTTTGTGTTTTAACTGAACTGGGGATATATTTATTTATTTATTTATTTATTTATTTATTTATTTATTTTTTTAATCAGGGACTGAACTCAGGGGCACTCGGCCACTGAGCCACATCCGCAGCCCTATTCTGTATTTTATTTAGAGACAGGGTCTCACTGAGTTGCTTAGGGCCTCGCTAAATTGCTGAGGCTGGCTTTGAACTCGTGATCCTCCTGCCTCAGCCTCCCAAGTACTGGGATTACAGGCATGCGCCACCGGGCCCAGCTGAATTGGGGATATATTTAGCTCAATATTAGAGCACTCATGTAGCATATGAGGCCTGAATTCTATCCCCAGCCCCTTTTGCTTTTTTTTTTTTTTTTTTTTTTTTGGTACTAGGGATTGAATCCAGGAGCACTTAACCACTGAGCCACATCCCCAGCCCTTTTTATTTTTGATTTTGAGACAGGGTCTTGCTACGTTGCTTAGGGCCTCGCTAAATTGCTGAGGCTGGCTTTGATCTTGCCATCCTCCTGCGTCAGTTTCCCGAGCCACTGGGATTACAGATGCGTACCACCATGCCTGGCCCCTTTGCTGTTTCAAAGGACTCTTATATTGAATCCTTTTGAAAAGTCATTAAGAACTGGGCACAGTAGCACACTTATAATTCCAGCTACTTAGAAGGCTGAGACTGAAGGATTGCAAGTTTGAGGTCAGCCTGGGCAACTTAATGAGACCCTGTCTCAAAATAAATTTTAGAAAGGGCTGAGGGGGCTGGGAGTGGTGGCACATGCCTGTAATCCCAATGACTTGGGAGACTGAGGGAGAAGAATTGCAAATTTGAGACCAGATTCAATAATTAAGTAAGACCTTGTCTCAAAATAAGAGAGAAAGAAGGCTAGGGATGTAACTCAGTGGTTAAGCACCCCTGAATTCCACCCCTGGAACAAAAAAAAAAAAAAATTAAGAAGGCCTACGGGTGTAGTTCATATGTATCTCAGTGGTAAAGCAGTTGCCTAGCATGTGTGAAGTCCTGGGTTCAATCCCTCATACTGGAAAGAAAAAGAGAGACACCCATCTTTCATTACTTAGGCATTGAATTGAGTTGGTTGAGAAGGCCAAAGTTGGGATATGAACAATGGGCAGGTTCCACTGTCTATCCTCAAGAAGATAAAAGTCAAGTGGGGCACCACAACACAGTCCTATAATCCCAGTGACTCAGGAAGCTGAAGTAGGAGGATCTCAAGTTCAAGGCCAGCCTCGGCAATTTAGTGAGGCCCTAAGCAACTTAGTGAGACCCTGTTTCAAAATAAAAATTAAAAAAGGCTTAGGATTTCTCTCAGAGTTAAAGCACCCCTGAGTTCAATCCCTAATCCCCAGTACCAAAAAGTAAAATAAAATAAAAGAGGAAAAATAAGAAGAGGCATAGGCAGAAATTTAAAAAGAAAACATCCTGAAATTAATGGCAATAACTGGAAAGAGCAGGAAAGATTGCTGGAAAATGACTAGGAAGCCCAGCAAGGCATAGCTAATGCTAGAAGCCCAGCATGTTGGGATGGAAGTGGCAGGCCCAAAAAGGTAGGACTCTGTTGCAACTATCTCCTTTTATTCATGCTGAGAAGAGAGAAGGGGGGTTCTTTCCCTCTGTTTACTATTCAAGTTAGTCATCCCCAAGTCTGTTTGGAAAACATCTTGGGGACAAGGGCCCTGTTTTATCCATGTCTACAATCCAGAGGCTGAGCACTATACTTTGTCTATAGCTGCCCAAGAGATGCCTGCAGAAGAAATAACTAATTGCACAAAAGGGTGTGATTAGACTCTCCTATTATGTCTGGGATCTCAGAGGAAGGCTAAACCAGGCAGGCAGAAACACCCCATGGGGAAGGGGGAGGGAGAAAGACTTCAATGAGCAGTGTGTTTACAAAATTCTCTCAGTAGCCCTAGGCTTTGGGCTTTGTTGGAACTATGAAATATGGGCAAGAGGACATCCTTCCACATTTTCTAGAACAAAATGATTTGTTCTCTTCCCCCTCCCTTTCCCTCCAGGTCAGGGATCAGATCACCCCTCATCAGAACTCTAACTCTGACTCTCAGCAACTTCAAACTGGCATTCAAACTTCTCCACAATCTGGTTTTACATTGATCAGTGTCAATCAGAGAAACCAAACCAACTAGGAGATGTATAAGAAGGGATTTTTTTGGGGGGGGGGTACTGGGAATTGAACCCAGGGGCACTCGACCACTGAGCCACATCCCCAGCCCTATTTTGTATTTTATTTAGAGACAGGGTCTCACTGAGTTGCTTAGTGCCCTGCTTTTGCTGAGGCTCTTTGAACTCAGGATCCTCCTGCCTCAGCCTCCCAAGCCACTGGGATAACAGGCGTGTGGCACTGCACCAAACTAAAGGGATTTATTTTAAGGAATTGGCTTACACCATTGTCAGGGCTGGCTGAGCTAGTCTGAAATCCATGGCTCAGGCCATCAGGAAAGACAACAGCTGAGGGAATTTCTTTTTCTTCAGGAAAATTCAAGCTCCTAAAGCCTTTTAACAGATTGAATCAAGTACCCCACCCACATTAACTAGGAGAATCTCTTTTAGGGACTGGGATTGTAACTCAAGTGCTAAACTGTTTGCCTAGTATGCGTAAGGCATTGGGTTCAATACTTAGCACCACATAAAAATAAATAAATAAAATAAAGGTATTGTGCCCCTCTACAACTAAAAATATTAAAACAAAAACCTCTTTTTTACCTAAAGATCAACTCAATAAACTGGGGGGAGGTTTACATACCTGTAATCCCAGTTATTTGGGAGGCTGAGGCAAGGAGTGTTGTAGAGGCAGCCTCAGCAATTTAGCATGGCTCTCAGCAACTCAGTGAGACTATCTAAAAAAAAAATTATATATATATATACACATATATATACACATATACATATATACATATACATACATACATATACATATATATATGTATATATATAAATTTGCTGGGGATGTAGCTCAGTAGTAAAGCCCTAACCCCCTGGGTTCAATCCCTAGTATAAACAAACAAAACAACCACCAATAATGAACATTAATCACAGCTACAAAGTATCTCTACTGTATGCACTACAATACCTAGATCTGTGTTTGTTTCAGTTATGGGGACCACAGCCTCAGCCAAGCTGATGCCATCATCAACTTCTAGTTACTTATCTTTCTTTATTCTTCAGTACTGGATATTGAACCCAGGGCCTTGCACAGGCTATGCTGGGCAAGCATTCTACCACTGAGCTACATCTGCAGCCCTCTTAAAAATTGTTTTATTTTGGGCTGGGGTTGTGGTTTAGTGGTACAACACTTGCCTAGCACATGTGAGGCTCCGGGTTTGATCCTTAGCCCCACATAAAAAAATAGTTTTGTTTCTACAGTCTTAATTAAATTGCCCAGTTTTGTCTCAAACTTGCAATGCTCCTGCCTCAGTCTCCAAAGTAGCCCAGATTAGAGGTGTGTGCTAGTTATCCTTCTTGCCTGATCTCTCAACATACCCTCCCTCACCTCATCTCACGCCACGCATGCATTCACCTGCCCCAGCCTTTGTTGAAGCTCTTCTCTCTGCTCTGTTTCAGGTTGTGATCCTTGTCTTATGGGGTCCCTTTCCTAAAAGACCCTTTCCAAATCCTCCCAATTTGATTGCACTTCTCATGTCCCCATTATCAACCCTAGTTCTGTATCTCCTGTCTGCTAGAAGGATTGTAGATTGCTCATTCCCTGTGTGACCAATCTCAAGAGGCCCTGATACAAAGGATATCAGCGCATGTCTTGTGAATTATATTAAACTCATAGAACTCACCAACAATTTACTTATAACTCCGTCATTCTTTCCTTTTTTTGCAGTACTGGGGATTGAACCCAGGTGGCACTCTACCACTGAGCTTCATCATCCCAGCCATTTTTATTTTGAGATCAGGTCTCTCTATGTTGCCCAAGCTGGCCTTGAATTTGCAAGCTCCTCCTAACAGCCTTCTGAGTCCCTGGGATTATGTGTGTGTGCCACCACACCCAGTCAGAGGTGACATCTTTTAGCTCTGGACCTGCATAATAGTTTGAGCCTTGTTGGAGACTTCTAGTTGCCTCTACAAATCCACTCTCCTTCCTGAGAACACAGCCACCCACAAAACATTTCCTAGTCTTTCTTGCAGTCATGTGAATAAGTTGCTGTCAAAGGGATGTGAGAAAAAGTGAGATAGACAAATATCATCTCACTTGCTTAAAAGGGAAATCCCTTGCACTGATCTTTTCTCTTTCTTTCTTCCCAGGATCTGGAATGTGAATGTGCCCATGACCTAGCATGCAGCAGACCTGTCCCATTGGCCTCATGGAGCAGCCTGTTATGCAAGAAAGAAATAATTTCTTACTTGATCAGCTGTATTTTAGAGGCTTAATGTTATAGCAGCTCCCCCACCCTTTACCCAAATGTAGGTGGTTTTTGATGGTATTGTGTTACATTGTACAGCACCTTAAAATTATTTGTATAAATGTATCATCTCATTTACTAGGAAGCCAATTCCTAATTGGTCCCTCTGCTTGCTATCTTGATTCCTGCATTTATTTTCTGAAGCTGGGAGGAACCTTTTAAAAGGGAGGTCAGGTCATTTCATTCTTTACTAAAAACCCTTACTCAGTAAAAGCAAAGTTCCTAAAATAACCTACAAGGTCCTACACGATCCACCCCTTCTTCCCAATCACTCTTATCTCACTAACCTTACTTTCTTTGTTTTTTCTCTCCTTTTTTTTGTGGTACTGGGGATTGAACCTAGGGGTGCTTAACCACTGAGCCACATCCCAGCCCTGTTTATTTTTTTGGGACAGGGACTTGTTAAGTTGCTTAGGGCCTCCTTAAATGGCTGACTGGCTTTGAATCTGTGATCCTCCTTCCTCAGCCTCCTGAGTCACTGGGATTACAGGTGCTGGTTTATATATTTTCTTTATTTTCATGTTTATCATTTGCATGCACACGAGTTTGTGCGTGTGTGTGTGTGTGTGTGTGTGGTATTGGGGATTGAACCCAGGGGCTCTCTACCACTGAGCCACATCCTCAGCCCTTCTTATTTATTACTTTTTTTAAATTTTGAAACAGGATCTCATTAAGGTACCTAGGCTGGTCTGAAACTTTTTTTAAAATGTATTTGGTACTGGGAATTGAACCCAGAGGTATTTTACCGCTGAGCAATATCCTCAGTCCTTTTTTTTAAAAAACTTGAAACTGGATCTCAGTAAGTTGTCTAGGGCCTCACTAAGTTGCTGAGGCTGGCTTTGAACTTGTGATCCTTCTGCCTCAGCCTCCTGAGTTGCTGGCATTACAAGGCATGTGCCACCATGCCTGGCTTACAACATCATCATTTTATTTTATTTTTTTTAATTGTAGTTATTTTTGTAAGCGCAAAGGACGGGAGGCAGACCTCGACAGATTCAGAGCAGAGAAGCCTTTATTCCTTCGCAGATTTGGGTGCCCTTCAGGTCCACTTTCCGGATGGGAAAATGGCCACCAGTCACAGGGGGGATTCTGGTTTTATAGGGCATGAGGAGGATAAAATGATTGTGTACATGCAGTTTTTTGGTTTGGTTTTGTTTTTTGGTTCTGGGGATTGAACCCAGGGGCACTCCATCACTGAGCCACATCCCCAGCCCTATTTTTTTTTTTATTTAGAGACAGAGTCTCACTGAGTTGCTTAGGGCCTCGCTAAGTTGCTGAGGTTGGCTTTGAACTCGTGATCCTCCTGCCTCAGCCTCCCGAGTCGCTGGGATTACAGGTGTGTGCCACCGCGCCCGGCACTTTTCCCACTTCTTGAGTCACACTGTCCCTCCATTTTCTTGCAGAGTTATCTTATAGGAATATTATTTTCCCTAACCCTTCAATTTTTATGCAGTGCTAAGGATCAAACCCAATGCCTCACATGTGCTAGGCAAGCACTCCACCATTGAGCTACAAAGGCACAATCACTGCACTTTTTTAAAAATTTATTTATATGTGATACTGAGTATCAAACCGAGGGCCTCACACATGCCAGGCAAGCACTCTACCACTGATCCACAACTCTAGCCCTACAACTTCACTTTTTTTTTTTTGGGGGGGGGGGGTGCTGGGGATTAGAACCCGGTTTTGTACATGCAAGGCAAGCACTCTACCAACTGAGCTATATCCCAGCCCACAACTTCACTTTTGATTCTAAAATTATATGAGATTTTTCTCTTAATTTTCCTAATCTAGGGATAGAAGAATATGCTTAATGAAAATGTGATATAATAATAGAGGCTGAAGCTGAGCATGGTGGTGCAGACCTGTAATCCCAGCAACTCAGGAGGCTGAGGCAGGAGGATTGCAAGTTCAAAGCCAGTCTCAGTCAGTTAGTGAGGCTCTAAGCAACTTAGTGAGACCCTGTCTCAAAATTAAAACAAAAAAGAGCTTGGGATGTGGCTTAATGGTTAAGCACCTCTGGGTTCAATGCCTGGTACCAAAATAAATAAACAAAAAATAAAGGCTGACATATACCTGTGATCCCAGCTACTCAGGAGGTTGAGGCAGAAGGATGGCATGTTCCAGGCCAGGCTGTGCAACTGAGCAAGACCCTGTCTCAAAATAATAAAATTCTGGGGAGGGGCTGAGGTTGTAGCTCATTGGTAGAGAGCTTGCCTAGCATGTGAGGCCCTGGGTTCAATTCTCAGAACTGCGAATAAATAAATAAATAAATAAATCCATTAATTAATTAATTAATTAATCAATTAACGGTCCATCAACAATTAAAAACAATATTTTAAAAATAAGTTCTGGGGGCTGGGGATATAGCTCAGTTCGTAGAGTGCTTGCCTTGCAACCACAGGGCCCTGGGTTCAATTCCCAGCACCGCAAAAAAAACAAAACAAAACAAAAAAAACCAGTAAAAAAACAAAAAAAATAAGTTCTGGGAATGTAGCTCAGTAGATCATCCTTGGGTTCAACTCCCAGTACTGAAAAAGAGAGAGAGAGGAGAAGGAGGAGGAGGAGGAAGAGAGGAAAGCAAAAAGAAGAAAAGTTCACATTGGTAGAATTAGCAAGCATCACTATAAAAATATGGTTAAATATCACACTGGCAACACAAACTGAAAATGCCATTGAGGCTCACATGGAGATGGACAGGACTAAAATCCATGTTTTCTGACTCCTTCAAGGATTCTTTTTCAGTGCTGGGAATTGAACCAGTGGTGTTCTACCACTGATCTACATCCCCCAAACCCCTTTTTTGGGGGTGTATGGGGATTGAAGTCAGGGGCATTTGACCACTAAGCCATATCCCCAGCCCTATTTTGAGACAGGGTCTCACTGAGTTGCTTAGCTCCTCACCATTGCTAAGGCTGGCTTTGAACTCAAGATCCTCCTGCCTCAGGCTCTGGAGCTGCTGGGAGTACAGGCGTGTGCCACCACACCCAGCCCCCTTTTTTTTTTTTTTTTTGAACCAGGGATTGAACCCAGGGACACTCGGCCACTGAGCCACATCCCCAGTCCTATTTTGTATTTTATTTAGAGAGAGGGTCTCACTGAGTTGCTTAGGTCCTCGCTAAGTTGGTGAGGCTGACTTTGAACTCGTGATCCTCCTGACTCAGCCTTCCAAGTCGCTTGGATTACAGGCATGCGCCACCACACCCGGCTCACCCAGCCCTTTTTGAGACAGGATCTTGTTAAGTTTCCCAGGCTGTCCTGGAATTTGCAATCCTCCTGCTTCAGCCCCCCAAGTAGCTGGAATTTGTAATCTATCTGCTACCATGCCAGATAAGACAGCGATAATGTAAGACCCTTGCCTCTGGTAGGGCTTTCTTCCTATTTTTATGCTGTACTGGGGATGGAACCCAGGGCCTCATGCATGGTAGGCAAATTTTCTACCACTGAGTTACATCCCCAGCCTCCCTTGGGGTTCTTTATCTGCAGTCTCATAGCACACTATTTTTTCTTTCCTTTCCAAGGGTTAGATAAATCAGATCTTTACTTTTGGATATTTTGGGAAATCCACACTCCTTCACTTCTTTGAATATAGTTGGTTCCAGGTTAGAAACGAAATGCCACTTCCTCTTGCATTGTCTGTACGGCTCAGGTGTCATGCTTTCCGTCACTTTCACCATGGGACTGGTCTTCCCAGCAAAGATGACACTTTGCAATTGCAAAGAGTAAACAAGCCCTTCGGATCCGCTTTTGGGTGTCTCTGTGAAATAAAAGTGCTTTAATTGAGCCCCACCCTTATAAAGGGATAAAAATCGAGTTCAGAAACCTGCACTTGCACGTGGCTGCATCGTGATTAACAGATTTTCTCAAAGGAAACTGTAAACCAGAGCCAGACTTAAGTTTCTTAAAGCAAGTGTGATCTCCTTTTGCAAGAAAGATCTGGGTTCCACACATCATGGGTACCCCTCCACCCACAATCCTTTCACCTTCAGTCAAAAGTCTCCACGCTTTCTAGCCCGCTCTACCCCCCCCCCCCCGCCTCAAAGCTACTAGGGGGCGGGGCTATTTCTTGGCCTCGCCCCCGTTCTTGCCCTCCAGCCAATACTTGAGAGAATAGGAGGGAGGTGAAGCTACAGCGAGGTCTCCGCCCCTCGCCCCCGCTCAGCTAATCGGAACAGACGGGGTGTGGACTTCCCCGCTAATCCCGCCTCCCCGGCGCTGGGTAATTTAGAGCCGCGCGCCGGGCGGGAATGTAAGATGGCGGAGTAGCAACGCGAAGCGGTCAGTATTAAGTCTCTGGGCCGACTTCGGTTCTGGTCTCCGCAGCAGCAGTGATCGCTGAGCGAAGAGCGCCTAGGATAATTTCCCAAGATGCCGAATATCAAAATCTTCAGCGGCAGCTCCCATCAGGACTTATCCCAGAAAATTGCTGACCGCCTGGGCCTGGAGCTAGGCAAGGTGGTGACTAAGAAATTCAGCAACCAGGAGACCTGGTAAGGTCTAAGTTGGGACCCCAATCAGACCTCACCTGCTCTGCCGGCGGGGGCTATGGGGGATGGGGCCGCCGCGTGAGTTCCGGGGAACTGGGGGAGGCGGAGAAAGGGGGCTCTTTGGCGAGGGTGCCCCGCGGGCTGTTTCCGTTATTTTACCTCTCGCGGGAGGGTCACGTTCATTCTCACCGTGCGGTGGGGTGGAGTCAAGATGGAGCGTGAGGCGAAGCTGCTGGGTTTTAAGGCAAGGGATGGAAGACCCAATGCAGTGATAGTGGCTGGCTAGAGTGAAGGGAGGGGACGGGCACCTAGCCTCGGCTGTGGGGACACGTGGCTTTGTCGCTTCACTGTTGAGCCACCCGGGCTGGACTGGATTTGCTTCAGCTCTTGGACTGTTGTGCATCGGATAATGTACCGCGTTCTGAGCCCTCCTGGTCTTTTTAGAGTCTAAGAAGCAGCATTTTAATTCTAAATGGTGTCGGTCTGTTTTGGTATTGAGGAAATTGACATGTACTGAGGGCGCGAAAATGTTACTGGTGACTTCCCTTAGATTGGCAAGCGTTGACTTCTCACATCTTTAAAATCATTAATCTCCCGAGAAATCCGAGCCATCCTTAAGTTAAATCTAGTTGATTGGAAGAAGTGATGCATTAATTCTGCATCCTTGATAGCATCTCTGCGTGAGACATCCCAAAAGTCTTAGCGAACCTTAGTTTTGAATTGAATCTTTGACCTTTTCCCAATGCAGCTACTGTTATATTAGCCTATTTTGCAGTAACTGTCTATTCTGGACTTACCCACTTATTTTAGCGCTATGTGGGGGAATTTAGGATAAAATTAGTACCCAAGTGTTAAATAATTAAAGGCAGGTAATGCAGTGGAACACCTGGATCTTAACAGTGCATTAAAATTTGAATTTTCATTGCCTTGTTCCCTTCCCTCCACTTCCACTTTTTACATGTACCATTGTACCATTTTTGGAATAACTTAATTACCTGCTTCCTTCAGTACCCCTGCCAGTTAAATGTAGAATATTCTGGCTTTGATAGGTGTACTTTTTTTTATTGTAATCCCATTAGTCAAATCAGAGCACTGCCCACAGAATTATAGATACGTGTGTTAAGGGTGAAGTTCTCACCTAATAATTAGTTAAATTAGATTAAGAATACATTGAACATTTTTCTTAATTGTGTGTGTGTGTGTGTGTCTGTGTGTCTGCGCGCACACACGCGCGCTGGGGATTGAATCCAGGGGAGTTTTTACCACTGAGCTACATCCCCACTCCTTTTTATTTTTTTTTTTGAGACAGGGTCTTGCCAAATTGCTGAGGTTGGCCTCAACTAGTGATCCTCCTGCCTCAGCCTTCCAAATTGCTGGAAGTTACTGGGATTACAGGCATGCACCACCATGCCTGGATTTTGGCTTTTTTCTTGAAAGTGATTTCCAACTGTAATTCTCCCTATCTCTTTTAGACCCAGCTAATAAAAAACTATTCATCTGTAATGGATAGCTTCTTCCTGGATTACTGTGCTGCTGATTGTAATGCAAATGATAGTGCAAACACTGCCATCTGTAACCAGGCAATACCTTAGTCAAAAGAGGTTTGCAAGCTGTTGTCTGTTGCTTTGAACACACCATTATGGCTCAGGGACCTTAATAAAGACTACAAAACAGGACCAGACTTTGAGAGTGGCAGCATAGCTAGGGGACCAAGAATGTTTTTCATTTAGAGGTTTTCTTTGGCCCCTGTGGTTATTAAATCCGTTTCCTGTGCTTTCTGGAAAAATATGAGGACTATTTCTCCTTGTGTTAATCTCCTCTGCCCTCTGCATCATGCACCACACAGCAGAACCGGAGGCTATATTGGTGTGGTGGGAGAACAATTTAGTTTCCTCGTGACTGATTTAGATTAAGCCCAATGCAGATAATTGCTGACTGATTACTTTCCTTCTTTCTGGCTTAATCATTAGCTTTGTGGTTCTGTAGATATTCTGAAATTGGCCCTGAACATAAAGATGTTTTCTATGGAGATTCCCTTCCACCTTTCTTTTTTCTAAGCTGCAGAAATTGTATCTTCTCCCCCAATGAACCTTGGAATGTATAGGTAATGGGCAGACCAACTCAGTGGATGCTGTGGGTCATCAGATGGGGAATTGCAGAGCCTGTGCTCAAATAAAATAATTTTTACTCTTTGCTACAATTTGGCAGAATCTCTGTCCTCATACCGTCTTTTTTTGGTACCAGGGATTGAACCTAAGGGTCTTAACCACTGATCCACATACCCAGCTCCTTTTTTGTTTGAGATGGGTTCTCATTAAGTTCCTGAGGCTGGCTTTGAACTTGCAATCCTCCTGCCTCAGCCTCGGGAGCCACTGGGATTATAGGTATATGCCACCAGACCTGGCTAGAATCACTGCCCTCTTGAGTACAGTAGCTTTTTTCCAAAATCAGGATAATCTTTGGCTGTGTAGTTATTTAGGAAACATACATTTACTTGGGAAACATACATATATTTATAGTTTGAGTGTGTGTGTATGTACCACACATGCACACAAACAGGTTAAAAATTAAGGTTCTGGCTCAGTGACGAATCACTTGCCTTGTGTGGGGGGGTACTGGGTTCAATCCTCAGCATCACATAAGTAAATAAAATAAGAACAGTGTGTCCATCTACAACTAAATTTTTTTTTTAAAGTTAAGGTTCTAGAGTTAGAGAACCTGGATTTGAATCTTTTTTTGTGTGTGTGTATGTGTGGTACTGGGGGTTGACCCCAGGGCCTTGTGCTTGACCGGCAAGCACTCTACCAACTGAGCTATATCCCCAGCCCTGGATTTGAATCTTAAACCTTTCTTTGTCTTGGTAATCTCATCTATAAAGCATTATCTCCCTATAGTTATTGTGAGGATTAAATGAGATAGGAGTAAAGTAAGTTTTAGGACATTGTTCAACACATAATAAAACAAATGTAACAATAAATGTTGCCAAGAAGCGGTGGTGATGGTATTGTGCAAAATGTGGGATATGTAGCAGGCAAACACATGCTTCAAAATTCCACTACCAAAAGAAACGTCATATTTTGATTTATGACCTAGATTTTGTGTTGTGTACGTGTACATTTTCAAAATTTTTTTTTTCTATCAGGGAATGAACCACAGGGGTGTTTAACTACTGAGTCATATCCCTAGCCCTTTTAATTTTTATTTCAAGACAGGACTCACTAAGTTGCTGAGGAGCTTGAGTTACCCAGGCTGGCCTTGACCTTGTGATCCTCCTGCCTCAGCCTCCCAAGTCGCTGAGCCTGTAGGTATATGCAACCACACCTGGCTGCATTTTCAAAAATTGAACTTTTTGTTTAAAGCTTTCTTTATTTAGCAACATATAAATGGTTTATTCCTTTATTTTTTCAGACTAATAGTTTAGAATAAATCCCTTGGAGGGTAATTACTAATTTAAAGGATATGCACCAATTTTCAAGCTTTGGATACCTATTATCAAACTGCCTCCCAGAAAAGATGAGTCAATCTCCAGTGTCATCAGCAATAATAACAATGTTAATATTGAATGTAGGCTGAGGTTGTGGCTCAGTAGTAAGAGTGCTTGCCTAGCATGTGTGAGGCACTAGGTTTGATTCTCAGCACCACATATAAATAAATAAAATGAAGGTCTATCAACAACTAAAAAGATTTAAAAAAATTGAATGTATGGCTAATGCTTAAGTGCTAGTTTCTGTTGGGTTGATTGGTTCATGCTTGTAATCCCAGTGATTTGGGAGACTGAGGCAGTAGGATCATAACTTCAAGGACAGGCTTGGCAAAATAGTGAAAATCTCAGCAATTTAGGTAAATCCTCTCTTTAAGTACTGATCTTATAGCCCAGTAGTAAAAGCACTCCTGGGTTCAACCCCCAGTACCACAAAAAAGTGCTAATTTCTGTACAAAGCACTTGTATGCTATGAAGAGTTACTCTTAATATTTTCTTTTCCCTTTTTTCTTTCTTTTTTGTTTTGTTCTGTTTCATTTTGTTACCAGGGATTGAACCCAGGGGCGCTTAACCGTTGAGCCACATCACCAGCGCTTTTTATTTTTTTTCTTTTGAGACAGTCTTAGTTACTGAGGCTGGCTTTGAGCCTGCGATCCTCTCCTTGGCCTCCCCAGCCACTGAGATTATTGATATGTGCCACTGGGCCTGGCTTACCTTTTTTTTCTTCCATTATTGGGGATCTAACCCAGGGGCACTTTACCACTAAGTAACATCTCCAGCTGTTTCATTTATTTTGAGACCAGGTCTTCCTCATTTACTGAGGCTGGCCCCAAACTTGTGATCTGCCTGCCTCAGCCTCCAGAGTGGCTGGGATTACAGGTATGCACCACTGCACCCAGTTTACTCTTACTAACTTCATTTTATAGAGAAGGAAACTTAAAATTTAGAGGTTAAATAACTTGCTCAACTCTAGATATTATTTTTAGAGGTTTTTTTTTTTTTTTTTTTTTTTTTTTTGCAGTGCTGGGGATTAGACCCAGGGCCTTGTGCTTGTGAGGCAAACACTCTACCAACTGAGCTATATCCCCAACCACTGTTATAGGTATTATTGTTTATTTTTATTTTTTTTTTCAGTGCTGGGGATTCAACCCTGAGCCTGCTGGCAAGCATTCTACCACTGAGCTACATTCTCAGCTCGTTTTTTTGTTGTTAGTGGTTTTTAAAATTTTTTAATTTGTTCTAATTAGTTGTACATGACAGTAGAATGCATTTATGCACTTTGATATACATAAATGGGGTACAATTTCTCCTTTTTCTTTTCTTTTTTTTTTTTTGTGGTGCTGGGGATTGAACCCAGGGCCTTGTGCTTGTGAGGCAAACACTCTACCAACTGAGCTATACCCTCAGCCCCTCTCCTTTTTCTGATTGTACATGTTGTAGAATCACATCCGTCATGCAGTCATATATGTACATGGGTAATGTCTGTTTCATTCTATCTTTACTATCTCCATATCCCCTCCCCTTCCTTCACTCCCCTCTACCTAAAGTAACTATTCTTCCCTAGCGCCCCCCCCATTATTGGTGTTTTTGTTTTTAATTTTGCTGGTATGAAATCTCACCTCGATTTTAAAAAAAGCTTTTGGTTATAATATTTTGACTCTGTTCTCTTTGGTATTGGTAAATAACTGATAACTGGTTTATTTGGTTATTCCGTATTGGCTGCAAGGGGGAAGGGTTTTGTTTGTTTTTTGGGTACCAGGGATTGAACTCGGTACTCAACCAGTGAGCCACATCCCTAGCCCTATTTTGTATTTTATGTAGGGACAGGGTCTCACTCAGTTGCCTAGGTCCTCACGTTTCCTGAGGCTGACTTTGAACTCATGATCCTCCTGCCTCAGCCTCCTGAGCCCCTGGGATTAACTATGTTTGCCTAAGACCTGTATTCCCATGTATTTTGTACATGCACTGCCATATTCTCGATTTTGAGATTTTTCTTAATGCTATCTATCATAAGAGTCACTGTATTTCCTTTTTTGTGTTTCTGCACATTCAATGCCAGTTGGAAACACTTATACCAGATTCTAAAGGAGAGGGGGGAAATGGTAGTTTTCTCACTTGTTAGCTAAGACATTGTCAGTCTTCTGGCCTCTTTGAAACCACTGGGAGAATGACTGGCCGAAGACCAATTGAAGTTTTTGCCTGATATCTAAAGGGAAAGTACAAGGAATGTCACCTCAGTTACAGAACATGGTCTTTCCACCTAATAGATTTTATTGGGAGCAAACAGGTTTTAGGCACAACTGCTATTTATTTGCTGTTCCAATTTACTTGCTAATATTTAGAAGAAACCATGAGAAAAATGTTGAGCTAGTGTGGCCTACACCTATAATCCCAGCAACTTGGGAGGCAGAGGCAGGAGGATCACAAGTTCAAGGCCAGCTCAGCAGTTTAGTGAGACCCTATCTCAAAATAAAAATTAAAAAGGGCTGGGGGTGTAGTTCAGTGGTAGAGTACCCCTGGGTTTAATACCCAATAGCACATACAAAAAAAAAATGTTGATTTGGAGGGGGGGTTACTGAGGATTGAAACCAGGGGTGCTCTACCACTGTATCCTACACCCTCAGCCCCTCCTGTTCTATTTCGAGACAGGGTCTCACTAAGTTGCTGAGGATCTCACTAAATTGCCAAGGCTGGCCCCCAACTTGCCATCCTCTTGCCCCAGCCTCAGGTCACTAGGATTGCAGGTGTGCATTACCATGCAAAGCTTAATGTTAAGATTTTGATTTCTATTTCTGGTACCAGGGATTGAGCCCAGGGACACCTTACCACTGAGCTACCTCCGCAGCCCTTATTGTCAGTACCTTAATTTTTACATAATGAAATACCTTTTTTCAAGTACTTAAATTCATGCCTTGCTGTAACAAACATCCTTTGTAGGTAAGTTTTTAGTTTTGAAATGTGGCTTTGGGAAATGGCTGAATTGTTGGTTGATTATTAAGTGATATAATTACAAAAAATGGTACTCGTGATTATTGGATAGTGAGCTGATAGGTGAATTATGAATTATTCAAGCTTTTATGTGATGTTAGACTGCATAATTATTAAATAACCATACTAAGGTTATTTACTAAAGTTGTATGTTAAGCAGGTGCTCTGATGTTTAAGTTGGCTGTGATAATTTTATAATTAAATACCCCACCTGCTTTCAAGAAAGGATTTGAAGTGTGTTTCATCATAGTCAAAAGTACAGTTTTTTAAGATAGATATCAGAAACCTTACAGAACAAAGGGCTACAGTAATTGTGTCAAGAACTTGGCATAAGGGCTGGAGTTTTAGCTCAATGGTAGAGCACTTGCCTATCATGTGTGAGGCACTAGATTCAATTCTTAGCACCACAGATAAATAAAATAAGGGTCCTTTGACAACTAAAATAATATTTAAAAAAAGAAGTTGGCATAAAATGATTATTAAAATTTAGTGTTACTTTAACTGTACCTTTTGACTTACTGGCAGCTAGGAATGAAGGCATCAGCAGTGGATTGTATAGTTTTATTCTTATAAAACTCTGTATAGAGACTTATAGGTATAAAATCCTGGGAATTTCATGGGTAGAATGATTTTTTTTTACTACTAGGGATTGTACCAAGGGGCACTTAAACACCAAGCTACATCCCCAGTCCTTTTTATTTTTTTTTTATTTGAAACAGGATCTTGGTGAGTTGCTGAAAGTCTTATGTTGCTGAGGCTGACCATGAATTGATCCTCCTGCATCAGTCTCCCCAGTCACTGGGATTATAGGCGTGTGCAACCACACCCAGTTTAGCATTTGTACGGCGAGATAAGCCACTGTGGTCTAAGAATGATTTCTGGTTTTTCTTGATAATAATAAAGCTTTAAAAGCCTACAGGGGGAGCTGGGGTTGTGGCTCAGTGGTAGAGTGCTTGCCTGGCATGTGTGAGGCACTGGGTTTGATTCTCAGCACCACATACAAATAAGTAAATAAAGTTCCATCAACCATTAATAAAAATATTTTTTAAAAAGCCTACAGGGAGTCGGATGTGGTGGTGCACGCCTGTAATCCCAGCACTTGGGAGGCTGAGGCAGGAGGATCGAGAGTTCAAAGCCAGCCTCACCAACATAGGGAGGCCCTAAGCAACTCAGTGAGACCCTGTCTCTAAATAAAATACAAAATAGGGCTGGGGATGTGGCTCAGTGGTGGAGTGCCCTGGGTTCAAACCCTAGTACCAAAAAAAAAAAAAACCTACAGGAATATTTAAGCCTGTCCCTTAAACTGTCTTGGATCAGTTGTTAAGCCATGTCTTTGCTCTCTAACTCAAGCAGTGGGTCTCTGGCAAGTGAATACCTTGAGTACAGGTGATACTAGGTTCTTAACTAAAAGAAGAATTATTAGACCTCTGATACCAGAAATAGAGGACAAAACTGACTTTATTGGAAAAGTGCTTGTTTCACAAGCACAAGGCACTGGGTTCAATCCCCAGCACCACACACACACACACAAAAAACAGTTGTGTACCATAAAACACAGAAATGCCACTTCCTGCCTGGAAATCTCTCAAGTGGCAGTATTAGTAGTAAAGATCTGAGAAGTCACTTTACATGACCACTGCCTCTTACTTGGGCCTACCACAATGAGAAATGTACAGAACATTCTCATCTCCAGGAGATATTATTTAGTCCTATCAATTTGAGTTCTTCTTGTTCTATTTTTACTTACTTTTTTAATACTGAGGATTGTGAGCCGGGTGTGGTGGTGCATGCCTATAATCCCAGCACTTGGGAGGCTGAGGCAGGAGGATCGCAAGTTCAAAGCCAGCCTCAGCAATTTAGCGAGGCTCTAAGCAACTCAGTGAGACCCTGTCTCTAAATAAAACAGAAAATAGGGCTGGGGATGTGGCTCAGTGGTGGAGTGTCCCTGGGTTCAATCTCCAGTACCAAAAAAAAAAAATACTGAGGATTGAACACAGGCATGCTTTACCACTGAGCTACATTCCCCCAGGCCCTCTTTTTAATTTTTTTTAATCTATTTGGATTTTGAAGGATGTTTTCAGAAAGCAATTTCGGTATTGGCATAGTCAATGTTGCCAAAAGATTTGATTGTTTCTTTAAGGTTGATCTTGGTAATAGAGGATACTTATCCTTTTTAACTACTGAAAGGCAGACAATGTTCAGGTATAACCTGAATCAAATTAAGTATCTGTAAATTAAAAAAAAAATTCACCACTATGTAAAGCCAGCCACATGGAGGTCCACAAAATTATTATTATTGTTTGTCTTACTCATTATCACTAGTTAAGGATCTTGCCATCTAATTCTTTGTTACTATATCATCCTGGTAGGACCATCAGGTTGTAATGTTACTCCCAAATTAAATGTATGTGTATCTGAAGAAGGGCATGAGTGGATTTGTCCAAACCTTTTAAGGAAATAATGATCCCACATGTCACAGTGGTATGCGCTTGTAATCCCAGTGACTCAAAAGTGAATGGATGTAAGAGGCAGCCTGAGAGGTGTTTGTTCATTCATTCCTCATGTCCTGCTGGCTCTGGCTGGCTGAGGATACTGGTAAGCAGGCCCTTACCTTCAGGGAGTTTACATTCTAGCGGAGACAGATGAGAAACAAATTCATAGATAATAAGGTATAACAAATTGTGATAAGTATTCTGAGGGGAATAACTAGAGTGATAAGAAAATAACTGGGGAGGGTTACTTTATTTAACTTAATTATGGAATATTTTAAACATAAAGAAGAGAAAATGGTATAATGACCCTCCCCATACCCTTCAGCTAGTTTAGTAGTTATCAATTTATGACCAATCTTGCTTTCTCTATTCTTCCCTCACCACACCCCTCTAATTGAATTTTGAAGCAAATAGATATTATGTCATCCATATATATTTCAGTAAACACAATAGCATTATCATGCCTATAGAAATTGACATTAAACCCTTACTGTCAAATAACTAGCCAGTGTTCAATTTTTCCTCTCATAAATATGTTCTGAGTTGGTATACAAATAAGGTCTATACAATGCAATTGGTTGATGTGATTTTTAAGTTACTTTTAATGTTTATCCCCCCTGGTCCTGGGGATTGAACCTAGGGACGTTCTGAGCTACATCAGCCCCTTTTATGAGACAGATTCTCCCTAAGGCACCAAGGGTGGTCTTGAATTTGCGTCTTCCTGCCTCAACCTCCCAAGCTGTGGCAATTACAGGTGTGTGCCACCAAACTCAGTTCTGGTCAATTTTTTTAATCTTACAGGTTCTCTTTCTTTTAAAATGAGGTTTTTATTTATTATGGTGCTAGAGATTGAACCTGGGGCCTTGGCATGCAAGGCAAGCACTCTACCATCTGAGCGATATCCCCAGTCCCTTAAGGTTCTCTTGACATCACACTTGGCAATAAGGTCAAGGAAGCTGTTTTGATTGAAGATCTGAAAAATGAGTGAAGTAGTTAGGGGAAGAACATTCCAGATAGTGGGAAGAAGTACAGAGTCTATGCAGTAGCAAAAGTGTCTTCAAAGGATATAAAGAAAGAGAATGTGGCTGATCCCTGATAAGCTCAGAAGAAAATACTTTGAAATGAGCTATTTCTCAAATGAACTGTTAAATTGGAACTCTCTAAGTTCCCTCACAGTATTGTATAGTTTTTCAGAAAATAATACAACTGGATCTGGTTCTTTTGACTGACCACAGAAGTGTGTTTTTTTCTTACTCTTCTGTGACCTCAGTTTTCTTTGAGGGCTGCAGTAATGGTTTACTCAACTATGCACAACATATAATCACTTTTTAAAATTGAATTTTTAGAAGGGAAAGTGATGTAGCTCAGTGCTAGAGCACTTGTCTAGCACATGTGAAGCCCTGGGTTCAATCCCCAGCGCTGCAAAATAATTGAATTTTGAGGTAATTATAGATTTACATACAATTTTAAGAAATAACAGATCTAGTATGCCCATTACCCAGTTTTCCCAAACATGTTTTTTTCCCCCAAACTGTAGTTTTCTTGTTAAACTATGGTGTAGCCATGTGTGGTGGTGCACACCTATAATCCCAGCAACTCAGGAGGCTAAGGCAGGAGGATTGTAGGTTCAAAGGCAGTCTCAGCAGCTTAGCAACACCCTAAACAACTTAGCTAGACCCTGTCTCAAAATTTTAAAAAATGGGTTGGACATGTAGTTCAGTGGTTAAGCACCTCTAGGTTAAAACCCTAGTACCAAAAAAAAAAAAAAAACTGATAGAATGTTAACAACCAAAATATTGACATTGACATGGTCAGGATACACAATGATCACATCACCACAAGGCTCCTTCCTGTTGCCCTGTGATAACCACATCCACCTTTCTCTTTCCCTTCTGTCGTTTCATTAAAAAAAAAAATTTTGGTCTTGGAGACTGAACCCTGGCTGTTTTACCACTGAGTCACATCCTCAGTCCTTTTTATAATTTATTAGGAGACAGGTCTCACTGAGTTGCTTTAGGAACTCGCTAAATTGCTGAGACTATCTTTGAACTTGCAGTCCTCCTGCCTCAGCCTCCCAAATTGCTGGGTTTACAGGTGTACACCTTGTTGTAGTTTTATTTTTATTTTGCTTTTGTCTGGTTTTGGTAATGCTGTCTTCATAGAATGAGTTGCAAAGTGTTCCCTCCTCATCTGTTTTCTAGAAAAGATTTTACAAAAGTAACATTAATTCTTTAAATACTTTCTTGAATTCTCCAGTGAAGCTGTCTTTGTCAGTCTTCCTAGAGGTTTATCAATTTTGATGATTCTCCCTCTGATCCCAGGATCCCAGGAACCAGCTTTATGTTTCATTGATTTTTCCCCCCCTACTATTTTTCTGACTTCGGGTTCATTGATTTCAACTCCAACAGTTGTTTTCTTCCTTTGCTTAGCTTGCTTTCTTTCTTTCTTTCTTTCTTTCTTTCTTTCTTTCTTTCTTGCTTGCTTGCTTGTACTGGGGATTGAACCCAGGGGCACTCCACCACTGAGCCACATCCCCAGCCCTATTTTGTATTTTATTTAGAGACAGGGTCTCACTGAGTTGCTTAGGGCCTCGCCAACTTGCTGAGGCTGGCTTTGAACTCGAGATCCTCCTGCCTCAGCCTCCCAGGTGCTGGGATTACAGGCGTGTGCCACCGCACCTGGCTTGCTTAGCTCTTTTTCTAAGGTGGGAATTTAGATTATTGACAAATACTGTATTTACTATAGCATAAGGATCCATAATAAAAATATTTATTGAATTCAGAAACTTACCAAGGGTTATCTTCAGATTTTCTAAATGAATCTGCCTAAACTAATATGCTTTCCTTTTTTAATGGTTGTCAGGAATCTTGTTTCCCCTGTTTTAATTAGTTTCTAGTTTGTGTGTTCTTGTTTTTTTTTTTTCTTTTTGCAGTGCTGGGGATTTGTGCATGCTGGTGCTCTACCACTGAGCTACATCCCCAACCTCCACTTTGCTTTTATTTTTCTTGAATTACAGTATAAACTGACCTGCCCCCAAACAACAATAAGGAAACATGTAAATGAACCCACATGTAAATGAATCATTTTAAAAGTAAGGCTGAGGAAGCTGTGGTGCAGGCCCCTAATTCCAGTTACTCAGGAGACTGATGCAGGAGGATCACAAGTTCCAGGCCAGCCTAGGCAATATAGTAAGACCTGTGAAAATAAAATAAGAAGAGCTAGGGATGTGGCTCAGAGGTAGAATGCCCCTGGGGTTAAATCACCAATACTGCCAACAAACAAAAATGTAGGGTGTCTTCAATAGCTACTTGAACTAGAAAGGAGCAAATACATTAGTCATCTCCTATCAGCTGCTGCTTCTTGGCAATGAAAAGACCTCTATATATACATGTTTTTTTGAAACAGGGTCTCTCTAAGTTGTCCAGGCTAGCCTTGGACTTGCAATCTTCTGCCTAAACCTCTCGAGTAGCTGGGATTACAGCCATACACCACTGCACCCAGTACCTCTGTTTATTTTGATAGCGGTTTCTTTCAGGATACCCCTTGAAGATTTGTTTGGGGAAAGGGTTATGGGGTAAACATGATCCTGATAGGCATATAATAGTGGACAGTTTCTGAAGCCACACAAAATATAGTGGTGAGAGTGACATAAAAGTAAAGTATGAGTGTTGTATTTAATAACTTGAACTGAAGTTCTGTTGTTCAGTAGGGGTTTTTAATGATTCTGACCTTCCCCTTGTTTATACATACACATATATCCCTATCTTATCTTGAGGATTGATTGAGGTGGGGGGGTTCTGGGGGTGGAAACCAGAACGCTTGCCCTAGCCAAGTATTCTACCACTGAGCTACATACAACCCTTAGCTCCTAATTTTCTTCTTTCTTTATTTCTTTCTTTCTTTCTTTTTTTTTTTTTTTTGTTCTTGGTACTGGGGATTGAACCCAGAGGTGCTCCACCACTGAGCCGCATCCCCAGCCCTATTTTGTATTTTATTTAGAGACAGGGTCTCACTGAGTTGCTGAGGCTAGCTTTGAACTCGTGATCCTCCTGCCTCAGCTTCCCAAGTGCGCCACCACGCCCAGCTATTTTTTTTTTTTGAGATCATAAGTATTTTCTTGGCAGGAACCCAACTATTAGTATTAACTTTTGTAATGATAAATATAGCTGTACTCCACAATTAGACTTACTTCCTTTGGCCTTTTTATTAAGTAAGACTTACTGATTGAACCAAAGTACAGTTATTACAGAATAAGATCAAGGGCCACATCTGCTTTATTCATCTTTGTGTCCCTAGCTCCTAGCACTGTGTCCAGCATGGGGGAATTTAATATTTATTGAGCGAATTGCCAATATGGTAGAGGCAGTACTGTTTTCTGTAGAAAGCATCATTAGAGCAAGAACAGTGGTGATTCGTCCCTTGTGATATTTCTACTTTCCTTTTGTATGGATTGTATAAATCACGGGTTAGATGTCAGATCTGTCTTTACATTGCATGTCCATCTCCTGAAATTATTTTCCAATTATTTGTGAATAAAATTAGCCAGTCTTTTTCATGCCATGTCACACATATACACTTGTAATATTTATATAGTACACTGCAGTAAACAGGCAGTTCTAGTGTAAGAGCTCCTTCATGGGATGTTCTAGAGTCTGAGGGGATCAATATCCACATGGCTTTACCCCACCAATAGCATGCTACTAGGGAAGCTATGTTTTTGTAGACATTACTGTCTATACAAATAGTCTAGTGCTTAAAAGTCTTGGGGAGGGGTACTGGGGATAGAACCCAAGGGCACTCTTCAACTGAGCTACATCCTCACTAAGTTGTTGAGACTAGCTTTTAACTTACCCTCCTCCTTAGCCTCTCAAGTCACTTGGATTACAGACATGCACCACCATACCTGCCTAAAAATCTATTGTTTTAGCTTGCTTATCTTTCTCCATTTTAGTGTGGAAATTGGTGAAAGTGTTCGGGGAGAAGATGTGTACATCGTTCAGAGTGGTTGTGGTGAAATCAACGACAATCTAATGGAGCTTTTGATCATGATTAATGCCTGCAAGATTGCTTCAGCCAGCCGGGTTACTGCAGTCATCCCCTGTTTCCCTTATGCCCGGCAGGACAAGAAAGATAAGGTAGGAACAGAATATTTTTGTGTGTTGTGCTGGGGATAGAACCCAGAGCCTTTGTACATTCTAGATATACACTTTACTACTAAGCTATACCCCAGACTAGAAACATTTTTTTAAGCAGGGGAAGCAGGAATATATTCTAAAGTTAAAAAATATCCTTAACTATCAGATACATATTTTTGAGGCATTTTAAAGTCACATTTCCTTAGGTATTGCCCTATCATCAAAACAGTAGATGTATAATGCTTTTGTATAAACCAATGCATTTGTATTCTGCATTTCATTCAAGTCATACATATGTAACTTTCCCATTAGCTCACTGGTATTTTTAATTCTATCAATTAGACTAATTACCAATCCTGTGGAGTAGAATATGAATGTGTGTGTGTGTGTGTGTGTGTGTGTGTGTGTGTGTGTTTGTTTTTGCTTTCGTTTTCGGTACTGCGTCTTTAACCTACGGCCACCTCACCACTGAGCCACATCCCCACCCCTTTTTTTAAAATTTGTTTTTTTGAGACAGGATCTCAGTAAGTTGCTTAGGTCCTTGCTAAGTTGCTGAGGTTGGCCTGGACTTGTGATCCTCCTGTCTTAGCCTCCCAAGTCTGAGGTGTGCACCACCATACTCAGCTGGAGTGGAATAATTTTTAAACTGTATATGACTATATGACTATATCTGTAGTCGAAACTACTCTTTTTTTTTTGTGGAACCAGGAATTGAACTCAGGGACACGCGACCACTGAGCCACATCCCCAGCCCTATTTTGTATTTTATTTAGAGACAGGGTCTCACTGAGTTGCTTAGGGCCTCGCTAAGTTGCTGAGGCTGGCTTTGAATTCACAATCCTCCTGACTCAGCCTCCCAAGTCGCTTGGATTACAGGTGTGCGCCACCACGCCTGGCCCAAAGCTACTCTTGAGTCTGAAGCAGAAGGATTGCTTGAGCCCATAAGTTCAAGGGCACCCTGGGCAACATAGAGAGATCCTGTTTCAAAAATATCCCCCAACATGTATGACTGCATGACCGAAGTTATCCTGCAATATATATAATCCGAAAAATGAGAGATTATACTCAATCTATGTATGACCTATCAAAATGAATAAATGCATTATATTTTCACGTACAATTGATTAGAACAAATAAAAAATTAAAAAAAACAAAATAAATAAAACCTAAATGATATTTTGTAGAGTTCTACTCTATGTAGAGTTCTTAAAGTCATTAAAATTATTCTTACATTAGTTTTTGCTATTAAAAAAATACCCTCCCCCGCAAACTATAGATTTCTCTTGAGTATCATACAGTCAGGGTCCTGGGTGTTATATCTTCACAGGACCTGAAGCCTATTTGTATGAATACTTAGTCTCATATATCTCTCTTATCTGATATTATTAGAGGATAAGGTGTATACATAAAACTTTTCAAGGATGTTGTAATCAATGCCCAGTTTTAGCACACAGAACCTGGGAGAAAGGCCAGATATTTTTATTGTGGCAGAGTGTAGAGTAAAGGGCATGTGCTTTGTAGTTTTACAGTGTGGCAGGTATGCTTACCTTTTACTTAGTGGTTGCTAGAAAACTGATCTCCATATGAATAAAATAATGATGTCATTTACAAAGGAAATAATTTCCATTCTGTTATATCTTTTAACTTCAACATTTTAGATTTGTACAGGCATGGGTAAGTATATATTAAAAGATTTTAGTAAAGTTTTTTTTTAAGATGTTTTGAGCTCACTGACTTTGAATAATTGACCTTTGGAAGCACTTGAATAGGCTGAAAATATGTATAATCAGTGGAATGATAATCCTGGAAGCAAGGAAGGTATTTTCTTTACTGAATTGTATGTCCTGAGTTGGGATAGTGATGTTCCACTTAATTTGTTTTTGATTATGATCTACTCAAAGTCAATGGTTGCATCTCTTTCCATGAAATTCCTGATAGCACAGTGACTTAAAGTAGGTACACAATAAAGTAAATGTTTCTTGAGCAAATGAATTGTTTTTCAAATTGGAGTTTTTGGTTTTCCTTTTTGTTTTTCTTCCCCTCCATTTAGAGCCGGGCTCCAATCTCAGCCAAGCTTGTTGCAAATATGCTATCTGTAGCTGGTGCAGATCATATTATCACCATGGATCTACATGCTTCTCAAATTCAGGTATCAGTGGAAGATAATTATCAGGGGTTCAAAAGGAAGGAGGAGTAGATTGATAATGCTAAACACTGCAGAGTAGCTAAAAGCTGTGCCCAGTACGGCTGAAGTAAACTAGATGTTGACAGTACTTTAAATGCATTCACTGTGAGCATAGTTTATCATCGTTGTCATTTGAAGTGGTTAGTCAGGGAAGCAGTCTGGTATTATAGGGAGAGCCTATGCTTTGGGATCAGTCCTAATTTGAATGCTGGCACTTATAATCACTTGCTCTAACCTGGGCAGGTTACTTTTCTGAACGTACATTTTTTCATTATTATAAGGTGTTAATTTCATAACATAAAGCCTGACCCATGACAGGTACACAGTAAATGGGAGCTGTTATTATTCTCCTTGAGTATTCACAGTCTTAATTTAGAGCCACAGATACTGGAACTTGGCTTTTCATAGAAACTCAGAGTGAGGGAAGTAGATTACTACATTTAAAGAGACTCCAAATCATTGTTGTTATCCCATGGCAACTAATTGAGGTACATAGGTACCCATGTTACAGAAAATGAACAACTTAATTGAGAAATACAACTAATATGTATCAGCTTGAATCAACATAGATGTCTTGACTTCTAGTTGTTCTGTATGAGCATTTATTATAGTTCCCACTAAGTTTGTGTATCACTAACTAGTTTAACGAGTGACTTGAAGCAGTATGTATTAAACTGATGTCTCTGTATGATGGCTAGGTAGTTCCTGCATTCAGTTGTGGGTTGGCTGAGGGTTGGATTGGCTGATTTTGGTAGGGCTGTCTCAACCAAGATTTGAGGAGGCCATTTTTACAATCTACCACACTGATTTTGCCTTCCTATACGTTTGAGTGTTGCAGTAGGGCATTCTCTGTATGCAAGTTATTTTCTTTGTTAGCTGTTTGCGAATGGAAGAAAAGGAAAACGAAGCCAACTGACCTACCTTCTTTCTCCAGGGCTTTTTCGATATCCCAGTGGACAATTTGTATGCAGAGCCAGCTGTCCTGAAATGGATTAGGGAGAACATCTCTGAATGGAGGAACTGCACTATTGTGTCACCTGATGCTGGTGGAGCCAAGAGGTATGGTTGAAATTAGTATTGTTTCCCATGTACTGGGAAAATCTAAGTGCAGTTTTTAAATACTTCAGACTAGATGTTAGATAAAGTTTTACTATCCTTTTATTGACCTCAATCACTACTTAGAAGACAAGACAGAAAAGAAGACCTAAATAGTCATGGTACTATGGGCTTGACTATAGCATTAGTAACTTGGCACTGCAGCACCAACAACACTGCTAAAACCTATCTGGAAGGGCAGGAAATTTAGTTTTCTGATGAATGACAGCTGCTATTGAACCCCATATTAGCGGATAAGTAAGCTTTTACACCCTTCTAATAATGCTGTTGGTTGGACCATTTTGATCCTTGGGATTAAAATATTAAGCAGGGAAGAAAATTAAGTATGACATTTTTATTTAAAGCCAGGACTTTAAAATTTTAAACTCATTGCCAGGGATTTCCATTTATGGTACTTCATAGCTCACAAGGTGCAGACTAAAAGCTCTTGATTTTCTTAGTGGATTACTTCCTAGTAATGCATTCAGAAGTATAGCACATGGTCTTCTTGATGTGGAAATAGAATGAAGAGCTACAAAACAGATGATTAGGAAAAACTAATTGAGAACTTTCTAAAAGCCATTCAAATCTCCAATGATGCCCAAAACTTAGTGAGGCTCTAAGCATAGTGAGACCCTGTCTCAAAATAAAGTTAAAAAATCTTCAATGACTATTTTTCAGCAGGTTCTTTTTTCATTTTCAGTAACTTCAATGGAACTGATGGAATGATAAGCTTAGAATTTGAGTTCTGTTATCCATCTGGTTGTATGACTTGATGAGCCCCGTGTAATAATTAGTTGCCCTCTGCAATACTAGGGAGTGTGTTAAAAAAAATCCCCCAACTGGCAGTTGTCATGGGCACTATGGCCACATCTTGCCAAGGGACTTTGAAAATAAGCCCATTTGAAAGAGTTAAGCAGGATTTTCTTGTCAAAGTTGGGTACAGGAAAACTGCCTTAAGCAGATAACTTTTTGCTCTTAGTGATTTTTTTTTTCATCATAATCGCCTTGTAATGATAGAACGTTTTCTAAGTGGCTAGCACTTTTGCTTTGGCAGGGTTTGGGGAGTAGATAGGGATACCTCTGCAGTTGTTGTGTGCACAGTAATTCTCCACTCAGGGGTGTAGGGTACATTTTCTAACCTTTTTTTCAGTTGTTGATTACTGAACATGTTGGCCAATAAGCATGGATGGTTTTGGACACTTAAAGTAATTAATTAGGCATTTGCCTCAAATAATCAATCATTCCAAGCAAATTGGTTTCCACCAATGTTATGTGCCTAAGCAATAGTAATGGATAGCACAGGCTATTGTTTCTTTAGGTCAAGGTACAAGTGTTGCCTAGGGTTATGCTTCAAATCTTACTATATAGTTGCAGGTTCTCCCCTTTCCAGTAGAAATTGAAATACATGACCATAGTCACAAGGGAAATAGGATATAATATAATAGGTTAATCAGGGCTACACCTAAAAATAAGACAAAACCCAAAGCATGGGCCTCTGCTTCATGCATGACAAGATGACACAGTGGATCCAGGATGTACATGTCACTGGGGCAGCCTGTGTCATTTGTACTGAATGACTTTGTGCTTGAGTGAATTATGAAATACTTTGTCACCATTCAGATTTACCTAATACCCTACCTTCTGGTGTGTTACATTTGTGTTGCATTGTAATAAGGAAAAAAAATAAGAATTTTTGTTTTTTATTTGGAGATTGGTCTGTACAGTGAGATGCCCAGTTTTCCAGTTAATTGGTATAAATTTCTTTCTAGCTTTCGTAAAAGGAGCTCCCAAGCTTGGTGTCCAGGTACAGTTGACAATGACAGTTGGTGGAAGTTTTGCCACCATCACAAAGGGAGCCATGAGGTCACAGGCATTGGAACAGGCTGGGCACCACTCCTCTCCTGCCAGCTTCAGGTTCACATCTCACATCCACAATCACTGGTGTTCTATGACAGTCTGTGCACCCCTGCATTGGTTAATGAAGTCTTCTCTCTTCCGTTCTGCCACTAATCCATTAAATAAGTGTGCATTAGCATTATACTAGCTCCCAGGTCTCTTACCCAAAATGAGTGATTACCAAAGTTTGAGTAACATATTCCTAAACTGCCTTTGGGATAAAGGCATTAGTCCATTCAACCCAGTTTGTGATGTTTCTCTTTGAGAGGTCATCAATGGTAGTTGTTTGCTTTTAGCCCTGGGAACTGTTTGGTTTCAGTAAGTACTCTCCCCCAGAAAGCCAGCCCATTCCCTCTCTCTCTTTGTGTGTGTGTGGTGCTGGGGATTGAATCCGAGGTTTCTCATGCTACACAATTGTCCTACTCCTGAGCCACACCTGCAGCCCTACCAGCCCATTCTTTAGTCCATTTCTTCACACACATGTTTAACATTGAACATCCCGTATTTTGCAGAGTGACCTCCATTGCAGACCGGTTGAATGTGGACTTTGCCTTGATTCACAAGGAACGGAAGAAGGCCAATGAAGTGGACCGCATGGTGTTAGTGGGAGATGTGAAGGATCGGGTGGCTATCCTTGTGGATGACATGGCTGACACTTGTGGCACAATATGCCATGCAGCTGACAAGTGAGTATGGAGTGGTGGAGCTGGTGGTTAGAAGTAAAAAAGCTAAGCCAGGTGTGGTGGTATTCTTCTGTAATCCCAGCAACTCAGAAAGCTGAGGCAGGAGATTATTAGGAGTTCAAAGCCAACCTCAGCCACTTAGTGAGACCCTATTTTAAACCAAAAAATAAAAAGGGCTGGGGATGGGGCTGGGGTTGTGGCTCAGTGGTAGAGTGCTTGACTGGCATGTGTGAGGCACTGTTTTAGATTCTCAGCACCACATATAAATAAAATGAAGGGCCATCAACAACTAAAAAATATTTTTTTTCAATTAAAGGGCTGGGGACATAGCTCAGTGGTAAGGTGCCCCAAGGTTCAATCCCCAGTATCAAAAATGTAAAAAATAAAAATAAAAAGCTAATAACTGCTCTCTGAATGCCTTTAGTCTGCCAATTCTTTTTGGAAATGAATTGAAGAAGATAAGTAGCTTTGGAATATTTTCATCGGCCTAGGCTTGAATTATAATAAAAAATGAGTGCTCTTTGTTTCCAAATTTTCTTAGTTTTTTTCCCCCAGTTTTTTTATAGTGCTAAGCTGTAAACATGTTCCTCATACATATGATAAACCAATTGTAAGTTGTTGTGAGACACATTGCTAACCTGGAGAAAGATCAAAATTCCAACTACAGTTTCTACTGATGCCTATTGCTTTGGTACTATCAGAATGCCTAAAGAAAACCTAAGTTGTAACATTGTATAACAGAAGTTGCAGTGTTATCTATTTTTAAGTGTGCAATTCAGTGGCATTAATTACATTTAGTGTTATACAACCATTGAAACTATTTGTTTCCAATGAGCTTTTCCTCACCCTGAGTACTCTACTTTTGGTGCTAGGGATTGAACCCAGGGGTGCTTTACTATGGAGTTACATCCTTAATCCTTAGCCCTTTATATGATTTTTTTTTTGAGATGAGCTCTTGTTAAGTTGTTGAGGCTGGCTTTGAACTTGGGATCTTTCTGCCTCAGCCTCCTGAATTGCTGGGATTATAAGTGTGTGCCACTGCACCTGGCTGCCAGTCACTAATTTCTTGCTTCCCCAGTCTGTCTTATTCATTACCTCTGCACTTGCTAATCTCCCTAAAACTATGGCTAGGTTCTATCACTTTCCTCCTGCAGAATCGGAAGTGGCTTTCTACTGTTTACAATCCAAACCACTATGAACAACATTATTTCTTTTTTGGTACTGGGGATTGAACCCAGGGATACTTCACCAATGAGCCACATTCTCAGCCCTTTTTATGTTTTATTTAGAGACAGTGTCTCACTATGTTGCTTAGGGACTCCCTAAGTTGCTGAGGCTGGCTTTGAACTTGCGAACCTCCTGCCTCAGCCTCCTGAGTAGCAGGGATTACAGATGTACACCACTGTGCCCGGCTATTTTGTTTCTTATAAAGGTTTTTTAAACTCCTAAGTGTCAGTACCTGGCACATAATAGGTATGAAAAAGAGTCCTAGTGTAGCTCTTTGAGTTTACATTTATAAAATCCACTTTGTCCTTGTATTGTAAGATACTGCTATTTTGTGTCACAGATCAATTCCCTGAAGTATCAGTGGCTTAATAGATAGTTTGTTTCTTGTCTGTGGCACACTCCAATGCAGGTATTCCTGATTGGGCTCATTTTCAGGAATCCTGACTCTTTCAAACTTGTGACTTTGTCTTTTAACATGTGGCTTCCAAGGTTACGTTTGGAGACATTTCCATTTTGTCTAGCTAGAAAGGAAAAGGAGCACAGGGGATTACCCTTGAGTGATTTATTAAGTTCAGCCAAAAAGTGACTTAGTGCAGATTTCTGTTCTTGATATGGACAGAATTTTATCCTCCTAAAATTCACATGTTAAACCATAACCTCAAATGTGATGGTATTTGGAGATTACCTTTGGGGGAGATATTTTAGGTTTAGCTGAGGTCTCAAGTGCAGAGCCCTCATGGTGGAATTAGTGTTCTTACAAGAAGAAAATACTGGAAAGCTTTCTGGGACTCTCTCTGTGCTTGTGCACAAGAAGATCATCATGTGAGCACACAGCAGGGTGGCAGCCACTTACAAGCCAAAAGAAGGAGATTTTAGAATGAAACTTACCCTATCTGTCCCTTCATCGTGGATTTGCCAGCCTCTAGATCTGTAAGAATTATGTTTCTGCTTCAGCCACCCAGTCTAGAAAGTTTTGATATGGCCGACTAATACACTTTTTCTTCCTCACTCAGATTCTATGATGAAGAATAAAATTAATCTAAATCAAGTCTTTTTTTCCACTAGACTTCTCTCAGCTGGAGCTACCAGAGTTTATGCTATCTTGACTCATGGAATCTTTTCTGGCCCAGCCATTTCTCGCATCAATAATGCATGTTTTGAAGCAGTAGTCGTCACCAATACCATACCTCAGGAGGACAAGATGAAGCATTGCTCCAAAATACAAGTGAGAATAAGATTCTTCCAAAATAAGACTTCATCTGAGTGTTTAGGGGGTGGTTTCCCATGTTGACTTAGTTCTCTATTCTAAAGATTTCCTTCTGTGAACTTGAGGTTTAGTCTGTTACCAGGATCTGTAATCAAAAAACACCTGCTTAATATTGACATTGCTAGACCTCAACCTAGAGGATAGAGCCTTGGATTCTACACTTTAACAGACTTTTCAGTGATTTTTTTTGATACTGTGGACTGAACCCAGGTGTATTCTACCACTGAGCTATACCCCCAGCCCTTTTATTTTTGAAACAAGGTCTCAATGAGTTGTTGAAGATAGCCTGGAACTTGTTATCCTCCTACTTCAGCCTCCTGAGTCTCTGGGATTACAGGTGTGTGCTACTGTGTGCTTTTTGACAGGGGGATACTGGAGATTGAACCCAGGGGCACTTAACCACTGAACGACATCTCCACCCCTTTTGTTTTTTATTTTGACACAGGATCTTGCTAAGATGCTGAGGCTGACCTCAAATTTGTGATCCTCCCGCCTCAGCCTCCAGAGTTGTATACTTTAATGTGCACCAAAACCACAAGTTCATGCTTTACACATACCCTGTTTATCTTACTTTTAACTATTGTCCTATGTAGGTGTAATGTGAAACCTCCAAACTGGTCATACACTCCTTAGAACTTCATGTTTCTCAAAATATACTCTGGGCCTAAGGTTCTTATTAAAATGTAGATTCCTTTGCTCCATCCAAGACCTACAAAACCAGAGGTCCTGGAACCAGTATTTGAAAGCATTTCCCTACTCATACTCAAAGTTTGAGTGCTATTTCACAGAAAGAATAGGACCATTCTTAATTAATAATGTACATATTAATACATTAGCTTTCTGAAATTAGTAAGTATAATTGAAGGATTGTTTTTCTTAAGGGGTTTTTTTCAGCTTAAACATTGTAGGTTTTTCTTTTTGTTTTTGCAAGACCACATATTTTATTACTACATACAAAAGACAAAATTGCTTTTTCCAATTTTTGTAAAATTTCTCAAACTTATTTTTGTACCCCTTTTAGGGAATGAGGCTAAATTCATAGACTGGCACTGATCTGTAGTCCACTGTTTTGGATTCTAAAATGGCAACCCAACACCATTTTGATGAACCCCAGTGAGATCTTTTGCTCCATTACTAACATTTTGACTCTTTCCTAAATGGGTATAGTAAAAATATTGTTCTGAATAATAGCTGAGTATGTGCTTATGAGGAGAGGTACTCACTAAGTTGCTCATTAGTGGAGTCTTCAGACTGGCCAGTCAGCTCTGTCCATGTCTACTAACCTGGTGCCTTTCTTGCCTTTCTAGGTGATTGACATCTCTATGATCCTTGCAGAAGCCATCAGGAGAACTCATAATGGGGAGTCTGTGTCCTACCTGTTCAGCCATGTTCCTTTATAACAGAATAACTTGAGGCTTTTTTAAAAATAAAATCAACCCCACCCCTTGTTTTCCCTTGGTATCTGATGACAAATTCAGCAGAAGACCCTGCTTGCTCCAGTGTAGCTTTCTACATCCCACATCATGTAAATGAGTTTATTGTAAATTGGGGAAAGACAGATTGAGAATAACTGCTGGGATTTCTTAACTATATTGTCTCATTCTGGCTTCCTTATGATTTTGTGAATCTTGCAGCTTTAATTAGAGTTCAGCTCCTGCAAGATTTCAGACTTCTGAGGGTGTTGAATAGGGCTATTCAAATGGTTGGGGCTGCTCAGACTCTGCATGTGAATGCTTTGGGGATTTTTCTTTGTTAGAACAACTAGAAACAAAGCAGCCCATGTGTGACAAGTTCTCCAAGATCTATGCTAAATTAACAACAAGAGCCCTGGGCAACCCCAAACCTATTCTCCATAGCTGAGCAAGCACCCTGTTAAGGTAGGAGCAGGCAGCTCAACCTGAAAAACTGTTGGGTGGGATCACAAGGTGGGAGGGGGTAGCACAGTACAGCAAATGTTTTCTTGGGAGGAAGAAGCCTGACTTACTGTCATCTGCTTGACCATGTAGCTTGTATTCCCTTTGTACTGATTCCTTTCCATGGCTTTACCTTCAGCCATCTTGACCTTTTCCTAGCCAAATACCCTCTTGGGCCCAAACAATCATTGTATCATAGTCTCCTGGAACACAAACTTGCTTCCTGCTAATTGTAATTGCTAACATTCACATTAGATCATTTGCTGTAGCTTAACCTTCCTTAGCCTACTTCCGCTGTGGTTGTGGGTTTTAGGTGGTATCATAGTGCCTTTTAATTTAAGTATTTAATTTTCATCTTCCTTCCTGGATTCTGTTTGACCTCTCAAATGACCTGACGTTTCTGTTATAAGTTTGTTATTGTGTCTTGTAGAGGAAACTAATAAAGTGTCTATGTGTGTGATTTTGGGTCTATAGCTTCTGTCCTGATTCTCAGCTGATGGTTTGATTTAGATGTCTTGCTGTCCAATGATAGCTCCTATTTCTTTGTTTTCAAACTATTATTGCTACCTTGTTAAGCCAAGAGAAAAGGCAGCAGGTTTATTTCAACTCTAAAGATTTTTAAGATATTCAGGGCTTACTGAGAAGTAGATAGTCTAATTTTATATAGTGAACCTGAATTACACTGCTGGATCTCTGGTTCTTATTCCCGAGGACACAAATTAGATAGTGCTTATAGGAGGAGTGTTTTATGATTTATTCATTTTGATCCAATTTTGCCAAATGTGGTGATTTCCCTCTGTTCATCAGTGGTGACAGATGTTTGGCATTTAATTTCAGCCCTTTTAAATAAAAACTGTTTTGAGAAGGTAAGTGTAAAATTTAAGAATGCATTATGCATTCCAAACTTCTAAGTGCATTTTGTTGTGTATCATCAATTAAGAGTGCTCTTTTCTTTTGGGAAACTGATTCTGGAACGTGGTAGAAGCATGAGTTTTGAAGGCTGGGCCTGTGTTTATTATGTTTCTGCTTTTGTTGAATATCTATTTTACAATTAGACTCTCTGCAAGTTGAGTGGCTGAAGAAAGGACTATGACTCCCATTGCCCACTTCAATCTCAAATATTTGCTCTGGAAGAAACTAACATGGAGCACTGATGGCTTCAATTGCTGATGCTGTTATTTCCTGAAGTATTGGATGAGTTGGTCTGGGTTTGCCATTTTAGAATACAGTAGTTCCCTACCTCTCCATAGATAATGATCCAAGCTCCTCACCCTCATCCCCAGAGGATACCTAAAACCATGCATAGTACTGAATTATGTGTATACATTGTTTTTTTTCTTATACATACATACATACATACCTGTGATACAGTTCCTAATTTGTAGTTGAAACTTTAAGAACAGCAACTAGTAATGAAATGGAACAATTATAATGACTGTAATAAAATTGCCAGCATCGCTACTGTTGTGCTTCGGGGCCATATTTTTGGTATAGTACTAAGGATTGAATCCAGGAATGTTGTCAATGAGTTATATAGCTCCAGCTCCCCGCTTCCCCCTTTTAAAAATTAATGATTTATCATTTAAAAATAAGTTGGGAAGCTCTACTGATTAGGCTGGGCAGCTTGCTTCATTGGCAGATGGGTTTTTCCAGACTGGGGGGCAGGGCCAACCTTGTAGAGATGGAACCCTTGCACTCAACTGAGGGTCTGACAAAAGGGTCCTAGGGACAAAAACAAGCCCCCCTTTTGTGGTACTGGAGATTGAATCCAGGGGTGCTTTCATCCCCAGCCCTTGTTAATTTATTTTGAGACTGGGTCTCACCAAGTTGCTGAGGCTGACCTTGAATGTGTGGTCATGACTCACTGGGATTATAGGTGTGTGCCACCATCCCTGTCCTTTGGGGCCATTATTAAGTAAAATTTGAAAACAAGTACTATGTGATACTGGACACTGATCCAATGACTAAGACGACTAAGTAACAAACAGGCTGGTAGCATATACAGTATGGATATGCTTAACAAAGTGATCGTTTATGTCCCAAACACGACAGTGAAACAGCATGATATTTCATCATGCTATTCAGAACAATGTACAATTTAAGACTTATGAATTGAGTAACAAGCCATGGAAAGTAGACCTGTAGATAAGGGGTAACTTTATTTTAACAAGACTTCTGTGAGTCCCTTTGATTAATTCATTTCCTAGGATGAGATATTGAGATCATTTGAAAGGTCCTCGCTGGGCATGGTGGTACATGCCAGTAATCCCAGCACTTTGGGAGGCTGAGGCAGGAAGATTAAGAGTTCAAAGCCAATCTCAGCAATTTGGCAAGGCACTAAGCAATTTAGCAAGACCCTGTCTCAAAAAGAGGGCTGGGGTTGTGACTCAGTGGTTAAGAGCCCCTGGGTTCAATCTGATAAAAAACAAGACCATCAGCAGAGTGGTACAGGTTTGTAATCCCAGCTACTTCAGACTGAGATAAGAGGGTTACAAGTTTAAGGTCAGCCTCTGCAATTTAGTAAGACCTTATCTCAAAGTGCTCGGAATGTAGCCCAGTGCCCCTGGGTTCAATCCCCAGTGCTGAAAACACTCAGCCTCCAACTTTGATCCTTATGCCAGGAGGAAGGCCAGTATTCATTACCCTATGATGCTCAACAAAGTGCCATAGTCACCCATTTTCAACAGTGGGAGAAACCAAAGGGCCTTGAATAGTGTTGGTTTTTTTTTTTGTTTTTTTGTTTGTTTGTTTGTTTTTTTTTTTGGTACCAGGGATTGAACCCAGGAAAGTTTAGCCACTGAGCAACATCCCCAACCTTATTTTGTATTTTATTTTGAGATAGGGTCTCGCTGAGTTGCTTAGGGCCTCACTCAATTGCTGCAAGTTCAATGGCTTTGAACTTGCAATCCTGCCTCAGCCTCCCAAGCCGCTGGGATTACAGGCATGCACCATCATGCCTGGCAGTGATGGGTTCTTGACTATGAAACTGGCAGGAGCAAACCTGGGCTTTTGGAATTGCCAAGTTTAGCCTTGGCACAGGGAATCCCCTATTCTCTGGGTCTGGAGATGGGGGAGGTAAAGGGGTGTAAAACAGAACCAGACAATAAGGGACTCCCTGTGCCAAGGCTAAACTTGGAAACTCCCAAAGCTAATGCTTTTATATAAGATCTGTTCCATCTCAAAAGGGGGTTGCTAAATTTCAGTGTCCTTCCCAGATTTGGACACCAAGTGTTTTCTGCTACAAATGCTACCTTATCTATTAATAGCATGTTACACGTGAGAGTTAATAGGATTATAAAAAGCCTGAAATGCCAAAAAAGAGTATTTGTCTCTCCTATTGATCTGATTTTGTTTTTCTTGGTAGTGGGTTTTGAATCCAGGGTTGGGCGGGTGAAGGGAATAGTGGGATTGTTACATACTTATACACATGTTTTATCATTGAGACGGTCTTTTTACGTTGTCCAGGTTGGCCTCAAACTTTTGATCTCCCTGCCTAAGCCTCCATATTGCTGCAATTAGAGTCATGAGCCACTACACATGGCTCTCCTACCATCTCTTACTAGCTCCCAGTTGTGAGGGGGGAGAGAAGAGACCTTCAGATGGGACACCAGTGATGGTTGGCTCCTCCCTGACCAAAAATAAATAAATAAAATGAGACTGAGAGAAGAGAAATTTATACTGTTTCCCTGGAGCCCACCACTTAGACCATCACTTATATGTAGATGTGTGGCTTGACCAGAGACCAGTGTGAAACTTTTAAGTGTTCCGTGTGGGAAAACCACCATTACATCAGGTCAGGAAATGGAGGCAGCCAACTACTGTTACTAAAGTAACTCCTGTTACTTTGATCTGTTCCTCCAGTCATTAAATGCTTTTGTTGATTGGCTTCCTGGAGCCCCAAACCCCTCTTTTTGCCTTTACAGAAGTTTCCTTTTAATTGCCCATGAGAAGGACTTTTGCAACCTGTGCATAATATAACCAAAAGAGGTTTGGGGACAGCAGAGTCATGCGTCTTTGGAGTTCTCTTTAGGGATGTCAAAGCACCCATCCTCCCATCACCTGATAACATGTCACCAGGGTCATCTCTGATGTTCCTTTTGTAGTTACAAATGGGAGAAGGGAGGGATAGAATTAACAGCCATAGGACAGGTGGACGCCCTGAAGTTTATTCATGTGTCATTTCCAGATCAAGCATTGTCTTGTACCTATTAGGTATTTGCTGCCTACTCTCAACTTCTGGCTCTGCATGCAGCTGATTGCCCCAAAATGCACTCAGTGGTATCCCTGTGTATTCATTTACTCCTATACACTGCTACTTAAAACAAGTGGCTCAAGACAAGACAGTTTAAAAGCAAGGGACCTTTTTAGTCAGCCTTTTCACTGCTGTGACTAAAAGACCTGACCAGACCAGTTTTAGAGGAGGAAAAGTTTATTTGGGGACTCATGGTTTCAGAGGTCTCAATCCATAGACAGCAGGCGCCATTCCTTGGGGCTTGAGGTGAGGTTAAACATCACAGTGGAAGAGTGTGGTAAAGAAAGGGAGTTCATATGATGATGAGGAAGCAGAGAGCCCCACTAATTCACTGATTGGGTTAAGACTCTCACCCCAATCATTTCCCCTCAATCCTCTTGCATTGTCTCACACATGAGCTTTTGGGGGACACCTCACATCCAAACCATCACAGTCTACAGCTTTACTTTTATCTTTTCTTCAATGCTTGAGACCTGTTTTTCTCAGAGATCTCTTTTGCTGGTCTGAGACTCCTGAGGAAGGAGGATCACAAGTTCGAGGCCAGCCTCACCAATTTAGCAAGACCCTGTCTCAAAAAAGGGGCGGTATGGGCCTGGGATATAGCTCAGGTGGTAGAGTGCTTGTCTTGCAAGCACAAGGCCCTGGGTTCAATCCCCAGCATCACAAAAAAAGGCAGTCCCTACATAGCTCTGTGGTACAGCTCTTGCCTAGCCTCAATCCCCAGTAGTGGGGGGGGGGGGACAGGGTCCATGAGAGAGTAGACCATTAACATTCCTAACCACTACCTTCTGCTCTCCCAACTCCTGTGGAATACCTGGCTCTGTTCCCTCCTGGAAGCCTCACTGGATTTGGCCTTTGAGAAACCTAAGGTGATCTTGCTATGAAGCTTCTTATGCCCTTGATTCTTGGTGAGAAGGACTTTCTTTTATTTATTTTTTTGCTTGCATAGTGAAAGAAAAGTAGAGAGAAAGGGGCCAGGTAGCTTTCTCCAGCACAGTCCTTGGTAACCTTACCAGCACTAGAGACTCAGAAAGCTGTCCATGTTGGTGATGTTGGTGTGATCCTCCTTTCCTAGTCCTTTCAATGAATGGAATATTGTATGCTTGTTATGGTTTGCATGTGGTTTGCCCTTCAGGCTTTCATGTGTGAGAAACTTGGTCCCCAATGTGGTGATATGGGAGGTGATGGAACCTTTAAGAGGTGGGGCCTACTGAGAGGTCCTTAGGTCGCTGGGGACCCAGCCCTTGGAAGGAAATGCTGGTTTCCTGAAATGAGTTCTTATACGACTAAGTTGTTTCGAAAGTGTCAGTTGACACTGATCTCTCAGGGGAGATCTCACATGCTCCATCACTGGTGCCATCCACCATAAAGTGATATGTCAAGGGGGCCCTCACCAGATGCTGTGTGGACTTTCAGCCTCCAAAAGTGTGAACTAAATAAACCTGTTTTCTTTATACGTACCCAGCCTTGGGTATTTTGTTACAGTAATGAAAAATAGATTAACAAAGTGCCCCTCAATAATGTCTTATGGTCACCCACTCCATGCCCTAGGGGAGACCAGAAATTCTCTAATGGCCAACAGTCAGACTTCTCTCTCCACCTTTTTCCTTTCCAGAGCTCTTTTCCCCAGTATAGTCTTCCAAAATCTCAGCTGCCAATGGTAAAAACTGAAAAGAGGAAGCTCATTTTGAAGGGAAAATTGCTGAAACTAGAGTGACGATGGGCTCTACTCTCATTCCCCTCAGCCCCATTTATTTTTCCAACTGGCTCCAGTTGTTATTTTTTTCTCCAAGCCCCAACCCCCACTCTTGGCATGTCCACTAACTACTGCATCTGGGTTCTCATTGCTTCACCCACATAGTTGCCATGAGCTCATTCACACCTTGCAGTTTTGATTCCAGGTTTGAATATAAAACAAAACAGGCCAACCAGGCGTGACCAATTCATTTCATAATGGGAACAACACACTGAGCAGAGGTTTTCTCATCCTAACGTGGAAGCAGCCTAGAGTCACACTGCCCAGTTTTAGTCATAACCCTCAAAGATCTTCGAGTAGGATCTCTGAGGATACAACCTGTTGGGACTTTATTCTGGGAGAGAGGCTGCAACAAGGCAGGAGGAGCACCAAGTATGTGAAGCCTGGTCCCAGGACTGTGGCTGTTGTGCTGAGTCCTAGCTGAGGACATCCCCCACACCCCACACACAGTTCATCTGCAGTCACCACCTGGCACACGAGGTCTGTTGCTGCTGCCCAGCTGCCACGAGGGGGAGCCCCAACAGTGGCCAGAGGGAAGGAACACCTGCGGAACAAGGTTCTAGCTCTAACAGTTGGCTTCCCCTGTGTGCCCCCAGCACCCAGGGCCGCAGCACATTAGCCAGTTCACACTCACTCGGCAGACAGGCAAGTGCACTCACACCAAGTGGATCACGCAATGCATTTTCACTAGCCGAGCTCTGCCAGTCACTAGGGTTATATGCAAATATGACAAAGTCACCGAGCGTGGTGATGCATGCCTGGAATCCCAGCGACTTGGGAGGCTGAGGCAGGAGGATGGCAAGTTCAAAGCTAGCCTCAGTAACTTAGTGAGGCCCTAAGCAACTCAATGAGACCCTGTCTCTAAATAAAATACAAAAATAGGGCTGGGGATGTGGCTCAGGGGTTGAGAGCCCCTAAATTCAATCCTCAGTACCCAAACTAAGAAAACAAAAGTCTTCAACCCTGAGATCTACTCGTCTAGAGGAGGAATCAGGTAAGAAAATAGATAATTAGGATTTGGTGTGATAAATACTATGATGAGGGAAGAACAAGGTGCTATGGGAGCACAGGAGGGGGCACCTAAGCCAGTGTTGGGTGTCAGGAAGGACTTCCTGGAGGCTATTATGTTTTTATTTTTGCAGTACTGGGAATTGAACCCAGGTGGCACTGTACCACTGAGCTCCATCCCCAACCCTTTTTATTTTGAGACAGGGTCTCCCTAAATTACAAGAGGTTGGCCTCAACCCTCTGATCCTCCTGCCTCAGCTTCCCAAGAAAGTAAGAATGGTGTATTTTTTGTTTCAGAGGTGCTAGGAATTGAAGTCAGGGCCTCACACGTAGCCAGACAAGGGCTCTACCACTGAGCTATATTCCCAGCACTGTTACTTTGACTCTTGACATAGTTGATTAATTGGCCAAAGAGAATGAGGGTGTTTCAGGCAGACAGAATTGCATACATTTAACAAAGTGCCTGTGTGTGTGTGTGCATTTGCATATGGGTGTTAGAGTTTTTGTGTTGGAGTACACTGGGGAGCTGTGACAGGGGTGGAGCTGGTGAGACTAGATCATGAAGGATTGCATAAGTAGAGGGACCATATCTTGTAGTCCTAGTGTATTTCCATTTCATTCTCAAAAATAAATGGGTGGTAAATTATATGCAAACCTTACCTGTAAGACATCCTGAGAGATTTTCACTTTATCTTGGGATCAAAGAGGAACCACTGAGGCTGCACGGTGGCACACGCCTATAATCCCAGTGACTGGGGAGGCTGAAGCGGGAGGATCAAGAGTTCAAAGTGAGCCTCAGCAAAAGTGAGGTGCTAAGCAACTCAGTGAGACCCTGTCTCTAAATAAAATACAAAATAGGGCTGGGGATGTGGCTCAGTGTTCAAGTGCCCCTGAGTTTAGTCCCCAGCACCCCAAAAAATAAATAAAAATGTAGCTTACTGGTAGAGTGTCCCTGGGTTCAATCCCCAGTACCAAAAAAATAACAAACAAATAAAATAGGAGCCACTGAAGGTTTTAAGCAGGGCATTGACAGGATCAGATTTAGATCTTTAAAAAGACTGGCAGTATTAAAAGGAATGGCTTGGGTCAGGGGCAACAGAACTTGGTTTGTTTTGATGTAGAAATTGAAGGAAAGGGAAGAGTGAAGGATAATGTCCACTTTTCTGGCCCAGGTGATTGGCAAATTCTAGTACTATAGAGTATGGGACATGATGCTAAAATGTGGGAACTGCTAAGTTTAAGGTGCCTGAGGGACCTCACTAGGAGAACTCAACAGGCAGTCTCTGCAACTACAGGAGAAGTTATGGACATCAATACAGTTGTCCCTGGTTGGTTCTAGGACCCCTAGGGATACCAAAATCCATGTAAACTCAAGTCCCTTATATAAAATGGCATAATATTTGCATATCACCTAGGCATATCCTCCTGTGTACTTAAACCATCTGTAGATTATTTATAATACCTAATAAAATGTAGATGCTGTGTAAATAGTAGTTATATTAAATTGTTTACAGAATAATGGAAAGAAATAAAATCTGTGCATGTTCAGTACAGAGGTCATTTTTCCTGAATATTTTCTTTCTTTTTCTTTTTTCTTTTACGGGACTGGGAATTAAACCCAGGGGTGCTTGGCCACTGATTTCCATCCCCAGCCCTTTCTGTTTTTTTTATTTCAACACAGGGTCTCACTGAATTGCTGAGACTGGCCTTGATTTTAGGATCCTCCTGCCTCAGCCTCCTGAATAGCTGGGATTACAGATGTGCACTACTACACCTGGTTTCCTGAAGAGTTTCCATCAGAGATTAGTTGCATCTGAGGGTGCAGAACTTGTGGGAACAGAGGGCCAACTGTATGTTTTTACCAAGGTGTCTTCTTGCAGATCATCATGAAGCTGAACCTGTGGGCCGGCCAAAGAGGACAGTCATGTATCTTGGGCGATTGTCTTCAAAGAAGGAAATAGTGTTGGGGAGATGTTTATGGAACAAAAGGAAAGCAAGGGAACAATGGAGAAAGGTAAAAAAATGTTTTATTTATTTTATTTATTATTTTTTTTTGCAGTGCTGAGGATTGAATCCAGGGTCTTGTGCTTGTGAGACAGGCACTCTATCAACTGAGCTATATCCCCAGCCAGGTAAAAAAATGTTTTAAATGCATACAATTAAAATTTGGATTAGGAAATATCTGAAGCAGGAGGAGAAACAGAAGCCAATGAAAAAGGCTCTATCTAGCCAGGTGTGGTGGGGCATGCCTGTGTTACTGCCACAGAAAACAGATTGGAATGTTCATGTTCCTCAGGGAGATTCTCCATCATGATTGGGAGAGTCAGCCCCACCCCAAATCCCAAATCCCCTCCCTATAGCCCACCCCAATCCCAAATCCCTCCCTATAGCCCGCCCCAGTCCCAAATCCCCTTCCTATAGCCCACCCCAACCCCTTCCCCTCCCTATAGCCCCACCCTGGTCCCTTCCTGCGCCCTATAAAAGTTGGCAAAGAAAAAACTGGCGCACATTTTTCCGGCACCCCGATTTTAGGAGTAAGGGAAATTGTCGCTGGCCAGCTAAAATAAAGGCTTCTTTTGACTTTACGTGATCGGCTTGGATGATTTTGTTATCTTTGGGTACAACACCTGTAATCCCAGAGGCTGCGGCAGGAGGAACCTGGTGAGGGGAGAGCCTGGTACCAGCCTTCCCCAGGATTCTGGCTGTGGAGCTGCCTCCTAGCTGGGGACATTCTCCCCAACACACACCCCGCCACACACAGTTCATTTCCTGCCCGCACATGAGGTCTGTTGCTGCTGCCCAGGTGCCACTAGGGGGAGCCCAACAATGGCCTGAGGGACACCTGGGGACCAAGGAAGATTCCAGCTCTAACAGTTGGCTGCACAGCAACTTGAGTCCCTGTGAGTCTTTCAGGTCCCCTCTTCCCCTGCTTGTCCCAGCAGCCAAGGCAACGATACAACAGCCAGTTCACATACCCCAAGTGTATCATCAGTGCATTTTCACAAGCCAAGCTCTGCCTGTCGCTAGGGGTATACCCAGATATGACAGTCATCCAGCGTGGTGGCACATGCCTGTAATCCCAGAGGTTGAGGCAGGAGGATTGAGAGTTCAAAGCCAGACTTAGCAACTTATCAAGACTCTGTCTCTAAATAAAAAGTAAAAAGGGCTGGAGATTGATTTCATGTTTTGGCTATTGTGAATAGTGGTGCAATACATATGGGAGTGCAGTTGTCTCTTCAACATACTGATTTCATTTCTTTTGTATGTATATACAGGAGTGGGATTGCTGGGTTTACAGTAAGTAGTTTTATTTCTAGACTTCTGAGGAAACTCCATACTGTTTTCCATAATGGCTGAACTCATTTACATTCTTACTGTTAAGGTGTCTTCCAAAAGCTCCTGTGTTTACAGGAATATTCTGAGGTGAAATGATTGAATTGTGAGAGTTGTAAGCTAATCAGTCCATCTTAGTTTGAATGGACTGGTTGGGTGGTACCTGGGCAGGTGGGGAGTGACTGGAGGAGGTGGGTCACTGGGGTGTGCCCCGAAGGGTGCATCTTCCCTGTGGCTCCTTCCCCTCACTTTCTCTGCTTCCTGGCTGTCAAGAATGGAGCAGTGCTCCTCCACCACACACTTCCACCACAATGTTCTGCCTTACCATGAACCCAGAGCAATGAAGTTGGTATACATCCACAAGAATGGGGTCCTATCTAGAATAAGATATATACCATGCTTGTATAATTATATCAAATGGATTTCACTGTCATGTGTAACAAAAAAGAACCAATAAATAATAAACCCTCAAAAACCTCTGAAACCATGAGCCAAAATAAATTTTGCCTTTTTTAAACTTTTTCTTATTGGTTCTTTTTAATTATACATGACAGTAGAACCCATTTTGATATAATTATACAGCAGGGAATATATCTTTTTTTCACAATGTAGATTCACACGCTTCATATAATCTTACATATACATAGGGTAATACTGTCTGTCTCAGTCTACTGTCATTCCTCCCCCACCCCCTCCCATCCCATTTTCCTCTACACCAACCATACTTCCTCCATTCTTTGCCTTTTGTGTTTCCTCTTTCTTTCTTTTTCTTTTTCTTTTTTTTTTTTTTTGATACCAGGGATTGGACCCAAGGGTGCTTAAACACTGAACCACATCCCCAGACCTTTTTTATATTTTAATAGAGACAGGGTCTCACTGAGTTGCTCAGGTCCTCCCAGTGGTCACTTCTTGAAGAACTGTGGTGCAGGATGCAACCAGAATTGATAAACTTATATAGACATGATACAAGCTACAGAACAAGCATCCCTGTCTTGCCCTTTTATAGCCACCCCCACTACCTTTCTAACCTTATCCCCTGGCAACAGCAAATCTATTCTCCATTGAATTGTACAGTACATAACTTTTGGGGATTAGCTTTTTTTATTCTGCCTGATTTTCTGGAGCTTCATTCAAGCTGTTACATGTATCAGTAGTCTGTTCCTTTTTAGTCCTGAGTAGAATTCCATAGGATGGATGTTCGATAGTCTGTTTAACCATTCACTCACGGTGCTAGTCAGCTTTTTATCACTGTGACCAAAATCGCTGACACAAACAACTTACAGGAGGAAAGATTTACTTGGGCTCACAGTTTCAGAGATATCCGTCAATGGTTGGCTGGCTCCATTACTTTGGGTCTAAGGTGAGGCAGAACATCATGGTGGAAGAGCATGGAATAGGAAAACTGCTAAGCTCATGGAACTTGGGAAGGGGAGGGACAAGAAGGGGAGGGGGATGGTCCCAAAGGTATGTCCCCCAGGAACCTACTTCCTTCAACCATGCTCCACCTACCTACAGTTTTACCTACTTACTGCCTACCATACAATCAAATTGTTAATCCATCAAATGGACTAACCCGCTGACAAGTTTAGAGCTCTTATGATCTGATCATTTCCTGAAAGCCTCACCTCTGAACACTGCTGTATTGGGGGCCAAATGTTCAATATATGAGACTTTGGGGAACATTACAGATCCAAACCAAAACACCCATTAATGAACATGTGTTTCCAGTGTGGGGCTATTAAGAATAAAACTGCTAGGAACATTCATTGACACGTTTTTGTGTGAATTTCCCTGAGACATATGCCCAACAATGCAGTTGGCAAACCATGTGGTAGTTACATATCTAGTTAAAAAAAAAACACTGCAGAACTGTTTTCCAGAGTAGTTGTTTCATTTTACATTCCTACCAGTGATGTATGAGTGATCCAGTTTCTCCATATCCTCATCAGCATTTGGTGTTATCACTATTTTATTTCATTCCTTCTGATAGGTGTGTGGTGATACTTCATTGTGCTTTTAATTTGCATTTCCTTAATGGCTAATGATGTTCAACATCTTTTTTAAAAATATTTTTTAAGTTGCCAATGGATCGTTCTTATTTTTATTTCATTAATTTATTTATTTACATGTGGTGCTGAATATTGAACCCAGGGCCTCACACATGCCAGGCAAGTGCTTTACCACTGAGCCACATCTCCAGCCCTCAACATCTTTTCATGGGCTCATTTGTCATTCTTATCCCCTCTGCTGAAGTGCCCAGTCAAATCTTTTTGGATCTTATATAAGTCTTCCATTTTAGCTGATTTCCTTTGATATTGGTTCAGCATGGGAAGTTGGGGTGGAGTAACATCCCATTATGGTCAGCTGATGGTGGAAGTACAGATTCCCCACTTAGACTCCATTGACAACCATGTAGGGAGCCTCCTTGTTACTGTTGGAGGGTGGGGGTTACAGAACTTGGCCTCCATTGATACCTTGTAACGAGGAAGGATAGGAGTTCCTCATTACTACTTTCCACATGGCCTTCAATGACATCACAGGGTAGGGTGGGTGGTGCTCTTGATACAGCTGCTTGATGGTGAAAATTTTAACCGTCTACTAGATCTTCTGACACTACCCCTGCAAGGAAGGGAGGGGGGGCCACCTTTTTACCAACTAATGGAGGTGGAACTCTGGGCTGCCAATGTGGTGTCCATAATTACTTTTGGAGAGGGCACCTCATTACCACTCTGTGGAGATGAAAGTCTCAGCTCCCTCCTGTGCCTTCTCAGACACCTGCCTTGGTAGGGACTGTCCTCATGGGCTTGGAATGCCTGGTTGCAGCCTGGCAAGTCTCTGCTTCCTATTCATGTTTTGCTGGTGGAATGGAACCATATTTTATCCTGTGGTATTTAGCTACTGGAGTGATCAACATCTAAATTTTTCTTTCTTCCTAGGCTGCCTGTTTCTTGGTTCTTTGCCTAGAAAGAGAAGGCTCTCTGGTCTACATCCATTGGCATTTCCATGCTGTCAGCTTCTTCAGCTCTAAGTCAGGGATATAGGAGGCATAAAGAAAACCCAGGGAACTTACCATCATGTCTTTCCTTGAGTCCTGAAATCCCTAGCTCCTTCCTTCCTTCCTATATCATTTTTTTTTTTGTTTTTTGTTTTTTTGGTACCAGGGATTGAACCGAGGGGTGCTTAACCACTGAGTCACATCCCAGGCCTTTTTTATTTATTATCTTGAGACACGGTCTCACAAAATTGCTCAGGGCTCCCTTCTTCCTTTGTAGAGGAGGAAAGGATTATTTTGGGTTCACAGTTTCAGAGGTTCAGTCCATGTTTGGCTGACTCCATTGCTCTAGCAGAAGGACATGTTGGGAGAAAGCCGCTCAGCTCATGGTAGCCAGGAAGGAGGGATAGAGGAGAAAGAGAGAGAGAGAGAGAGAGAGAGAGAGAGAGAGAGAGAGAGAGAGTGTCTTTGAGCTTTCTTATGGTAATTTTATGATGGATAATGTCCAGAGTTTTTAATTGTACATAAGTACAGAATTATGTTTACTCCATCTTTCCAGAATTCTCATTGCATTAACAAAATTGAAAAGTACACAATTGTGTGAGTTTATATTTCAATGAGTTATCCATGCATTTGGCATATGTATCACCCAGATCAAAACCCAAAACATTGCTGGGTATGGTGGCTCACACCTGTAATCCCAGCAGCTCAGGAGGCTGAGAGAGGAGGTTCATAAGTACAAGGCCAGCCTCAGCAATCTAGTGGGACCCTGTCTCAAAATAATAAAAATAAAAATAAAAAGGGCTGGGGGTGTAGTTTAGTGGTAAGGCACCCCTAGGTTAGATCCCCAGTACCCGAAAAAAAAAACCCCGAAATATTAACAGCAGCTGCCTTGTCCCCTGTCAGCCACTATGCCACCACTGCACCTGTTGGGCTTAACAGAAAATACTAACAGCTGAGAGCTAGTCTGACCAACTGAAAGCTCTCTCCAGACTGAGTGAGGGTGATTTGATTCTTGCAAGCATCCTTCAATCTGACTCCTTCACCTGGGCCCCTGAGATTTGAAAGTTCTTCACAGACCCCAGTTCAAATTTGAGTTCCTTATTTCCCAGAAGTTTAGGGTCATGGTTCAGAGCATAAGCTGTGACATCAAACCTGAGTTCAAATCCCAGCTATTCAACTTCTTGACTGTGTGATCTATAAAATAGTAACAGCATTACTGACCTTGTGGGGGTAGCATTGTGAAGGTTAAATAAAACAACTCACATGAAGTACTTGGATCATTTGTCACTTCCATACCAGCCCTCAGTCAATGGTAGATGTTGTTATTATCAGGGCTGTTGTAACTATTAAATGATATAACTTATGTAGAGTACATGATGACAGTAATTATTAGTTTCCTTCCTTTTCGGAACAACACAGAATCAGCACCAACTGTAACTTTGTTTCCTTCAGTGAAGAGAGTAGCTATACCCATGGCGTCTGTGTCCTTTTCAGTGCCTCTCAGGAGTCTGTAGTATGTCATCTGCCACTGCCTTCCTCCCTGCCTCTACTCAAGACTCTTAGTGAATGCCTAGATGGAGCAGAAAGCAATGCTAATTAGAAAGTCAGCCACTTTCCATAAATTGGGGTCTGCTTGGTCCCTAAGCTGGAACACTATTATACTTCCTTATTGATTTGGTAAAGGCCATGGAAGCTTCCAGACTAACATAACTCTATGTCCGAGCTTGGCCTCTGAATTTTTTTCCTCTCTTTGGTAAATAGTACTGGCTGTCATGCCCAGGTCTGCCTCAATGTGGCCCAAGGTGGCTCCCAGTACCACAATCAGGGATTATGGGAAGAGCTTATCTCTAAATGTCCAAAATGCAGTTTGAGATTATCTTCATTTTCAAATTATGTTACTACACATTTATGTGAGGAGAGAAGGAAAAATATCTTGAAATTAAACAGGGCTATGACGTTGCATATCCCCATAGTTTGGGGATCGGGTACTCTAATAATTGAATGTAATTTAGATCTTCTGATCCACCTTGTTCTGCTGCAGAGACATATGCTACAACCTCTAGATTTATGGAATTGCCCTTCTCTCTGCAGTCAGCAGAGGGCCTCTTTAGCACAAACTCAATGTCACTGGCAAATACTTGGGAAGGGAAGTTAGCCAAGGTTCTAGAAACATAGTAAAACTCTAACAGAAATGGGCAGGAAAATTGGCTGATCAACTCAATTCTATTAAAAAAATTGATTTTCTTGAGATAATAGGTATTTAACAGAACCCTCTTCCTATTGTCCTCTTTTTTTTTTGGTGGGGGGGGTACCAGAAATTGAACCCAGGGGCACTCAACCACTGAGCCACATCCCCAGCCCTGTTTTGTATTTTATTTAGAGATAGGATCTCTCTCTCTCTCTTTTTTTTTTTTTTGGAACCAGGGATTGAACTCAGGGACACTCGGCCACTGAGTCACATCCCCAGCCCTATTGTGTATTGTTTTTTTAGAGACAGGGTCTCACTGAGTTGCTTAGGGCCTCCCTAAGTTGCTGAGGCTGGCTTTGAACTCGTGATCCTCCTGACTCAGCCTCCCAAGTCGCTTGGATTACAGGCGTGCGCCACCACGCCCGGCCAGATAGGATCTCAATGAGTTGCTTAGCACCTCACTTTTGCTGAGGCTGGCTTTGAACTTACCATCCACCTGCCTCAGCCTCCCGAGCTGCTGGGATTACAGGCATGCACCACCAGTTTCTTGTAGAGGGGTTGAAAATCCCTCTAAAATTCTCAGTAGTCTTTACTGCCTTAGCTGGTAATAGGGATCCTGGGCCAGATTTAGAAAATAAAAATGTAGGATGTCAGATAACAACCTTAAGCATCATATGCTTAAAAACAAAAGACTTTTTATGATGGAGGAAAAAACCCAGCTCAACTAGGGACTTTAGACCCTGAGAAGCAACATGGCAGTGGATTTCCCAGGTTTCTTTTTGCCTCATATATCCTGGACTTGGGTGCTGGAGACTCTGCCAGCCCAGAAACACCAATGGGCACAGATTTTTTAAAAGCCTTAGAAAAATGCAAACTGTCCCTAGGCAAAGGACTAGGAAAGAAGCAGCCTAGCAATACATAAAACTTTTAGACTATACTAATCTACTACAGCCAAATGTCACAAAGAAAACTGGCTCCACCCCACCCACGCCAGTGAGGATGGAGTGGGAAAGCTGGATTTCCTCTCTAGCCAGGCTGTAAGGAGATGTCCCCATACAATCCCCACCAGGTTTCATAAAAAGCCTAGTAGGAACCTGAGATTTACATTGCCACCAGGCAATAATGAAGTCATGCAACATTTGGGACATATGTATGCTATTTTTTTTTTGTTTTTGGAGATTAAAATTTAACTTGGCATCCTTGTTTTTATTGAGCTACCTTAATTTTGAGTGAATCTTGATTTTCTGACTGAAGTCTGGCAAACCATCAGACTGAACATGCTGAACATCTGTGGTCAACACCCAAGCCCAGGTAAGGAGAAGGCAGATTATTCTAGAGGCTAAGCTAAGCGAGTAATTCATGGGTAGTTGCCCTTTTTCTTAAATTCCGTATAGTTGCTTATTTTCCTCCCAGCTGCTCATTTCTCCTAAAAAAATCAATCACAGGACAAAAATAAGCAGTTTAACTCATGTGTCTTTTCTAAGAAAAAGTAGCTGATTGTCTATGAGGTAGATTTCTCTTGTAGGATTATTGTGTGGATTAAGTAAAATAATATGAACAAAAGCCCCTTAGCATCCAGGAGTTGCTCAATAAATGTTACTTTCCTTCTTTTCTTAAACATCAAAGATAACTTTTGGACATCCTCAGCCTGGCTGTGGCTCAGAGGTCAAACCCCACTGATCCTCTGAAACTCTTATGTCATTATTTTGGTAACCAATGCTCTTATTTTAAGAAATAAGCCATGGTTAACAAAAATCCATGCAGTACAAAAATGGTATATGATGAAAGGAAGTCTCTCTCTCTGCTCTCCCAGGCCACACTCCTCCACTTCCTCTCCCTAGGGGCAACCACTATTACCAATTTATTCTTCCAAAGAAGTTCTATGCATATGCATGCCTATATATAACCTTCTTTTTTCTCACCCATGTGAATATACTAGACACAGTGTTCTGCACCTTCACACGCTATTTTTAGCTTCTAATTGCTAGGCTGCGGTGGGATACAGGCAGTTGATCCTGAGGGTCCTTATGAAAAACAGCCCTTTGAAACTTGTTGCTACTGCTATCATAAGGATGTTGTCAAGGATGTTGTTCATTGTATCCCACAGCATCCTCTCCGAGGACCCTGAGAGGAATTCCTGTCTGCCCTTAGTACTGAAAACAGTTGCCCTTCTGAGCAATTAGTTTGTTTTTATCTCCTGGACATTGTGAATTGTATAATGACAAGGTTTCCCCTTTCCTGTTGGCTGCTAGAAAGCTTAGAGACAACTTTTGGGCCCACCCTTTGTGGCAGCTGATTTTTTATGGTAGGCACTGGCAGCCTTATGCTTGACTGCACTTTGCACCCACCTCCCTTGTTTTTCTATCTTTAATTTATGCCATTTTGACATATTTTGTGTGCCCTTGTAAGGTACCTGAAATCCTTTCTGAGAGAAGGTGAAATAATTGCCTGACTCTGTTTACCCACTCTCTCCAGCCTCCACCTACTCCTCTTTAACCCCATCATATCCTTCCAGAAGTTTGCCCATTTTCCCCTCTGGCAAGCTTGGTAATTACTTGCCCCTCCAATATTTTACCTGAGCAGGCCCTCACTGCTCCCCCTCTTGGTCCCTGAGGGGGCCTCTCTTGCTTCTGACAGTCTCCTATCTTGTCCTTACCTCCATAGTCATTGTGTGCAGTCTTTACATGTTTGCTATGATTATTCTAGGGCTAAAGAAACTGATGCTTGGAGCAGGGTATGCTGGTTCACATCTGTAATCCCAGAAGCTCTGGACGCTGAGGCAGCAGGATCGTGAGTTCAAAGGCAGCCTCGACAAGTTAGTGAGGCTCTAAGCAATTTAGCGAGACCCTGTCTCTAAAAAAAAAAAAAAAATGGGCCTGCCTTGCAAGCACAAGGCCCTGGGTTCAATCCCCAGCACCACAAAAAACAAAAACAAACAAACAAAAAAAACAAATGGCTGGGGATGTGGCTTAGTGGTTAAGTGACCCTGGGATCAATCCCTGGTACCCCCCCCCCCAAAAAAAAGACAAAGAAGCAGATGGTTGGCTACATAAACATATTAGGACCATTTCCCATCCACCCAAGTTTTCAGTTCATGGCTAGGATAAAGTGAGCAATGTGTGCTGCAAAAAAAGATCCAATGGGCAGGACACCGTGGCCTACACCTTTAATCCCAGTGACTCAGGAAACTGAAGCAGGAGGAGCACAAGTTCAAGGTCAGTCTCATCAACTTAGCAAGACCCTGTCTCAAAATAAAAAAAAATAAATAAGAAGGGCTGGGGATGTGGCTCAGTGATAGAGAATCCCTGGGTTTAATCCCTCTAGTACCATAAGAAAAGAAATGTTGGGGAGTATATAACCATGAACAGTCAAAGCTGGAGGGGGCTTTAGGCATCGTTTAACTTTCTATCCTTATGGAAAAGGGAGGGAGGGAGGAAGGAAGGAAGGGAAAGACAGGCAGCAGGCAAGCAAACCAGATGACTCATCTGACATCTCCTAGCCCCTCAGTGGCAGGTCTGGGAATAAATAGAACTCAGGTCTCCTAGTTTTCTGTAGGGTCTTCATGCTCTTTTCCAAAGGCTACTCTGCCTTCCTGGCCCTTCTGATTCTAAGCCCTCACTTGGGAAGCATGGATGGCTGCCCTGGGATACAGTTCTCTTCAAAGAAATTCATCTCCTCTATGGAGTATGTCATTGTCTCACCAATGCCCTCTGAAGCTTTGCCCGACTTGATCCAGAGAGGTAGCTTGACTTTCCAATGGCTCTGTTTTGGTTTCTTCGGAACTGCTGAGTCTGGTCTCGAACTTGTGATCCTCCTGCCTCAGTCTCCACAGCTACTGGATTACAGGCATGGGTGCTCCCTACCACTTCTTTTACAGTTTCTATACACTGTGCCTGTGCCTTCTCCCAGGGAGGGGCGTTTCCCAGAGTCCTCTGTCAGCCAGTCTAGGACTCTAAGTAGTTTAGCTGGTTCTGCTGCTGCTGGAGGGTGTGCAGATGTTGTCACCACTGTTGCTCTTACTGCTTAGCCATAAAGGGGAGGTTCCTAAAATTACTAATCATACAAACTGGCAAAGATGCTCCATATCAAGTTCAAGTTTAACATTGTAAGAAGTTCAAGGGAAACCCATCAGGAAGTTCTGATAAGCCCACTGCTTAGCTGGTTGTATTTTCCTTTGGAGACATCTGCAATATCCTCCCTTTCCCACTACTATGGGGGTGTGGCAGGTAGTTGGAATGACTGGTAATACATGCTTTTTCACTACTGTCCCTATAACAGCAATCACCCCACTGGAACAAAAATTTCTTGGAAGTGAATAGTGGCCTTTTTCCATAGAGTGACTAATTTTGTTTTCTAACATATATCTAAACATTCAGGAAGTCTTCAAGCATAAAGAAAAGCACAGAAACAATAAAAATGGATTCTAATAGTTCATAGTTATTTGGTGCAGTAATTTGTCAGTCCTGTTAGAAGCACTTTAGAGAGATTAACTTATTCTTCACAATGACCCAGTGAGGTTGGTACCATTATAATGCAGGTAGTCACTACCTGTATTTAACAGGTGTTCATATTTTCTATATTTACCTTAGATCATTTCTTTTAAAAAGAAAGAAAACATTGAAGAAACAATTCCCCTCCTTCCTTCTCTGTTGGCAACAGTTATCCTGAAGTTGGCAGTTAGCAAGGATCCTCCCTATCTTTGTTCTTGGGCCTTTACCACAGAGTGCATGTTCATGAATATTATATAGTATTGAATTTTGGAAGTTTTTAAAATTTTACACAAATGGTGTCGTAATGAACATTTTCTTTACAGTGGGAAGGACTTAATTTTTTGTCTTGTTATACAGGACAGCTTCATTCACACAGTCTCCAGATCAAAGATTGTCAACAGTTAGGCCCCATCCAGACTCACTTTCACTATAAAGTTCCAAATTCCCTCACAGCCTTGGATCTCAGGAAATCTCACTAGCCTTTCGGGGACCAACCTTATGTCCTTTGGAACAGAACCAAGGTAACCATCTCCTTTCAGGCCATCAAACAGAAATTTCCTCAACTTCTGAATCATACCCCCTCACACACTGCTTTAGTCAGCTATTTTGCTGCTGTGACTAAAAGATCTGACCAGAACAATTGTAGAGGAGGAAAGTTTATTTGAGGGCTTACAGTTTCAGAGGTCTTAGTTCAAAAAGGCCGGCTCCATTCCTCAGGGCTCAAGGTGAGACTAAATATCATGGTGGGAGCAGGTGGCAGAGGGAAGCAGCTCACATCATGGTGATTAGAAAGCAGAGAGACTCCAGTCTCTAGATACAAAATGTATACCCAAAGCCACGCCTTCAATGAACCACTCCCTCCAGCCACACCCCACCTGCCTCCAGTTACCACTCAGTTAATCCCATTAGGGATTAATTCATGGTTTAGGTTAAGACAACCCAATCATTTCCCCTCTGAACCTTCTTGCATTGTCTCACACATGAGCTTTTGGGGGACACCTCACATCCAAACCATAACATACACCAAATTATCGATATCTTTATTCATTGCCTCAACCATCTTCTTCCAACTCATCAATTCTCAGGCTTTGATGAGTTATTGACTCATAAGTCTATACATATAGCCCAGATTTTTTTCCTGAGCTCTGGGTCTGCATATCCATCTACCTCAATGGACACCATCTGGATGTCTTATACATACCTCAGATTCTACTTGCCTCAAACTCAATATATTTCCACCCTTCTCTCCAAAATGAGACACAACTTTCATTTTCACATGTGGGAGCCAATCTCTGATGCAGGGAAGACTCAAGATAAATCTTTCTGTCTTCAAACTTTAGCCAGCTCCAATACCAATATAATGCATATGACAGAGTAGGCCCATTTGAAAACTTAACAAATGCAATGGAAAGAAACCACACAATCAAAACACAACTCTTAAAGGAATTGTCTATACACATGGTTTCCATGTCTCATTTCCCATTTAATCCATTGTTTTAGTTAAATCCATTGATTTTTCAACCCATTCAATCTAGCCTCCAACCCCACCACTTCACCAAAACTGTTCTTGTCAAAGTTCCTCCACTTTACCAACCCCAATGGTTAATTGTCCTTAATTTACTGGGCTCCTCAACACCATTTGTCATGCTGATCACTGACTCCTTGAGATTCTTTCCTCATGTGATTTCAGGGACTCCTCCCCACTTCCCTGGTTTTCCTACTCAATCTTTTTTCTTGGACCTTCTAATCCTTGGGGGGAATTTTTATTTGTTTCTTTGTTTTGTTCACAGTGCTAGGTATAGAACCCAGGGCCTTGCACATGCTGGCAAGTGCTCTACCAGTGAGTTACACCCCAAGTCCTACTTCTAATATTTATGCTCTCCAAACATTAAAGTGCCTCAGGGTTAGTCCTTAACCAGCCTCCTGTCCTCACCCTGTGCTCAATCCTTCAGGATCTCAGTCAGTCTCATCCCTGGGGATCCCAAGTCAATAACATCAGTCCTCATTTCCTCTCTCAACTCCAAATTTTGGCTATAGCCAAAGATTTACATGGCATTTCCCCTTGGACATCTTACCAAATGTGGCCAAAACTGAACTCAGGTTTTTGTCCAAATCAGGAAATAGCACTCAACAAATGTCCCTAAGCAGAAACCTAGAGGTCATCCTTGACATCGTTTCCACTACCTTGCACATCCAGTGCATCCCCAAGTCCTGCCAATTCTGCTTCCTAAACACAGACCTATTCCCACCACTTCTCACCACTGCTCCAGCTTCTCCCCTCCCCAGTCTGTCTCCATATTCTCCTTTCTGGACTCTTAATTAGCTTCTCTGCCTCCATTCTTGCCCTCCTATAATCCATTCTCCATATAGTGGTCATATATTCAAAATACATCAACTCCCTACTCCAAACCCTTCAATATACATCCATTATCCACAACAGTTTTCAAATTTGTGTGAGGGTAGCATTTTTCTTTAACAGTACAACTGTTTTAAAGTTAAAATACCCTAAACAAACAAAATTTTCAGATATAGGTAAAAGTGGTGCTATTGTAGTTGGAGAGGAGTGTGGATCCTACAGACTCATCCACTCAGGGTCCCCCTTGCTCCTTCCAGCACTCTCACCACCAGCAGCTACTTGAGTAGCTCCACAAGACAGCTCTGTGGAAGTTTAGTGCTATTGGAAACCCACTTGGAAAATCTGCAAGATACATTCCAAACTCTTACAAAACAAAGAAAACAATAACAACAACAGAAAAGTCATGTCCACATGCTCTGGGCCCTGCTCCCTGGCTAGTTCATGTCTCACCACCCATGTCTTACTTCTTATGCTTCAGATATGGCCAATCACTAGCATCTCCCTCAGCATCCCCAGTGATTTCAGCCATCACTGCACAAATTTCCTGTTCCCAAGGGGAATGCCCTGTCCTCCCTGCCAGGCCTTTGTCCTACAAATTGCTCTTTCAAGAGTCAACACAAAAGTCAGCACTGCCTCCTCTATGAGGATTTGTGTGTGTGTGTGTGTGTGTGTGTGTGTGTGTGTGTGTGTTGTGGGGTGAGGAATTCTTCAAACTCTCAGAGCATGCAGAACATTGCACTATCTTGAACTGGGTGCCTTGAGGGCAGCCATCTACTTTACTTATCTCTGTATGCCACAGTGCCTGGTTTGTAATAGGTGCCCAATCAATTTTGGAGAATAGCCCAGTAGACTGAAGTGATGGTCTTGACCCTATTAATAGACCCTATTAATATGGCGCTTTAACCAACAGGACAAACTAGATATGGCTATCTTTACTGATAAGCATGAAACACACTGAGGCTGGTTTCTTGTTTCCCCTCCTGGAAGATAAAAACAATGTATCCCCTCAGTGACAAGTTCCTGAGGGGAAAAAGGTTTCTCAAAGGCAGCTGCAGTTGGCAGCCTTTTCTGAGCCATATTTGGCCAGACTGGGAGCCCAACTGCACAGCCAGGTTATGGAGTGCAAAATGGCTACAATGTGCTGGGCTGCAGGAGGGCAGACAACAAGCTCTATATTCTCTATATTGTTTACGATGACTTAACAAAAGCATTTCACTCAAGTGGAGGGCCAGTGGCCTGAGAAGACCCTCAACACAGGGAAGGAGGGGTCAGTGAAGAGGAAAGTCCATCAATTGAATAACAATCATCCCTGGATAACTCTGAGGCAGCTCCTGCTATCACTCGTCAGTCATTTTTGTCAAAGAGGAATGAGGGGGAGAATTCAGGTACAAATAACAACTTCCAATTCTTTTTAATTTTTTTTACAAAGTACTGGGAGTTACTGAACTACAGTCCCAGCTCTTTTTCCTTTCCTTTTGAGACAGGATCTCACTAATTTGCCCAGGCTGATCTCAAACTTGCCAAACTCCTGCTTCAGTCTCTTGAGTAGCTGGGATTGTAGGTTTGCATCACCACACCCAGCTCTCTCCAATTTCTTTAGGGCTTACTCTGCACTAGGCATTGTATTGATGGCTTTAATTCCTCATAACCACTTAACATAGATACTATTATTATTATCTCCATTTTATAGATGGAGAAACTAAGGATGATGAAGTCAAGTAGCTTGCCCAGGGTTACACAAGGATCAAGCCAGGATTCAAATCCTGGCAGACTGGCTCCAGAGCCCATGCCTTCAGCCACTGCACCACATGGTGCCCCACTTGTACAAAAGCCATTGCAGCTATGCTCCTGGACCTTAGGGAGTTAACAAAGAGGTCAACAAGGGACAGACATGGTCTTCAAGGGGAAGAATGTGACCATCAGTTCATGGGGCTGAACATGGATATGGATACTGAAGCCAATAGAGGCTCGCCAGTCAGAAGACATTTAGAAATCATTGTCAATGGGTAGGGGTAGAATGGGGTGAAGTGAGGAGCTTTATCTAGAAGTAATGTCATGTACATGAAGACAAAGCAGAATCAGAGCCAAAAACTGTGATGGCAAGTTTCTTCTGAGGAAGGCCAGGCCACTAGGCTGCTTCAGAGGATGGACAAATAGCTCCAACATCTGCCCCGAAGTATGTATACAAAAAATTGAAAACAGGAACTCAGAAATATACAATGTATACCATTGTTCCTGGCAGCATTCTTTACAATAACCCAAATGTCCATCAGTGAATGAAAGAATAAATAAAATGTGTTATGTCAACATAGTGAACTATTACTCAGAGTTCTGTGGCATTACCTCTGTGATCCCAGATACTCGGGAGGTTGAGGCAGGAGGATTGCAAGTTCAAGGCCAACCTGGGCAATGGAGCAAGACTGTCTGAAAAAATTAATTTACTTAAAAGTAAAAGGGCGCCGGGCATGGTGGCGCATGCCTTTAATCCCAGCACTTGGGAGGCTGAGGCAGGAGGATCTCGAGTTCAAAGCCAGCCTTGGCAACTCAGCGAGACCCTAAGCAACTCAGTGAGACCCTGTCTCTAAATAAAATACAAAATAGGGCTGGGGATGTGGCTCAGGGGTGGAGTGCCCCTGGGTTCAATCCCCAGTACCAAAAAAAAAAAAAGTAAAAGGGCTAGGGGTGTAGCTCAGTGCAGTGGTAGAGCATCACTAGGTTCATTCACAGTACTGCAAAAACAAAAAGACAAGAAAAGGAAATGCCATTGTGACACATGCTACAAGATGGAAAAACACTGAAGACTATGCTAAGTGAAATAAGCCAGACACAAAGGACAAATATTGCATGATTGCGTTTAGATATGCACCTATAGTATTCCAATTAATAGAGACAGAAGTACAATGGTTACAGGGTGAATAAGGAGCTATTATTTGGTAGGCATAGTGTTTTAGTTTTACGAGGGGAAAAGAATTCTGGTGATGGATTGTTAAAGTGTTTGCACAATGATGTGTGTATATCACTGTCCTTCAGAATCTACTCGAAATTGGTTCCAGGACCCCCAGCATCCATAGATGCTCAAGTGTTTTTTGTAAAATGGCATAGTAAGCTAGGCACAGTAGCGCATGCCTGTTATCTCAGTGACTTGGGAATCTGAGGCATGAGGATTGCAAGTTCAAAGCCAGCCTCAGCAAATTAGCAAGACCCTAAGCAACTCAGTAAGACCCTGTCTCTAAACAAAATATAAAAAAAGGAAAAAGGGCTGGGGATGAGGCTCAGTGGTTAAGCGCCCCTGGGTTCAATCCCTGGTACCAAAAATCAAACAAACAAATAAAATGCAATAGTATTTGCATAAAACATACACGGTATTTGCATATCACATATGCATGTCATCCCAGACCCTTTAAATCATCTCTAGATTACTTGTAATACCTAATACAATGTAAATTCTATGCAAATACGCATTATACTGTATTTTAGGGAAAATACAAGAAAAATATCTGTATGTGTTTGGTGAACATGCAATTAATTATTTTCTGATATTGTTTTAATCCACAAATGCAGAGAGCTGACCTCTTAATGCCACTGAATTATACAATTATAATCATTAAAATGGTAAAAAAGAAACTCAACAAACGAACAAAATAGCTCGAGCAGCAGCCTGATCCACTGTACTTGCAGCCCACAGGGGATGGTGGTGGGTTTTGAGGTCCACGCACCCAGTCTTACAAGGTAGAAATTCGTCACTTTGGCAGGAGTGGCAATGAGCATCAATTGCCTGAAGAGGGTGCAAGTGCGCTCTGGGACAATGAGGTGCCTCCTTCCCCGCTTTCCCTGACTACCCGCCTGTGCACATGCGCGAGCCCACATCCCTTCCCAACTTCAGACATTGACCGCCAGCCGGGCAGAAACAACTGGGTGTGGTCTGACTCTCAAGGAGTCCTGGGGAATCCCTGTAACTGAGCAAAGGTTGCTTCTACCTCTCCTAGCTTCTCTAGGGAGCACATCCTCCTCTCTGAGGCCCAGTGAAGATTTGTCCTGAGGGAAAAGCAGGCAGTTCAGTGCAGCGGAAAGATCATGGACACAATGCAGCAGACTTGGGTTCAAATCCTAATTCTCCCACTTGGTAGTGTATGACCTTGGGCTCAGTATTTAACCTCCTTGTGTCTCTGTTTCCATGTCTGTAAAATGGGGTTAATAACAGTACAGGGGCCTATCTCAAAATTAAGAGGATTAAATGAGATATGTGAAGTATTTACCACAGGGCCAGCATGTTGTGAATATGAATGAGTATCACCCAGGATTACCTTACAAAGAGGCAAAGTGGTGTTGAGGATTAAAGGTTGAAAGCACCCAGTATCATATGGGTCTTTAATCAGTGGTAGTTAATAATAATGATGCAAATAACAATCAAGACACAGGCCCAGGAACTTAGCAGAGTAATAGCAGGAGGAATGTGGAGACCCTGGCACTCGCTGGCAGATTAGTGAAAACCATGTTTGGGGTTCTCTAGGGAATACAGCTTGGTATTCTGAGTAGGCCACTGCTCTGTGGCTTATGCACCTGGAAGGCATGGGAAGGGAGGGAAAGAACCAGCAGGGGAAAGCCACTGACACTGTTCCACAGTGGGACACTTTGGAAGGGGGAGGGGAGGCTCCACCTTGTAGTCTCCAGGGACCGGCTAGCTGTACAGTTACAGGTTCTACTTCAGTTCCTCCCTCTTGGTGTCTAAGCTTGTTTTTGCGGCTGGAGAGGAAAGGCCTGGGCGGAGCTCTGCTGCATAGCACCAGGAACCACAAACCCGCCCCCGAGTGAGGGTACACAATGTACCCAGACTGCAAACCACACCCTTGTGGCTTGGGGAGGCCCCTGGGGCGGGCTGAGGAACTGTCGCACCACATTGTTTGAGAGCCCTGTGCTTAGCAACCCGCCTGGGATTCCAAGCCACAGCGCAGCAGCTCAAACAATGGGATGTCCCAAGGGGCCAGGACTGAGTTAAATGACTTTTTTTTGGTGATACTGGGAACAGAGCCGAACCCCGGAGCACTCTGTAACTGAGTTCCATCCCCAGCCCTTGTTTATTTTAAGACAGCATCTCACAAAATCTCCCAGGCTGGCCTCAAACTTGTGGTCCTCCTGCCTCAGCAAACTGAGTTGCTTAAATAGGACATCTTGCCAAAGGATCTTCCAAGACCAAAGATCCCTCTCACCATTAAAGAAGTCCATGGGCCTTGACACCTTCTTGCAACCAGATTAACTCTAGAGTTGGCCTAGGACAGCCTAAGGCCTAAGGCTACCATGAAGGGACATTCCCCAGACAAAGCCAGAGATATGCCTCTTTAGGGGAACAAATTCTGCTTCCCTCCACCTGTCTCCACAATCCCCCAGGAGGGTTTCCAGAGCAGTGAATGGAGGGTACCAAATGGGACCTTTGTGAAAGATGAAAATGGGTTTCCCAAAGCTTGGAGTGACTTGCAGATGAGGGAAGATTGGGAGGGGGCCAAACCCACAGGAACTAGAAGATAGACTGCCAGTTGGGCTGGTCAGAGGAAGAAGGTTCTGTGAACCCAGGATAAAACTCAGTGGGGACAAGTGCAAGAGGTTTGTTAGTGACAAAACCGAACAACATAATTTGGCTCAACAAAAATAAACAAGAAAAACACCAAGTAAAGGAGGGAGTTGACCACAACTGAATATGAATCAGCCTCAAAATAGAGCACAGCTCATTTATGTGGACCGCATTTTCCAAACCATAGATCAGGACACGTATTTGACAAGGATGAGTGTACTTATGGGGAAACAAGCCGAAGCGCTTCAAATTGAGACTCCATAGCAAATGTAGATCCTAGGCTTTCCGAGACTGCACTCTGAAAGTCTAGTCCTCATCAGAGAGCTATGGCCAGAAACTGGGGAAAACAAAGAAGGTTCAGAATAGAAAGAGGCCAAGGCACAGTGGCCCATGCCTGTAATCCTAGCAACTCAGGAAGCTGAAGCAGGAGGATCTCAAGTTCAAAGTCAGCCTCATTCATTTAGGCAGGTCCTAAGCAATTTAGCAAGTCCCTGTCTCAAAATAAAAACTAAAAGGGCTGGGGATGTGGCTCAGTGGTTAAGTGTCCAAGTACCAAAAGAAAAGAAAGAGAGACGTGAAATGTGGGGCCTCTGGGCAAAGATTAGTAAAGTAGAGGCAGTGTGGGAAGGTGAAAGGAACTTAGGCTTTGTCACTTAGTGACTGTGCAACATCAGGAAAGTTACTCATCCTAAGTTCTAGTTTACTTGTTTTTAAAACTGGGGTGACAATATCTGCCATAAAGGCTATTGTGAAGATTTGAAAATCAAAGCACCAAGTACATAGTAGGTCCTCAATAAATGCATGGCTATGTTTTTGGAGAAGGGAGGAATAAGATGCAAGAAGATTTTAGAAGGAGGCTACTAAGCAGTTATTTCCCACATTTGCAGAAAATGGAATAAGGAGAAAGACTATGGCTGGAATAAGGAAGGATTTTGGTGGGCATGGATGAGAACCTGATGAACATCAGAAATTGCAAACTGGCAACTAACAGGCAGACTCCAGCCCCCAGGTAGGGTTTTATTTGGCTCAGTGTTTCTCAAAACTTTGACTTAGTTGCCAAGCTTTTTAAAAAGTGGAGGATTTCACATAAAATCTAGAGTTTTGGCTTTTGTTTCAAACAACTCAGGACCCTCATGTCCACATGACAGTGACTGTGCAAGGGGGTCTTTCATGCTGGTGTTGCTAAAACATTGTGTGTAAAATGCTCATATCCAGAACAGGCAAATCCATTGTGACAGGAAGTAAGACAGTGGTTGCCCATGGTTGAAGGGAGGAGGGAAATGGGGAGTGACTGCTAAAGGGTCGGGGTTCCTTTTTGGAGTGATGAAAATGGAACCAGATACAGGTGTTGGTTAGGCAAATCATGAATATATTAAACCTGCTGGATTGTGTACTTTGAAGGGTGAACTTTATGATGTGAATTATCTTAGTAAAGCTGTCATTTAAGAAATGCAGGTGCTGATTCAGCAGGTTGAAGCTTGAGATTCTGCATGCTTTTTGTTTTTGAGGGTCTGGGGATGGAATCCAGGGCCTGGTGCATGTGAGCTACTGCATTTCTGACATGTTTCCAGGTCTAATCCTTGATGCTGGTCTGCTGGTCCCAGAATCTGCTCTGTGCAAGCTCTTAAAAGTCTGATTTTCAGTTTGTGCACATTGGAACCACTCGGGAATTTCAAAAACTACCTGTGCCTACTTCCCACCCCTAGGGAGTCCTTTTTCTTTTGTAGGACTGGGGATTCTGATCATTGGTGCAAGGTGAGGCCTGGGCATCAGGATTGTAGAAGTTCCCCAGGGTGATTCTAATTTGCAGCCAAATTTGAGAACCACCGACTTTCTGCCAGGCCACTTTCTCCTTTCCCAGTAACTGCTTGGGCGGCCCCGCGGCATTTGACCCTAGCGCTGCTCCAAGTCCCTCAGCTCGGTCTCCGAGGCCCTGGCTGCTTCTCCAGCGCACCCTGCCCACTGCCTCATCCCACTCCAGTTCTGGTATTCTGGGGCCAAACACTTCCTCCCCCACTTCTCCGATGTTAGTGAAGCTTGTTTTGTTTTCTCGCGCAGCTCTGTGTGAGGCCATGTGTCAGAGGCGTTCGGAAAAATCTCAAGAACTCCCTGTCTCCCGGGTGCCTCTGGTCCCCACTGCAGTCGCCGCGAACTCGCCGCCAGAAGCCCCGCCCGCCCGCGTGTGGCAGCAGCATGGAGGCCCACATGCCTCTGCTTCCCCAGCCGGCGACCGCGTGGGGAGACATGTGCTGCCGGTCACCGGGGAGGGGGAGCCAGAGGCGGGCGGTGCCGACGTGCAACAGCGCGGAAGCCGCCTAGCAAGCAACCGCAGCGACTTCTCGGGTGGGGCGATGAGCAGCGAGGGAGGGGAAGAGAGGGGGCGGGGCGGGGCGGGGGAGGAGATTTTACACCAAGGCCGCCTGGGTAATTTATTATTGCGTGAGAGCGTCTTAGAGCAGCAGCCCTGATCGAGGTCCAGACATGGGCAAGTCATTCCAGAGGAAAAGAGGTTATAACCACAAAAAGACAGAACATTTCGTTCTGAGTGGGAGGGAGACAGCTGGGCAAGGCCAGTGGAAAGGCCCCCCAGCCAGCCCTGCTTTGAAAGGACTGATACCGTTTCCCAGATGTTTTAAGCATAACATCTCTTTTTCCCCACTCCATTTACTACCTGTTTTTTTTTTTCTTTTTTTCCCGCGAAGCAGGCTTGACTGCAGCAATTCGTGCCCTGTTTTTCTCAAGAGCTTGCTTGTCTCTTTTCCTAGAGATTGGATAGGAGCTAATGAGATTCTACCTAGAAGGTGCAATAAAAGTTGGGAAATGCAACTAGCATTAAATCAGGGGCTTGATTGCTGAGGCCATCCTAATTGATTTAGCACTAGGGACAGTTTCACACTTGCCCTTGATAACTCTGACGTGCTGGGGTAAGTGCTAGCAGAGCCCTTGGAGACCTGGGTAAAGTTTGGAGAATAAACAAATGTGTCTACCCCAGGACCCCTTCTCTTTTCAAGTCTGCCTTTGTCTCTTAGGTGTGTGGTGTGTGGTGTGAATTGGGGCACGTGAGTGCCTGCAAGAGAGCAATGGAGTGTGGCGTTGCAGGCATGGATGGAGGGGAGCCAGAGGGAGGGCTGTGTGGGAAGTGATCTTTTCAGTTCTTTAAGCTGCTTCTTCCAACCAAAGGCCAACAAGCCTCCTGGGGAGGGGGCAGTGGCCCTGGGACAGCTCAGATTTGGACAGGATTTGGCTTGGAAATTCTCAGAAAATTCAGATCCTATGCAACTGTCTCCCCACCAGGAATAAAATGCTGGCAAGGGGCTGGGGTTCTGGCTCAGTGGTAGAGCACTTGCCTAGCATGTGTGAGGCACTGGGTTCAATTCTCAGCACTGAATATAAATAAATAAATAAATAAATAAATAAATAAATAAATAAAATAAAGGTTCATCAATAACTAAAAAAAATACTTTAAAAATGATGACAGGACAGAATCTTAGGATCTCTACTACCCAGCCTAACCCAGCCACAACCAGTTTGTTCTGTGCCCCTGCCCTTTGCCCTTTGTGTCTGCTCCTTCTCCAATAATGACACTAGAGAAAAAGGTAAAAGATGGCAGTATGGAGGCAAGTGGCTCTGAATTAGGATGAGAGGTCCCAGGAGAATCACCATCTGTGGAGCAAGAACTGAGAGCTTTGGAGAAGGATCCTTGGGGAGAGCTCTATGGCCAGACAATGTGGCCTAAATGGGATGGTCCTGAACTGTGTGACCTTGGGGAAGAGAATCTGATGAAGAATAATCAAAAGGGGATAATTATAATAGTTAGCATGTATTAAATGCTTACTAAGCACCAGATACAAGGCCAAATACTTTATATGATGTCATTTAATCCTAAGTACTCTTATTATCACCAATTTACACTTTGGTAATGGAAATACAGGCTCAGAGATGCTGTGTAACTTGTCCGAGGTCTACAGTTAGTACAGGGAAATTGAGGCCTACGATTCAGATCCATTTGAGTTCAGAGCCTTTTGCCCTTAACCACTATACTAGGCAGCCTACCCACTGATTGCATAATGGCCTCAGAGGTTTCCATGGAAGGCGATGGCAATCCTGAGAGGGACCACTGAGTTCCACAGATTCTAGAGAAAGACAGCAAGGATCTTAGGAAAATTCTTGCCTCCCCTCTGCAGCCTGAGGGGAAGAGCCCTTTCTTGCTGTCAACCTCCTATCCCTGCCCAAGCCATGTGCAGATCCATGTGCAGCCCTGAAGATCATGGGATAGGGGAAGGACTCAGGGTTAGCTCAGATGCCTACTCTAGAGCAGAACAAATCAATACAAAGAAGCATGCTCTGCCTTCTTGGTTCTTGAATCCCCAAAGAGTGTGAGGCTTGGGCTAGGAAAGTGTTCTAGATACTCCTAGTCAGCAGAACTGAGATGGGGGTGGCTTTCATTAGCTGTGCTGAAAGTGACCCCAGAAAAGGCCAGCACTGTTTTGACATCTATGGTGTTTCCCCTATGTGAACCTTTCTGTTTGAGTTTGCACAGGAGATCTTTTGGAGTGTTCTTTGGGATTGTCTAGTCTCTGCCCTGGTCCTTCTGGCCAGGGACAGTGATTCACCCAGTCCAGAATGCTTGCATCTGCTCTGGAGAACACTGTGTGCTCTGGATGGGTGCCGGAGCCTGAGGGAAAAGGGAAGTGCGCAGGACTAACTGGCCAGGAGGAAGTCTGGGAGGGTTTTGGCTATGGTGGCTGCTAGGTGTTTCTACCTAATCCTCACCTTCTTCCCTGGGGCAGCAGGAGTTTGTGGGGAAAAACCCAGGTTGCTGGCCCAGTCCCCACTTGGAGGCTGCTCCTATGAGAGTCAACCCCCATGCCTTTCTCCTCCAGCGTGATTGAGGTGGCCCCATCTGATTTGAGCTGCATTGCTCCTGCATCCCACCTTCCTCTCTATGTCCCCGCCTCTGCCATGACTCAGGTCCTGATCTTCTGGCCCCTGGACCTCATCCACAGCCTCCAGTCTTGTTCCCCCAGCTGCCCATTTTCCTCACCACTACCTGAGCCATGTCTCTGAAAGGCATATCAGATCCTGTCAGTACCCCCAGTTAAAAGCTTTCAGTAGTTTTTCATTACCACCAAGACACAGGGAAACATCATGGCATGACATCCAAGACTTTTTAGTTTGTCCCAACCTTGTTCTCCACCAGTGTAGGGATGTCAGATAAAATACAGTGATGCCTGGTTACATTTGGATTAGAGAAACATGATAATTTTGTTTGTTTCAGTGTGTATCTTGCATTGTGTCCTGTGGTGTTTGTTAATAAATCTGGAAGTTCTACTCCAGTCTCATTCATTTCTACCTATGAGCTTTCGTTCAGGCCCTTATCATCAATGTCTTTGGATGAAGCCACTAGCTTCTAAAATGATTTCTTGGCTCCCGGGTTCTATGTCTTCCAAACCATCCTTCCCCCTCTGCCTCAAGATGATGCTCAGGCCACTTGTCCACTGTACATTTCCCACACCTGTCCACATCCTTTCTGACCTTCCCTACCCTCCAGTTTCTCCTCCACAAGACTTGCTTGAAGCATCCCAACACCAGCCACTGACTTTTTTCCTAGATTATTGACACACCCAAGGTTGCCCCTAACATTTGATGATGTCATGTTTTACAATGCAGCCTGTTGATGTGGAGTTTGTCTTCTTGACTGGATTGTAAGCTCCAAGAGGGCAGGTGCCATGCCTCGTCCATTTTATTCTCTCCCTCCTCCCACCACTGCATAGGGGGCCTCAGTAGATGCAGTTTAGATCGGCTGATGAGTGAGGATTTTTCTCTCTGAGAATGTGAGCATCTCTAGGGCAATTTCTAGATTGAGTCTTATACAGTTCTGTTGGGCTAAATATCTACAGAGGTAGGATCTGTTGTAGATGGGAGGTTACAGAGAAGAAAAGTGTAGAGTTTCTGCCCTCCAGAAACTCTCCGCTAGGAAATCAATGCATATGGATAATTGCAATGCAAGGTGAGGTGTGTGGTGAATAGTACACATACAAGATGCAAAGTACTTGCACAGATAGAAGTGGTAAACAGGATTTGGGGAATGGGATGTTGAAGACATAGCAGAAGCAATGCCTGTCTAGGGAGAGGGGAAGAACATTCTGAGCTAGGGAACTGCAGGCACAAAGGCATAGAGGCAAGACAGAATGTTTTATGGTATCATTGGAAGTTCAAGAGCAGAGTCAAGGGTGAAGGACCATAACACTAATGTGAGATGTTTGCATGGTGAATGATGGAAACCATTCAAAGGTTTTAACTGAGCAGATGTTGCATTAAGAGAGGCAACCAAAGTCAGACACAAAAGACTACATATTATGACCCCATTCATATGAGTTATTCAGAAAAGGCAGCTCCATGGAGACAGAAAATAGCTTAGCGGCTGCCTGAGACTAGGGGTGGGAATGGGGAGTGATTTCTAGTGGACTTTTTTTTTGGTACTGGGATTGAACTCAGGGATACTTGGCCACTGAGCCACATCCCCAGGCTATTTTGTATTTTATTTAGAGACAGGATCTCACTGAGTTGCTTAGTGCCTCACTTTTGCTGAGGCTGGCTTTGAACTTGCCATCCTCCTGCCTCAGGCTCCTGAGCTGCTGGGATTATAGGCTTGCACCTCCACACACAGCTCTAGTGGACTTTTTTGCTGTGCTGGGGGTCAAATTCAAGGCCTGGTATATGCTAAGCAAGCACTCTACTACTGAGCTCTATCCCCAGCCAGAAAACGTTTTTTTAAAAATTGAATTGTGGTGATGGTTACACAACTCTGTCAATATGCTAAAAAATCATTGAATTGTATTGTTAAAATGAGTGAATTCTAGGGCTGGGGATGTCGCTCAGTTGGTAGAGTGCCTGCTTCGCAAGCACAAGGCCCTGGGTTC